>BKCP01007249.1:19595-125103 GCA_008636005.1 Striga asiatica | reverse complement strand
TTATTATTATTGTTATTATTAAATTGTGATAATATTTATATTTATTTTCTTGTATGCCATTATGCTTATTAATTGTCAAATGTGATTAAATGCTAAATGTGTAATTGTCTAATTGATTTTTGTGATTTTATTTAATTATTAATGTGTATTTAAAAATATGGAAATATATATATATATATATATATATATATTGTCCGGTTTATTTTATCGCGCGTTTGCATTCGAAATCGAGCCCGAGGACTTTCGTTGGAATCGAAGTTGGGCCCGAGAATATTCGTTTGAACCAAAATCGAGCCCGTGAGCCGATTTATTTATTTTTCGAACCGAACCCGTTTCGGCCCAACCCAAATCCGGCCGAATTCTCCTCCTTAAACCGGTTTTCTATTCCCTTTTCCTTTTCCTACCGATTGTGTGTGTGAGTGATTTAATCTTGTGGACCAAGTCAACCTAGAATAAGTATATATGTATATATAGTTGTATCTATCTCTCTCTCATTGGTTCAAAACGAAACACGCCGCAACCATCGCAGATCAATCTCTCCCTCTTCCCCTCGCGATCCAAACCAGAAATTCGTCGCCTCCATCCTTCCCTCTCGCCGGAAATCCTACCATCGTGAAGCCTCGACGACGAGCCTGCAAGCACCTCCGTCTGCAACTGCTCTTCCGCGCGCCTCCCTCCGGTGACCTCCTCTTTCCCCCTCCGCGAGCAGCACCTCCTCGAGCTCTCGTCACGATTCCGGTGAGCCCCTGCCCACGCGCAGCCGACCCCCACAGGAAGCTCCATAACCGCTGCAACACCCCATCGTGACGAACCTCCGGCGGAACTCCTTCGCGACGCCCTCCCAGCAACTTCCGCCGCGCCGTGAGCTCCCTTTTCTGATAGCGCAGCGCCCCTCGACCACCGTTCAGCACCACCGTGAACCAGCAGCGAGTCACCGTGCTCGACCATTGCTCCGCTGTTCGCTTGCTTCGCTAATCGCGAGACGAGCGTCTGCCGTCGAGCCCGAGAAACGCTGCGTAGCACCTCCCGAGCCACCGTGCGTTTGCCGTTCTTTCCCTCCGTGGAGCAGTGAACTCCGGCGGCGACTCAGCAGCAACGACGACCCTTCTTCGCGAGACGACGCTTGCCGTCGAGCTTGCCACGAGCTCGCCTTCTCTTTCGTTCCGTTTTTCGATTTTTCCCGAGAACGGTACCTAGTCGATCTCGTCTCGTTTAAATCGTTTTTATGTTAATTGCTTATCGTGTTTAAATGAACGTGATGTGCTTTTGCGATTCGATGTATGAGATGTGTATATTGTGCTATTGTGTTCGATATAATTTGTGTGTTCGTTATGATTTTATGTGTTATCGTATGTTCGGGACCTCTTCGATTTTCTCGAGAATCGAACGAGACCTCGAAAGTCGTGTAAGTCGGTGGATATTGGAACAATGTCGAGTCCTTGGTCTTATGAAAAGGCCTCGGACGAGAAATTCTATGTTGTGAATTAATTGCCAAGTTTGTCGAGCTTGTGAATCGCTGTTTCGGTGTTCAAATTTTTAAAAATAGCTCGCTGCTCGAAACGATTTGAAATTTTTAGGGATGTGTTATCTGTTCATTTCCTGCCATGTGTAAAATTTTCATAATTTTTGGAGACCTGTAGCTATTTTTAATAATTTAATTGTAATCTGGTCAGAATAATGTTAAATGCATAAAAAATTCATGCCTGACTTAAATGAGCTAAAAGTCGAATATGTCATGGCTCTGTGACTTATATATGTTGTGTTAAAGTTTTAGAATTTTTGGACTTGATTTGATATGGTTAATATTTTATTTATCGAATCTGCAGAAACGTTGTGTGAATTTTTATAAATTGGTTACTTCATGAAACATTCTGAAAATTTACTGAGAGGCCTATTTTATGTGTATAATCATGTTTGTGAAAGATGGGAATTTTTGGAGTCCGTTTTGATTCAGTTTGGATTTAAATTCAATAAACTGCTGTTGTTCGTATGAATTTTTAAAAATAGCAGCAGTCAACATTTAAGGCTGAGATTTTTATACATGGACTTTAGCATGCTGCATGTGGTTTTGTAAAATTTTCAAGTTCAGATTCGTTCATTAAGTTTGAGTACTATTTAATGTGTCTATTTTGTTGATAACTTGTTCGAATTTTGTAAATTAGTGTATTTCAAGTTTAAAGCTGAAACTTTGTGTTTTTACATGTTTCTGGAAGATGAAATTTTGGGTAAATTTTCAGAGCTTAATTCGTAGGGTAGCTTGACCTTCTATTTTCATGCGATTAAATGATTTCTATTTCCGAACATGATTTTTATGAAATTTTGGGAATCGACTTGCTTTTAGTTTTTATGTGAGTTTGACTTGGTCAATCCTTAGATAGACTTATATGATCTGATGTATGTGTTTTGATCAAGTTAAGAGCTGAGTCTTAGTGTTCCAATTCCACAAGACTTCACGAACTACTTAGTCGAAACAAGTTCGACTAGGTCTGCTTTTGTGATTTCTGATTAAAGTCAAGATAGATATTCATTGTAGGATCTTGACATAATGTAGGTGTTTGAGGAGTCGAGCCTCGGTCCTCATGTTTTCTGATTTGCTATCATCAATCCGAAATTTCCAGGTGGGTTATTCTAAAATTATCTATGCATATGTGTGATTTAAATTGTGATGAAAGTTTGGTGTGATCTATGTATGAAAATGAACATGTAGCCTATCGATGTGAGCTTGATGGCCGTCGATACGGTTGTCCCCGTATGATAAGATACGGTTACCCAGTGAGGTAAATCTCATTAAGACCTATGAGAAGGCCGTGTCATTGATGTGGCACGCACTCCCATGTTTCACTGATATGGCATGGCTTAGCTTTGATGAGCATAGATGTACATGAGTGAGTCTTTGATGAGACTATAGTCATTGATGTGGCTAGAGATGTGACATGATTTTATTGTTTATGTTCATGCTGCGACCATACCATTATTATGTTATTTATATGCATAGTGTGAGTACGATAGTTAACTGTACTCACTCCCACCTGCTCGTAACTGATGCAGGTTAAGCAGTTGGCGGTGACGAGACGAGATGACGAGTGGTGGTTATGACATTTATTTATTTAATTTTGCTTCCGCTCAGTTTTTGAACTCATGTCGAAATTTGGATATTGATCATGCCGTTTGAACTTGGGAGTTATGAATTATCTCTTATGATTTGGTATTTAATGAATGCTAGTGAGGTTTATGATTTAATGTTCTAGCATGCTGTCTTTGTTTAATGTCTTTGCTTTTACGGATAAAAGCTTTTGGTAAAATAAGTAGCGCCACTGAGTTTTAAAATAAATTTAAGTTTGAAAAAAAAATAAAATAAAATACTCTGATTTTTATTAAATAAACTCGATAAATTCTTTAAAATAAAACGGGCGTTACAGTTTGGTATCAGAGCCAGTCTGCGTTTCTGTAGACTGGTTTATAAGTGATTATGTGTTTAGATTTTGAATTATGACCACTCGTCTTCGTCACGCCGTGCTGCTTAAGGTATGTGTTTATATAAGTATCGAGAAATACTTATAATGTGAAGATGTGAAATTTTATATTTTTACATTGGCAGTATTGAAACTGCTTCTGTTATGACTTATTGACTTTTGGGGCTTAGGAAATCTATCCACCTTTGGTTTAATGTGAACTCTAGTGTTTGATGTTGAACTCTAGTGATATAGAGTTAAGTTCGGACTTTGGAGGTTCCTCGTTGTGAGTTTCGGCATGTTGTTATCGAGATAAGTTATGCCCATAGCAGTTTCCCTTGCTATATAATTATATTCAATGCCTTCAAGTGAGGACCCGGTCAATGAGAACCGAGAATCTATTCGCCCTCTTCGGACCTATGTTAGGTTTCGAAAATATGAGATGAGTCGATGTTTTATAGGCTGTCAGTATCACGGAGGTTCATGGCCTCTGTTCAACCTCTGGTGTGTTATGTGGTTAATGTCTTTTGTATCTTAGTAAGGGTGAGTTCATGCTAGCTCGAAGCATGGTTAGTTGGGTAAGAGATAAGGATTATGTGATTTATTGATTCCCCTTTATGTGATGTGATGAGATAAATGTATTAGGTTGAGAGTCTCGTTTATATCATGATAGGTTTGGTCGGGTTCATGTGATGTATATGTTATCTTCGATGATTGAGGTTGAATTTTTGTATTAATGTGCATTGTTATATATTATCAAACCAAAAGATGTAATAATTCAAGTGAAAGACATAAGACTTTATTTTTCTATGTTGTTTAATAAGACCGAGTTGGACCTCGGACAACGTGTTTGATGATATTGATGTTTAAGTTTTAAAGTATTGATATCGAGGCTTGCTTAACGTGTAATTTACGTGATTTCGAGGCTATGCTGTTGTGTGATCATTTTGAGTTGATGAAGGCATAAAAACTCAATTTTTCGAGCTTCAGTTAGGCTCTATTTTTGTCAAACAAGATGATGTTTCTTGAACAAGTGTTCTTCATGAGATTTGTAGTACTCTGATAGAAGTTTCTATGAGTTTTGGAATTTTGTGGTTTGGGGTTAAAATGAATTTGTTATGATTTATCAAAGTTCGTCGAGCATGCTGTTTTGATAAACTCGGGCAGAAGGATTTGATTTTAGTTCATGGCTATTTACGATGATTTTAACATGCCTGAATGGAAATGTGTTCTTCATGGAAAATGTAGTATATGATATAAACTGCCCGTAGGAATTGGAATTATGCAATTTAGAATTTTAGTTGATTTTATATAATTTTTCTGAGTGGGATGTACACTCAGTTTTTATGAAACCAGGATTTTGGTTAAGTATCGAATGTGTGCTCTATTTAGGTGACTTAAACGTGTTCTTATGAAACAGTCTTCTTCATGAAATTTGTATATTTCCATGTGTAGATTATATAGGTTTTGAGTTTGTATGGATTAGAGTTGTGTAACGTGAGTTGTTGCTATTTTACTAAGGTGCTGTATTTTCAAAAAGAAAAAAATTGTTCTTTGGCTGTTTTTGCAAACTAAATGTTTTATATTCGAACTTGTTGATAATGTTATAATTTTCCAAGGGGGTCTTCAAGGAAGTTGTAGAGAATTGAGTTAGCTACCTTGGTGTGTTTAAATTTTAGTAATATCATGTCTGTAGCTTCGGTTATTGTGCATACACTGAGAACCTGTCAACCTGTAAATCTTTATTTATCCACTGCACCCGTGTTTTGGATGTTTGCTGTATTATGTGCCTTTAAATGATTTATCTGCCTGAGTGTTCTTCATGAAGTGATAGAGGCATGAGTTAGGGATATTTTCTAAGTCGTTTCATCATGATGTAATCTGTAGACTGAAAGTTATATGCATTTTAATTCAACACGCATGGTGAAAATTTGTGCTAGTTCATGTTTAGGTTTTCAAAATGAATTGTGAATTTTTAAAAATTAGCTTTTCGTCAATTTTCATGTATATGTGCCCTATGTGTCTTAATCTGATTGGTATTATTGAGTTAGTTTCAAACACTTGCGAGAGAAGCTTTACGCTAGATCTCGAAGTGTGGAAGCTATAAGTTCTATATGTGGTCGAACTCGTTTAGGACCGCCGACACGATTAGCTACCCGAGTAAAAGCTGTCGTGACGGCCGACATTGTTAGTCGGAAGGGTCAAGCGAGCTAATCATTCTAATGTTCGGCGATGGCCGCCGAGGTTAGGATTTTTCCGGGCAGTGGTGCCAATGTTCGATTTCTATGGGAAATTGTAGCTCAGTAGTGTTGCTTAAATTGTTGTGGTTGGGAAAGTCTTGTAAGGAAGCCTTTTTCCTATCTGAGTATCTAGGAATCTATGGACCCGGAAATTTAAAGTTTCTGGAGTGTACCTTAAACTGAACGCCGAACCTGGATGGGTGTAGCCACGCGAAGTGGTGGCCGAGCCCGCACGCCCGTGCTGAGAGACGTGAGGCCAACTGCAGTGGCCGACCGTTGACTCGCACGAGAGCTGCCGCCGCCATCACCGAACGCAAGAACTCCCCAAGCAGTGTGTACGGCCAAACCTTGATCTTGCAGCTGGTCTCTGAACAGGTGCATGCACACGTCCTGGTGCCCCGCTTATGCAGCGCCTGTGTGTGTGTCATCTCTCGGATGACAGTGCCTTAAACTCCAAACCGAACCGTTGTATGAAATCCCTAATCAACGACTCTCGATATGTGAGACTTGTCGATTAGTTTTCATTTTTCTTGTGCGAAATTCTCTCATGATAGCGAGAATTCGGTCCCTCATCGTTTTCGGGCAGTGTCCCGAGCCTCGATTGGAGACTATGTATACTTCGTAGGGATCGAGACCTACGAAGAGTGAGAGAGTATTGGTGTTAGATCGTTAGTATGGAAATATCGAGCATCCCTAATCGTGAGACCGATTCTGCGATAGGAGATTGTTTTCGAACATCTAGTCGATATTTCCTAAACCGCATTCGAGTTGTTATTCGAGTCGGCAAAGGAAGAGTTATTGACAACGGTATCAAACAGACCATGTGTTCTGTAGGTATCGGTGTTGAGGATATAGTGTTATTGTGGATTGTTAGCCCATCCGTATGGGATTTTCTGTGGTGGTCTGTTTTATAAGGACGCACAGATCATGTCGTTGTAGTAATCGAGTTTTCTACCGTGACCCGGGCACGAGATGGAAGCTCGATACAACAAGTCAACCCTATATGTTGATTCTGTTGGAGTATGCTATCGAGACACGTAAGGACCGGTTAGGGTCTTGTGTATTGATAGAGGAGTAGAGTGTGAGAATACCTTACCATGGGGAGGTATGCTGGTAACGATGGCTATCTAGCGACAACCCTAATGGTGCCATGTGAGGTGGCTGGTACGGATATAGGTGGAGTATGCCGTTGTTCTGGTTACTGCCACGCATACTCAGTCCTATTTTTGATTCCAGGCCAAGTCGATGACTTAGCCTGATGGTTGACTCTACCACCGGAACTCGCGAGGATGCATGACACGTTTTGTGCCTCTTGATGGAGGAAACGTGTGCGTGATCTCAGAGTATATGTGAGATGTGACGAGCTGCGTGATAGGCAGAACCCTACCTGTATGGAGGTACCGGTGACCTATTGGATCAGAGGGTCCATTAGGATAAGGCTGGGAGGGGTACTCGTCAAGTCCAGTGGGAGGGTTGTCAAGGCTAGGCGACTTGGGAGAGGGAAACCGAAATTCCGAGGAAGCACCTGGATTTCATGTGCTGATGTTGTCTCCTCTTGTTTCTCGTTAGATTCTCGTCGTAGTCTGTTGTTCGAATTCCGAGGACGGAATTCTTTGTAAGGTGGGTAGACTGTAATGCCCCGTTTATTTGTGGATTATTTGAGATATATTATTATTATTTTTATTGTTATTATTATTGTTATTATTAAATTGTGATAATATTTATATTTATTTTCTTGTATGCCATTATGCTTATTAATTGTCAAATGTGATTAAATGCTAAATGTGTAATTGTCTAATTGATTTTTGTGATTTTATTTAATTATTAATGTGTATTTAAAAATATGGAAATATATATATATATATATATATATTGTCCGGTTTATTTTATCGCGCGTTTGCATTCGAAATCGAGCCCGAGGACTTTCGTTGGAATCGAAGTTGGGCCCGAGAATATTCGTTTGAACCAAAATCGAGCCCGTGAGCCGATTTATTTATTTTTCGAACCGAACCCGTTTCGGCCCAACCCAAATCCGGCCGAATTCTCCTCCTTAAACCGGTTTTCTATTCCCTTTTCCTTTTCCTACCGATTGTGTGTGTGAGTGATTTAATCTTGTGGACCAAGTCAACCTAGAATAAGTATATATGTATATATAGTTGTATCTATCTCTCTCTCATTGGTTCAAAACGAAACACACCGCAACCATCGCAGATCAATCTCTCCCTCTTCCCCTCGCGATCCAAACCAGAAATTCGTCGCCTCCATCCTTCCCTCTCGCCGGAAATCCTACCATCGTGAAGCCTCGACGATGAGCCTGCAAGCACCTCCGTCTGCAACTGCTCTTCCGCGCGCCTTCCTCCGGTGACCTCCTCTTTCCCCCTCCGCGAGTGGCCCAGCGCCTCCTAGCCCATTATGTGCGTGTCCCGGGCCCTACTGCTGCCTTGCTCGCGGCCCAACTCGATCCAGCGCGGCCCATAGAGCAAGTCTCCAGTCCAGAAGCCCTCCATCCGGCCCAGAAGCGCTCCAGCTAAACCAGAAGCAGCCCAGACCGGTTCAAACGCGGCCAACATGCTTCAGACCGGTTCAACTCGACCCGACAACCCCGTTTCATGTCCAAGATGGTTTCTAAGCTGTCCGAGGAGCCTAGTTCACATACCAAAGGTTCGAGACAATCCATCGAGCTCGACAAATTCTTTCATGGTGATCCGTTCGTGATTCAACACTCGACTAGAGTCGACAAAGGCCAAACCCTTCAACTGATTGGGTTGTGGTGGACATACATCAACGGAAATTAGAAACGTCTCTAAGTCGGCAAAAATTTTAAACTGTAAGTCCTAATCCTAACTATAGATTCTGCTGCGTTAGGATTTATTATTCAATAGATTTGAATGTGCACATAGCCGACGTTCCTAATAGAACCCGACACTGAGACCATAGAACATATGCTACTGACCTGCCCCAAGCTACCCTGTTGTGGAAAATAGCACCTGTATCCTGGGATGGACTCTCCTCATACCACAACTCTTTCAAGCATTGGTGGCAAAACTTGTGTCAGGTAGCTAAATCAGAAGTGGCACATCACAGAATCCAGCTCACAACTTATTTGATGTGGTTTCTGTGGAAAACCTGCAACTTGTGGGTGTTTAAAGGCTCCCTCATCCCAGTTCATATTGCCCTTAAATCGGCGCACTCGGATTGGTTGGAATATTGCTCTCTGCTGTAGTTCTTTATTATCTAGACCTTTGTTTTTCTATCTTAGATTTTCATTTGCAGTTGAGCTTCTAGGCTATCTTATGGATACACCTCTCAGTTTATTTTTTCGGTATCTGTTGGGGATTCCCCGTGTATTCGAACTTTGTTCCCGTTTGTGTTATATAATATCGTCTGTCGTTTCGAAAAAAAAAACGAAATAAAAAAAAAACAAATTAAAAGTGAAAACAGATAATCGAACTAAAATATAAAATTTTGACACAAAAACTTAGTCGGTGGATTGTGCAACCTGACAAGCACTAATGTACAATCTGTCTAAAACCAATGTGCACTCGAAATTAAGTTATTTTGTCTCAACCCAAACTAAGAACAAAATAACCGATTTATTTAATCGATTAATCGAATTAACCTAAAAAGTCAAAATAATTTGTAATTTATATTATTAGAAATATATTTAGCATTTTAATGATTTTGTATTATAATTAATGTTATTTGTTGTATAAAAGACAATACATATACATATATATATATATAACCTCGCGTAGTACATGTCGATGGTCTCATCCTCCTCCATCCTTATTTCATCAAAGGCCGCAGTTATACGTTGAAGCTTGGAGGATTTTACCGCATTCAATCCTTCGAATTGACGTTCCAAAACACGCCATGCGTCCTTTGTCGTGGTGCATTGGATAATCATCTTGTGTCGAGTTTGATCAACCGCCATTAAAATAGCATACAAGGCTCGAAAAAGTTAGCCTCTTCTTGCATTCTTTCCATGTCAGTCCATGTGTCGCGTGGTTTGAGCACTTATTCGGACGATCCATCGGCATCTCCTTTCTCTAGGGCTCTCTTCATCATCGGATGTTTCCACCCGTTCTCAATACTTTCCCACGCGCCTTTTCTCAATAAACGCAAAAAGATGGTCATCATCGATTTCTAGTAGGGGTAGTTTGTAACACCTTGCTTATCAGAGTAACTTTTTCGCAACCTTTTACTTCGATATCACTTTAACATTTTGAAATAATTGCAAATTACTCGGGATGCTACTAAACTCGTCTTCTTGAAAATCCGTTTATCTTTAAACTGTTGTCTAATACTTCTTTAGACTTATTAAAACAGATTTCCTTTAAACTTGCATTTAACATATTATCATCATATTTCTCATAAAAACTTGAAATCTAAAATTCATTAAAATGCAAATTTAATAATTAATGTGCATAGCAGAAATATTTGAAACGTGGTTAATTATACAAACTTTATAAATGTCCACATTAAAGCTTGTCTTCATTTTCTTCCACGATCCACACCACACGGCTCTTCTCACACCTCCTCGTTAACCTGTTACTTGAAACTAAAACTCATGGGGGTGAGTAACGAATATGGATAATCATAAACCGATATCTGATCGGTAACTTAAACTTAAACTTTCATTTCTCTAGCCGATGGTTAATCGGATACGTGTGCACACTCTGATGGATATTTCTCAGGCCCGTCTCGCCTCCATCAGAACTTAGGATATAATCTTTGAGACAAATTAATGCCTCCTCATCCCAAGCGTAATAAACCTTAAACTTCGGGATATAACTTTTAAAGCTTTTCTTTGGTGTCAAAACTCTGAGTTTTAGGCTTCTATTTATAGGCAAAATTTTCAAGACATCATAATTGAGTGAAGAAATTAACAAAATAAACAATACAAACTTGTAAAAATAAATATAGATAATAAATAGTATTCTTAACTTGTAAACTTCTCCAACCCATAGTCAATGTTTAGAAAGGCCCCTCTTTTGATCCTAATCTGATCTCAATGATTAAATTCGAGATTTAGTGAAATTCTCCAATTTACGGAACCAAATTCTGACTTAAAACGAACAGTTACCGTAAAATCGAAAATTCTTACTATTTTCGAATTTCCTTCTTTTCTTTTGGCATTTTTCTTTTTTATGCTGAAAAATTTTTCTTGTCTTGTAGTCTACTAAAAAAATAGAGAGAAAATAATTTAATTTATTTCTCGGAACTGAAATCGGACATAAATTCCGACTACAATCGAAAATCGAAAAAAACGAAAATTTTAAAAATTTCATATTTCTCTCTAATAATTTAAATAGACTAAAATGTCTAAATAAATTTCTCACTTCTTTGAACATTTATAACTTAAATGTTCATGGATACTTAACCGAACTCGAGACCTAACTTGTCTCGACTCATTATTCTTTTTCTTTCTCATTCAAACTAGAAATGGCCAAATTTACATCCATTTAGCTAAATAAAATGGAATGTTACTTGAACTTGAACTTCATCTTGAATAACTTATTTCACTTCAATAAACATTAATGTGTAATTAATCCTTATAACTTGATCAATACTCAAAACTAAGCTAGGCTCGAGAATCATTTGTTCGGTAATAATCTTAACTCGTAACCGAACATGCTTGGTTCCGTTCACGACTTATCTTGAACGAGTAATCAAAATATACTCGATTTTTATTATTTGTCATCTTGTTATAATTAATCCCATCTTATAAATCCATTTATAAAAATAAACAGACCAGAATTAATTAATTACTGAACTGGCTCGATTACTAAATAAAATTTAACCGAGAATACTTTCAACTTAAAGTCAAACTTTTAACTGAATAACTTAATAACTGGGCTCGAACTAGGAACGAGCATTATTAATAAAAGTAATTAGTTCAAACTTAGAACTAAAATAATTACTTTTATTAATTACTGAATGGGATATTACAATCTACCCCCCTTAAAACTATTTCCGCCCTCGGAAATACTGAATCTGAGATATATACATCATAACTCGTAATCTGAAAAACGAGTGTTAATATCAACCACTCACTTTTCAGTGGCATTAAACTTTATATGTGGTGATCCCATTTCTACTAACGAGGAAATATCTCACTTACCCAGCTAGTGAACCTTATGGTCCATAACTTATCTCGGCTGATCCTCATAGTTAAATCTTATTAAAATCATTGTGCAAAAGCACATACTTTGGATCACACACATAACTTCATAACTTAGCTACATAAAACTCTATGCACACTGAATAACTTTAGAGAATAATTGATATTAGATACTTATCTGAATACTTATACGATACATTGTATATGATTTACCCACAACCCGGGGCCCTTCGGGTGCGGAACATCTATATACATTGTACCTTAATATCGATGTCACTTGTAAACTTTAACAAGTCACATCTCCATTATATACTCATAATTTTCTATACTCAACTTGTTTCTCTTTTGAGAAATCTTATGCTCAATATCACTATTGATATTGTCTAACTTCAACTTCTCCGACTTAACTATAGTCGAGAATTTTGGTGAAATTACTGATCTGATATGGAATAACTTGACCATTCTCTTGGTCATCTCATAATTCCAACCTTATTGGTAAACTTATTTTCCTTCATTACTGCAACTGCATTAATAATATTGCAGCATCTCACTTATTGCCGACAACTATCATCTGATTGCTGACATCTCACATCTGATTGCAACGGCATTAAATGCATACTGACTGTAATACTATCTTCAGCTTATCACAACAATTTGCATTATTGTTGACATTTCATATCTTCTTTTTGCTGCATTAATTTCCTTCTAGTTGCGTATTCTATCATTCGGTATACTTTAATCATACCTCGCAACTTATCTCATACTCATCTCTTCTTTATAACCCCTTCGGTAATCCCTCCATCTTCCTCAACGATGGTCAGATTCACCAATGGATTTAGCACTGCTAAAAATCCAAAAATTCTATTCTTTTCTTCCTCTTAATATCATAAAGAGAATTTATCGAGCTCGAGTAGAAAGATTAAGAATACTCATGCTCAATAATATCCCAAATGATATAAGATGGTTGATCGAAGCAAAGGTCCGTGTATCTGGCGAATATCCCAATGCATACAAGTATCTGTCAGGTATGGGTAGAAGCACTTTTGCCAAGAAACGTAGAGCAAAAAGATTAGGTGGCTGCCATAAATGTGCCCGCAGGAAATGCGACACTCGCTGTACTTCTTTAGGCTTCCTGTCAAATAATTGAGAAGATAAAATTACTTTCATCAAGAATGGCTTGAGTAAGGAATCTCTGGATCAAGCTATTCAGCAGATTCTTGATACACATTCTAGTGGATATGTGCATCGAGAACTGATGTCTTTATGGCTTCTGTTCAAACATGAAGAAAAACTTCATAGTCTGGAAAATATCATTTCCACTGATCATGTTTGCCAACACTGTTCTTGATGTTACTGTTGTACTATACATATTTCTTATCCTTTCCAACAGATAAGAGTCATTTAAGACTCAACTGCTTTCTTGTCGGAACTTTCTTCTTTAAAAGCAACTCTCTTTCTTCTTTAAAAGGCAATCTATCTTTTAGCCAAATATCTCTTCATAATAAATGGCTACTGCCGAATCTTCTCAAGGATCTAAACTTCTTCAACCTCTTAGAACTGTGTGCATCCTTGGTGGTTCCAAATTTGTAAATGTTCCTCACAACATATATGTTGTAAGCCAACTCGTAAAAGAGTTGGGCAAACATAACATCAACATATTTTATGGAGGAACTAGTATTTACTTCTTTAACAACCTCTTAATAGCTGTTAAATGCTTTGACATCCAGGTGAGAAGTATCCTTCCTTTTTATCTCACTTCATCAAAGGTCATTAAAGATTCTGCTACTTTGATGATTACTCTTTCCATTTATGACAGTTTAATGTCCATGATATCTAATTGTGATGCTTTCATCATTCTTCCTGGTGGATATGGAACTTTAATGACTGCATTTACCCTTGCTACTTGGGCAGAAATGAAATTTCATATCAAACCTATTGGTTTGTTAAATTTCAATAACTATTTCCACCACTTGCTTGGATTTCTAGATGAAGGAGTGTATCAAACTTTTATATCTCCCTTTCAAAGAGAGATATTCAAGTCTGCAAACACATCATCTGAACTCATCCAGAAGCTTCAGAACAGCATCTCAACCGTTCAAGATTCTGTGGAAACTCCAGGATTCAAACGCAAGCGAGCATTTGATCCTTTAGATCTATCATTATAAACTACAGCCATGATGGGTGGCAGAGTTATGGAGTCTTGTGCTCTTGAGACGCACCCTCCCTTTATGTACTATAACTTTGTACTTAGTTGAGAATTCCTTTATGCTTATCTGTAACTCTTTCTAAGATATTACTGTACTAGCTTCTTAGGAATTTCTCAACAATGTGCTTGTATCTTTGCCTTGCCTTTTACTTTCCATACTATTGGAATTTCTATCAAGTAGATTGATTGTGTAAAATATTCTCTACTCGAATAAACTTAATTCACACATCAATACTACCTGCTTCTGGACTGAAATAACTTCTTGATTTAATCAAGATCTTAAACTTCTTAAACTTTACACATTTGTGGTCTTGAAACTTTTGCCTTGCGGCATTCTAAAACCACTAATCATATAACTTGAACAGTATAACCATTAATAAATAGCTATACCAAACTTTAAGGAATTTGTAAATTTTCCGAAAACACCTAGCTTGTGCTAGAGTTCCGGTTAATCTTTTTCTTTTCTTACTTCTTCTCGCCATTTCTCATTTATGGCATTAAACTCATCATTTATACTCATCTCTCTTTGGGGACTAATAATTCTTCCAAAGAAACATATTAGTCTTTTATTAAAAAGACTATCTTTAACTTTTACATGTTAAAGATTACATATATATCTTTAACCTTTACATGTATATCTTTAACTTTTACATGTATATCTTTAACTTTTACATATCCAGATTAAACTTGCTTAACTTTAAAATTCTTCCGCGAACTTAAATACTTATCTCGGTATCTGGAATGTATTTTTGATATCTTTTAAGGTTCGATTTTCAAGTCTCCAGGTAATTCGGACTTAGTAACCCTTATTTCAGGTTTCCATAATTTCCCGGGCTTCATGACTATTATATGTCGATACCTTAATCTTTATTCTCATTCATTTCTAAAAAGTACTTTGTAGACTTATTCTTATTCTACAAGTACTAATAACATATAACTTTATCTTGAACTTTACTTTTACTCATTTCATGATATCCCACTCATAGAATATCAAAATTTCTGATTTATAAAGATTGAACATTTTCTTGAAACTTTATCTCTTTCGCTTTAGTTTTCAAGCCTACAGGATCTAATCCGGCTTTTTGGTTCTTATTTCAAACCTCCATGATCTTTTCCCGTACTTGTTGGCTATTATATCCTGAAATACCGTCACTTCTTATTCATCATCAATCTTTATAATCATTTCTTAAGTTGAATCTCATCGTCAATCTTTATATCATAACTTAAATCTCATTCTTAAATCTTTATGATCATATCATAACTTAAATCTTATTTTTACATCTTCAATCTTTATGATCATAACTTGAATCTTATTCTTATGGCTTAACTTGGAATGTTCAAGTTCATATTCTTGATCTAGTTAACTTGATAAACTAGATTTCCCTTTAATACTTGAACATATATACCAATTACTAGAGTTGGTACATCTGATTTCTTATCGAGCATAGACTTAGTAAATTTGAATATATTGAAAAACTTGTATAAAACTTTGTACAGCACTTACCTGGTAGTTAACGAGGTGTGAGCGTGGTGTGGTCGGGTTTTCTTGAAACTTCCTGTAAAACTTGAACTTCTCTGAAAACTTCTCTTTCAGAAACTTTAAACTTTTTAGTATGCAGAGCATTTAAACTGTTTAGCTCTGATACCACCTGTAACACCCCGCTTATCAGAGTAACTTTTTCGCAACCTTTTACTTCGATATCACTTTAACTTTTTCGAAATAATTGCAACTTACTCGGGATGCTACTAAACTCGTCTTCTTGAAAATTCGTTTATCTTTAAACTGTTGTCTAATACTTCTTTAGACTTATTAAAACAGATTTCCTTTAAACTTGCATTTAACATATTATCATCATATTTCTCATAAAAACTTGAAATCTAAAATTCATTAAAATGCAAATTTAATAATTAATGTGCGTAGCAGAAATATTTGAAACGTGGTTAATTATACAAACTTTATAAATGTCCACATTAAAGCTTGTCTTCATTTTCTTCCACGATCCACACCACACGGCTCTTCTCACACCTCCTCGTTAACCTGTTACCTGAAACTAAAACTCATGGGGGTGAGTAACGAATATGGATAATCATAAACCGATATCTGATCGGTAACTTAAACTTAAACTTTCATTTCTCTGGCCGATGGTTAATCGGATACGTGTGCACACTCTGATGGATATTTCTCAGGCCCGTCTCGCCTCCATCAGAACTTAGGATATAATCTTTGAGACAAATTAATGCCTCCTCATCCCAAGCGTAATAAACTTTAAACTTCGGGATATAACTTTTAAAGCTTTTCTTTGGTGTCAAAACTCTGAGTTTTAGGCCTCTATTTATAGGCAAAATTTTCAAGACATTATAATTGAGTGAAGAAATTAACAAAATAAACAATACAAACTTGTAAAAATAAATATAGATAATAAATAGTATTCTTAACTTGTAAACTTCTCCAACCCATAGTCAATGCTTAGAAAGGCCCCTCTTTTGATCCTAATCTGATCTCAATGATTAAATTCGAGATTTAGTGAAATTCTCCAATTTACGGAACCAAATTCTGACTTAAAACGAATAGTTACCGTAAAATCGAAAATTCTTACTATTTTCGAATTTCCTTCTTTTCTTTTGGCATTTTTCCTTTTTATGCTGAAAAATTTTTCTTGTCTTGTAGTCTACTAAAAAAATAGAGAGAAAATAATTTAATTTATTTCTCGGAACTGAAATCGGACATAAATTCCGACTATAATCGAAAATCGAAAAAAACGAAAATTCTAAAAATTTCATATTTCTCTCTAATAATTTAAATAGACTAAAATGTCTAAATAAATTTCTCACTTCTTTGAACATTTATAACTTAAATGTTCATGGATACTTAACCGAACTCGAGTCCTAACTTGTCTCGACTCATTATTCTTTTTCTTTCTCATTCAAACTAGAAATGGCCAAATTTACATCCATTTAGCTAAATAAAATGGAATGTTACTTGAACTTGAACTTCATCTTAAATAACTTATTTCACTCAATAAACATTAATGTGTAATTAATCCTTATAACTTGATCAATACTCAAAACTAAGCTAGGCTCGAGAATCATTTGCTCGGTAATAATCTTAACTCGTAACCGAACATGCTTGGTTCGGTTCACGACTTATCTTGAACGAGTAATCAAAATATACTCGATTTTTTTTTTATTATTATTTGTCATCTTGTTATAATTAATCCCATCTTATAAATCCATTTATAAAAATAAACAGACCAGAATTAATTAATTACTGAACTGGCTCGATTACTAAATAAAATTTAACCGAGAATACTTTCAACTTAAAGTCAAACTTTTAACTGAATAACTTAATAACTGGGCTCGAACTAGGAACGAGCATTATTAATAAAAGTAATTAGTTCAAACTTAGAACTAAAATAATTACTTTTATTAATTACTGAATGTGATATTACATAGTTCGACCCATCAAGCTGTGGGGGCCGGGACATAGATCCACCATCGTAATTCATGGTAGCCGAGTCACAAGCCACAAGATCTTCGTAATTGAACGAAAACCCGCTCTGGTGCCAATTGAAAATTTTGGGGGAGTACACAAATTCGCGCTGATACTAGAAACAATGAACGTTCATGTAAATTTGCGGAAGCAAATAAATAAAAACGAACTTTCAGGAGAGTGTCTCACTCTCCCTCAGAACTCTTTCATTAAGCAAGTGTTTGGCCAACAAGTGCAAATAGGATTTACACGCATTGACTCCCTCTAAGCTAACCTACTTTGTACTCCACCTACGTAACTACTTTTTTGGCCACGGCGTGGACTTACGAACTGCACGTATGGATCCCTCCAAGCAGTATGAAGATGCTCGTACCAAGCACCAAGTAGAAATGGAAACAAAAATGATAGCTCGAATTACCAGCGATGAACCTTCACGCTGAAATCCGGTCACTCTATAAAATATAATAAAAACTCATGAGCTCTCAATGAATAAAACTCTAAACTCTCTGAATGAATAATGGAATGGCTAATCTCAACTTGAACTTGTGAAACTAATATATATACAACTATATAAGGTATGCAGGTTTATCAGAAATCTGGAGTTTCCAAATTTACTTGATCTTCTCGTTCAACTTTGGAAACTGAATCTCCATGCCTTGTAGATTACTATGCTCGAATATCTTGCCCAAATCTTCCAAATTTTATTTCGCATCTCTCTCTTCAATCGTGCGGACTTTCTTTCCTTGTTTATATGCGAACCTTCGAAAATATCTTCTTGTCGATTTCTTTCCTTTTCTTGCTCGATTTTTCAGCTTTCTTCCTCATGATTTCAGCTCTCAAATCTCACAAGAATAGCTTCTTTTTATCAGCATTGCTCTTCCTTTTCCTACAAGTAAAAGAAGACGATTGACTAATACCATAACATATAGTAAGAGAATATCATAATAAGGAAAGAGAATATATATAAAATCTCCTAATGAATCTAAAATATTTCCTTTACCTACAAGTTAAAGGAAGATAATTAAATCCAAATACACAAAAGGAAAATAACTAAAATATGGATAGTTAAGATTAGAAGATCTTCCCTTTCTCTTCATGCATTAAGTCCATTAAACCTATTTCAAGAAACACAAATATGATAAATAAACAGTATTTTCGATTAATGCCAAATTATATTTTCTTACATCCCTTAACAAAATGGGCGGAAAAATTCTTGCATAAGAGCTGAAAATAAGGAACCCAAAATGGCCAAATTATATCTTTGAATTTTGCTTGGAAAAAAATCGGCTAGATAAAGGCTCACAAAAAGGTTACACTTGAAATACAATTTGAAAGATTTTTTCTTAGTAAAAGGATTAATAAAATTTTGAATAATTTAAGTAGATGAGGACATCTCCATAATTTAATAAGTTTATTAGATTTTTTTAGTCGAGCTAACAAAATAAAAGATATGAAATGCATTCACGAGAATAAAATAAACTGACTCTTATTAAACGAACACGGTACTACATGCTTGATTTTAGATAAGAAAGGAGAAATTTGAAGCCTCAAGGGATTTCTTATTCTTGGTTTGGTATCGGCCTATGGGGGATTCTCTTTTATAGACTTTGCCTTTGGGTAGATAATTTGTTTTGTGCGAGTTCATTTTTGACCGGTTGATCATGAGTATACAATGTAGAAATGATTAATTTAAAAATTTATATTCAACCCATATTTAGCATAAATAAATGGGCATATTTAGCGTGTATTTTTATTGCGAAATCTTTAGAAATTCACATGGAGCGCCAACCTTAGTCCAAGAAAGGAAAAGCCCATTGATATCATCGTTCTTTAGAAAATGGGATCGTCAAACTAGTGAAAGCACATCAAATACGGTGCAAAATGAGCATAATGAATCTCCTTCACCGCACATCGCTCCAATTCTCCCAGGGCCAGACTTGAACACAACTACTTATATTGAGTAAGACCCGAGAAAAATGAAGCAAATAGATGAATATCCAGTTCACCCCAGAGATGGAATTAGACGGGAATATTTAATAGCGAGACCTTATCAACCGAAAATGAAAACATATCCGATCACAAGATTTGGTGCCCAAAATCGCAGCTTTCAAAAAATGTGGTTTGATAAGTTTCATTGGCTAGAATATTCAACCACCATGAATAAAGCCTATTGTTTTCTATGCATTTTGTTCTTAAGTGAAGTTAATATGCACAATACTTCATCATTAGTAAAGAAAGGATTTCATAATTGGAAGCAAATAAGACAAGGAGATAAATGTGCATTTCTTACTCACATTGTTCTACAACTTTATCACATCATACTTTGTGTGTCAGAAGAGCGGAGGATTTGATGAGGCTCTCTGGATATAGACAAAGTCTTGTATGCCCAGTCAAAAATTGAAAAGGAGAGAAATCGTTTACGATTGAAGAGTTCAAATATGAGCGTTCAATGGCTAGCACTTCAAGGTTGCTCCTTCAGAGGCAATGACGAGTCATCATCTTCTTCAAACAGTGGAAACTCTATTGAATTGATCAAGTATTTTGCTAGTACGAATGTTGAAGTTAATGAAGTTGTGCTGGATAATGTACCAAAAAATGCTGAATATATTGCTCCAGAAATTCAAAATATGATTCTAAATATTATAGGCAATAGAGTACACTAAATGATTCGTGAAAAAGTTGGGGTAAGCATTTTTGTATTCTTGTTGATGAAGCACAAGATATATAAAAAAAGAGCAAATGACCATTATTTTGAGGTTTGTCAATGATAGTGGAACATTGACTGAACATTTCTTTTCAATCAAAAGTATTACCGATACCACTTCATTAAATTTGAAAAAAGAGATTTGCGGTGTTCTTTCTCATCATGATCTCCATGTTAAAAAAACGAGAGGACAGGAATATGACGGTGCTAGTAATATGCGTGGTTCGTAGAACGGTCTTCAAGCCATATTAGATTGCCCATATGCTTATTACAGTCATTGTTTTGCACATCATTTACAATTGGCATTGGTTTATGCTGCAAAGAATGCTAGTGTTATTTGGGAGTTCTTCTCTCACTTGGATAATGTTGTTAATATCATTACTTCTTTACCAAAGCCTGTTTATGAGTTGCGAGTGGCTCAAAGACAAGAGATTGAGAATTTATTGGCTAATGAAGAGCGAGACTCGGGATGTGGTGCCAACAAAATTGGTAACTCGCAACTTGCTCGAACCACTCGTTGGAGCTCTCATTATAACTCCGTTAAGAGCTTGATTGATATGTATGCTGCCACTTGCAAAGTGTTTGAATATCTCATAAAGCATTGTCCGCGTGGAAGATCTAAGGCTGAAGTTCGTGGGGTTTATAAAAATATGACAACCTTTGAATTTGTGTTTGTCTTGCATTTGATGCACAAAATTTTCAGAATCACTGATGCTCTTTGCAAAATACTTCAAAGAAAAACTCAAGATATAGCGACGACTATTACACTTGTGTCTACCACAAAAAATATTCTTCAAGATTTGAGAGAATTTGGTTTGGAGGCATTTCTTGAGGATGTTAAAGTGTTTTGCTCGAGAAATGGTATTGATGTTCCTAACTTAGATGATTTTTATAAGGTTGGTCGTTCTCACGGACATACCACAATTGACCATCATTACCACTTTAACATCTTTAGTGAAACAATTGATTTCGTTTTGATGGCGTTTAACATACAATTTAATGATACCTCTATCGAACTTCTTTCTCTTCTGTGGCTTTGGATCCTAAAAATTCTTTTGAATCATTTAATAGTGATTATATTTGCAAGCTAACGAGAAAGTTCTATCCGGAAGATTTTACAATTCAAAATATTGTGACGTTGGAATATGAGTTAACTCATTATAAGCATGATGTGCTTACAATTTTTCAAGCATCTACGCTCGTTGAACTATGCCAGAAATTAACAGAGAGTGATAGATCGAAAGTGTGTTATGTTAACTAGATTGATTCATCTAGTTCTGACGTTGCCGGTTTCTACTGCCACAACTGAACGAGCTTTTTTTGCCATGAAGCATGTGAAGACAACATTTCGTAATAAGATTGAGGATGGTTTTCTCGAAGATTGTTTGATTCTCTTCATCGAATGAGAGTTTACTAATAGTTAAACATAGATTTATTGATGAAATTTTATTTTGTAAAAGCTCGTCGAGCACAACTTCTGTGAATATTTGAAGAAAAAATATTATGTCATTTTTATAAAAATGTGTATTTATATTTCTAGCCCAGTCTATCCTTAATTTCTGGATCCGTCCCTGCCTGTATATAGATTCTTCAGTTGTATAACTCATAAAAAAAATGAATAAATTATCTTCATGTTGTTAATATTCAATTTATAAAATTATTTTTAATATTAACGTGATATGTATTTTGTAAAATTATTTTTCATATTACTTTTTAAATTATAATGATAATAAAGTTATTTTTAAAGGGGTGTATTCAATTAGGAGTTCTAAAGACTTTTGTTAACTGTAGAAATCCTGGTGTATTCAACTTAAATTTGTTAAGACTTTTTAAGACTTTTAAAAGTTTTGGGATATTCAATTGGGAAATTTTAAAGTCTTACAAAATTTTGATATTTAACTTATTTGATACTAATATTTGTGAAGTTTTTTAAGATTCGGTGGGATTTCTAAACCAAAAATCTCATACCAAATTTCACTTCAAATTCCATCTCCATAATTAAAATTTCACATCTATAATTATATTAAAAGGTATACCATTTACCAGATTTAGTATAAAGAAAAGTCAACAACATTTATTGCATTACTATTTCTGTATTATACAATCTATATCTATACTTATATAAAAGGAGATTCTATTTACTACATTTACTATCCAGAAAAGTCAATTGCATTAAATGTCATTATTATTTTGGTATTATAATATTTTATTTATTTAATTGATTTATTTATTTGTTTTATTTTAAGAAGGTAAGTATAATAAAAAGATTTTAATAATAAAAAAATCAAATACCAAATAAAAATGTACACTTTGACTTATTTGATTATATTTGGTATTTGATTATACCAAATATATTCCTATTTAGTATATACATTAAAAACTTACTAAAGTATTTATTTGTTTTATTTTTCAAAGTTAAGTATAGATTTGTTTATATTATCAAATCATAAAAAAATATTAAATCCATATTGTAAAAAAAGAAAAATCATATAATTTTATAACAATTCTACTACACTATTTAACAATATTTTTTTTATTATATAATAAAATAATAATTAAATATTATATGGTGAACAACAATAAGTAAAACTGTTACTTTTTCTTATATCAAGGGATAAATTTATATGCTAAAATTAAATTTTTATTATTATAAATATTTTAGTGAGATAATATATTAATTATTTTACAAGCTAGCCCTAACATGCTCATATTTAATGTTTTAAAATATGTAGAAAAAAAAAACTTATAATAACTCTATTGTTTTTTAGACTTAAACGTTGATTAAAAGAGGTAAAAATTCTTAATTTTTAGACTTAAACGTTGATTAACACCATAGATTGAGAGTTTATATTTAGTAAAATTCCTAATTGTAATAAAAAAAAATTAAGTTTTGCTATATTTTAGAATATCTTTAAATTCATTATAAAAAAAAAATAAAAAAAACTACAATGAAAAAAGCAAGTCAGCTACATATCGATTTGTTGTACTCCTCAAATCACATTCACAATTTGGCTACAAGGAAAGGAAACTCATTGATTAAAATATTATTTTGTCAGTAGTCTTAATGTACAAGAGACTTTAAGACTCCACTTGAATATTATAAAACTTTTATTGAACATTGTACAATTTTCTTGCGTATTATAAACTTTTATTGAATATTGCATCTTATAATATAATATTCTCCAAATAAATATATCTCGTGCTTCGCATGGGTCACGTACTATATATATATCCCGTACATTTTTTTTTATTCATTTATATAATCATAAGCCTAGATAAATAGCCTTAAAATTGTGCACCCTCTGTACTAGTCGTTCTTTACAAATTAAATGGTTATTTTACCGGATATTTCCTAATAAATCCCTAACTCACATTTCCATTTCCTCCTCAGTCCCTACCACTTTAATTCTTCCTCCTCACTCCCTAATACAAATTTATCTTTCCTCCCAACTCCCCATATAAATACTAATTCTATTATTATTGATTTATTTTACCTATAATAAAATTAGTCTTTCCTCTCTCTCTCTCTCTCTCTCTCTCTCTCCGTCATCTCAGCTCTCTCTCTTCGCATCGTCGCTGCCGATCATCTGACTCTCTCTTGTGCATCGCCAATTATCTCTCTCTTTTCGTGCGTTGCCGTTCATCTATCTCTTTGTGCATCGCCCATCTGTGAGCACGATTCCCCCTCCCATCGCCGAGCATATCTCCGGGAAGCCCTTATTTGCTCCGACCAAAAAAATCCACGAAGACAATGGCGGGGTCGAAAAATAAATCCACATCGGACATATCGTCTTCCTCGTCCAAAACCGTAAGCAAGGTGAGATTTTTTTACAAAATATTTGATTCTATTCAACTCGAAATTTTGGGGATTTTTTTCAAAATTTTGATTTTTTTCTTGAATTCAAATTTTTTTCAAAATTTGGATTTGGTTAATGGTAATGCACTTCGAATTTGGGATTTTATTAATAAATTATGGCTCTTTGCATTTCTAGGGTTCATAATTTTTTTTTTTTTTATTTTGGTACTCTTTTGAATTAGGATTCTTATTAATTAGGGCTTTGTGAAATGAATTTGGTATTTTTATTTTGGTATGGCAAATTTGTGAAATCCCAATTTTTTTTGACTGAGGGAGGATATTTAAATAGGAAAATTGGAATGGACGTCCATCCCAAGAGTGACCCAATAATGCTTGTCTCATGAGCTTAGAGTCTAAATCCTTAGACTGAGTTTAGAGTCTAAATTTCAAAATTGATCAACTTTTACGCTTGGGATGTGTAACAAAGATCTTATCAGTTTATCATGGCATCTTTGCAGGCTTTGAGATCTTATTCCATTTTATTAATGTTTTAATTTTTGAACCCCATTCGATTTATATTATGCAGTCCAAAAGGGACACTTGGAGGAGGTTAGTAAAAATGACGTACTAATTATTGTTGGTGAAACTGGCAGTGGGAAGACAACTCGTAAGTATCATTTGATTGTTGAGTTCTTGCTGGAAAATGCTTAAATAGTGTGGCATTTTTGCTTGATGTTTCCTTATGAGTTTCTCTCCATTTACATATTAAGTGACCTAAAGTCGTTCCTGGCGTTATTGTTCTATTTAATCTCTATGAATAAATTATGACTTCCTTGCAGAGTTACCTCAGTACTTATGTGATGGTGGTTTTGCCGCAATGGTGGAATCATTGGGGTGACTCAACCAAGATGTGTTACTGCTGTAACCATTGCACAAAAGGTTGCTGAGGAATGTGGAGTCACATTAGGACAAAAAGTCGGCTATGCCATAAGATTTGAGGATGTAACTTCTGGCTCTACAAGGATCAAATACATGACGGATGGCTTGTTATTGAGGTAAATAGAAACATTCTTGTTTCCTATTGGCACTATTAGCAGATTTACTTTTGACGGATAATTACAGAACTCCATTTTCTTTCACAAAATTATACATATTTAGAGTACATGATGCAAGGGTATTTTTGAATAATTGTAAATAAAAATTTAGGTAATGGTCTCTTTTATGCATTAATTAATTAGGTGAGCATCTACAATGATATTGAACTCCTGGAACAAAACTCTTCTAGGAACTGAGTGATGAATCTTGAATTTCAATTACAGGGAAGCATTATTGGATCCTTACCTCTCCAAATATTCAGTTATTATTGTGGATGAGGCTCATGAGAGAACTGTTCAGACTGATGTACATCCAATCTTTGGAGGGCCCAAGATACTTGTCTGGTTGATTGCTATCGAGTATCCATAGCAGCATGCATCCTAAAAAATTCTTCATGTTGACACTGTTTGGCTTATGTTGTGAACAATATGTCTGATTGTGGATTTTTTGTTTGTCTTTGAACAATAGATGTTATGAATGTAGAAGTTTTGCTTGTTTTTGAACAATAGGTGTAGACTGTTTGGATGATGATTTTGTTTATGATGGTTTTTGGAATATGTTTTATGGATGAAAGGGAAAAGATTGATATGATTTTTTTATGTTTTTTAAACTATTATCAGTTTTTCCTCACATAAGTACCAACATTATGAGATATTAGTACTCATTTTTCCATTGTTGAGTACCTACTTTGCAGAAAGTGATTGGTCGGAAAAAGTGTGAATTTTATATATTTATTAGCGTATTTTTATATGCTTGATTTTATCGCACTTATATATTTTTCGACTCATTTATTTATTAGATGGATCCAAGTACTATGATATTTTTATGGTTTATTTTTAGGATATTGGAGTGTTTTCAGCGGCGACGTGACATTGGAGGAAATTTCATCAGGAGCAGTACGGAGGTGCCCCGTACTGACTCAGCAGTACCCCATATTCGGCCCAAATTTCAGAGCCCAATATTGAAGGCCTTACATGGCAAGTAATAGTGACATAATTGGGCCTAGATTTTCATTTAATAAACATGCTGTGATATTTGACCGAGAGAGGATTAAAAAAAGGAGGAAATCAATTGACATGGCCCATTGTTTGCTAAGGAAGTTGTAGAATTCACGCAAGCAGCCACAAAAAGCCGCCACACATACATACAGAAGAAAAGAGTTGCGCAGAGAGGAAATAAGACGCAGATAGACGCGAGATCCGACGGAAGCGGAGGGAGGCCGCACCCGCACACGAAAGGGGATATTCTTATTCTCTTTCTTTTATTATTTATTATGTTAGAGTAGTTTTTATTTCTAGTTCCGGTGATGTTGAACCTTACGACTTGACGATGTTTGATTGATTTTCTTGGTTGATTATTGAGTTATCTTTTTGGAATTGTTTGTGTTATTTTGAATAATTCACCATGATGTGTTAGTCTTGTTTAGATTGATCACCTAGATTAGGCTTTTCATATCTACATCTAAATTAGGCCTGCAATCCGTAATTGTTGTTGTGTTTAATTCATAAGAGGTAACCGGAAGATGGTAACTACCGGGGATAACACGGCCTAATTAAGTGAACGAACGCGGTTGAGTTCACTAATTAGTCTAGCCTATTTTTCTAAATCGTAAAGCGGCTAATTGTATTAAATCTTGAAAACGTTTTTCTAGACTGTACAAGAAGTCAGGTTTAATCGTCGAGCGTCTCGCGGTTAAATTAAAAATAAGGAAAAATTCGGGTAATTGACCATGTCGTTGCCTAGGGCTATTAATTTTATAAGATAGCGAGATTTGGTACCAGAATTGATTAGACGAGTCAGTCGAGGGTGTAGACGGAACCGTGAACTAGAAGCTTTCTCTTATTTTATTTATTTTTATTTTTATTTTCTTGTTTAGATTTTATTTATTTCATTAGATTTTTAGGTAGTTTAGTTATTAAATCAAAACCCCCCCATTTATCGCTTTTTATAATTTCAATTAATACGAGAAAATTCACGATTTGATTCACACTCCTCGTGGGATCGACCCTTGCTCGCCACTACTACTAGTTAGTAGGGGTTAGTTGAGGAAAAATATAAATATTAATTTTGCCGCGTTGCGACCCGCGGTCAAATTTTGGCGCCGTTGCCGGGGAGTGGCGTTATTGAATTGTGATTTTTTTGAGTACTAATTGAAGTTTAATTTTTTAGGATTTTATTTTTATCATCTTTTATTCCTCTTTTACTTGTTTTATTTCTTTTATTTTCGCGCAGAATACTGGGAGACCCCGTACTCTGCTTGACAGATTAGTTCGCCCCCATACTCTTGGGAGTAACTTGAGTTTTGGCGTTTTTGATCGAGCTTAGCGCAACTTTTCGAGATGGCAGCCTATTATCACGACTTTTATACCCACCGTGAACCTTACCAGTACGAGAGGGAGATACGAGGCCCGTGGATTGGAGATAGAGGCGTAAGAGGACCTAATGGCTGGCGAAGGTACGAGCAAGACTACATGTATCCCGAGGAGAACGAGTACGGCTTGAGAGAGCACTCGAAATCTTTCCATGGGTACTCTGAGCCACCGATTGCGCGAGATCCCAGCCCATCGCTAGAGGATATGGTGAAGGCACTAGAGGCTCACACGTTGAGATTTCTGCAAGAACACTGCGAGCCATTAAATGAGAGAGATCCTGGTCCGTCGCTCGAGGAGCTGATGAAGGAGTTGACGGCTAACACTCTTAACTTTCAGCAAAGTGTTGAGGCGAGCATCAAGAACCAAGAGGCGAGCATCAAGAGCCAAGAGACGAGCATCATGAACCATGGATTGCGCATAAAAAATTTACAAGGCCAAATTGGCCAATTGGCGGAACAGATGGACCGACTAGTGTATCGGCTGGAAAAGAGTCCAATGAGTTCGAGTGTCATCCATTCATACAACGAGGACCTCGAGAAACTTGAAGAGTACACACACGAGCCGGAGAACCAGAAAATTACGAATATCGAGAAGAATGAGAGCGAAAAAGAGAACCAAGCTGCAGAATATGGGGCTGAGCAGCAGAATACGGAGGTACCCCATACTCGACCTGCTGTAGCCAAAAACCGTACCGTTCTTCCCACTCTTGTGCCGATAGAAGCTGAACCGTGTCCCATGTATTCTAATATGAAGTGGGTACTGAGCAAGGTTGGACTGAAGCATATCTTGGGCCTTGATATACCTTCTCTTGAGACGATCAAGCAAAACACAATGTGTGAATGGGATTTTGTTGAGGCGGTGACCGTGATCGAGCATGGGTTGCTACACATCCTTGAGGAATTAGCGTCATGGAGAAAAGATCCGGTGAAGCACCCAACACCGAAGAGGGGGAATTTCGAAGAACATGGCGTGGTGAGATTGATGCCTCCCTTGAGGCCACCTCCGAAGCCGCCATGGATCCTTTGAAGAAAAGGAGCAATAAGTCGGGCCAACGACAATAAAAAGAGGCGCTTGTTGGGAGGCAACCCAATGGTGTGCATGGTTCAGCGACTTCTTCGCATTGACTAAAATGAACTCGTTTCTTTTACCTCTATTTTTTGTGATTATTGGTGTAGATGATATATGCAAACTCTAAGTTTGGGGAGGTGGTTTATTGGTGAGCATTCATGTTTTATTATGTCAATATATTTATGCCCCTTAGAGTTTGAGTTCTTAGATTAAGTTGCATGATATTTGCTTGTGTGTGAGCGTGAGATTGCATGTACGTGGAATTTTGCGATGATGATATGAGAGTCGGTTTGGATTTATTGTGCTAGTTTAAATGGCTTGAGTTAAATTTATTTGGTTAAATTCTTAAGGTATTTTTATTTTGGGGACAAAGGCATGAAGGTTGATATTTTTGTGATTCATTTGTGGTGAGTTGGTTTTGAGGCGATTTGTATTGTTGAGGTGTGCTTGTGATTACCTTAATCAATGTTGATTAAGTTTGGGGACTTGAAGTTGAAAGTTGGGGTTTCTATGTCTCATAGTCGAAAAAAAAATGAAATAATGAGGATGGAGGAATAATTGGTGGAGTCGAAAAGCCGTTTGGTAAAAAAAAGAAAAAAAAAAAGAAAAAAAAGAAGAATGAGACATTTAGACTTTGGCTAGAAACGGAAGGAAACTTGACTTGTTAACAAAGAGAGGGGTGTCGTGAGTTGCATTGATCGGTGCATTCGTTATAAAGATTGACAAACTATGGTGGTCACTTGAATCGATACTTGATTGTTTGAGTTCTTAGAATGACTGCATCTTGAGTCCGAATATATTGATTTGAGTTGTTTGAACTATGCATTTATGTGAGAATTGTGAGGCCTTGAGTAATATTCCACGTACTTATCTTTTGATCCATATATGTGCTTATAGTTATAAGTTGCTTGGGGACAAGCAACAGTTTAAGTTTGGGAAGATTTGATTGGTCGGAAAAAGTGTGAATTTTATATATTTATTAGCGTATTTTTATATGCTTGATTTTATCGCACTTATATATTTTTCGACTCATTTATTTATTAGATGGATCCAAGTACTATGATATTTTTATGGTTTATTTTTAGGATATTGGAGTGTTTTCAGCAGCGACGTGACATTGGAGGAAATTTCATCAGGAGCAGTACGGAGGTGCCCCGTACTGACTTAGCAGTACCCCATATTCGGCCCAAATTTCAGAGCCCAATATTGAAGGCCTTACATGGCAAGTAATAGTGACATAATTGGGCCTAGATTTTCATTTAATAAACATGCTGTGATATTTGACAGAGAGAGGATTAAAAAAAGGAGGAAATTAATTGACATGGCCCATTGTTTGCTAAGGAAGTTGTAGAATTCACGCAAGCAGCCACAAAAAGCCGCCACACATACATACAGAAGAAAAGAGTTGCGCAGAGAGGAAATAAGACGCAGATAGACACGAGATCCGACGAAAGCGGAGGGAGGCCGCACCCGCACACGAAAGGGGATATTCTTATTCTCTTTCTTTTATAATTTATTATGTTAGAGTAGTTTTTATTTCTAGTTCCAGTGATGTTGAACCTTACGACTTGACGATGTTTGATTGATTTTCTTGGTTAATTATTGAGTTATCTTTTTGGAATTGTTTGTGTTATTTTGAATAATTCACCATGATGTGTTAGTCTTGTTTAGATTGATCACCTAGATTAGGCTTTTCATATCTACATCTAAATTAGGCCTGCAATCCGTAATTGTTGTTGTGTTTAATTCATAAGAGGTAACCGGAAGATGGTAACTACCGGGGATAACACGGCCTAATTAAGTGAACGAACGCGGTTGAGTTCACTAATTAGTCTAGCCTATTTTTCTAAATCGTAAAGCGGCTAATTGTATTAAATCTTGAAAACGTTTTTCTAGACTGTACAAGAAGTCAGGTTTAATCGTCGAGCGTCTCGCGGTTAAATTAAAAATAAGGAAAAATTCGGGTAATTGACCGTTTCGTTGCCTAGGGCTAGTAATTTCATAAGATAGCGAGATTTGGTACCAGAATTGATTAGACGAGTCAGTCGAGGGTGTAGACGGAACCGTGAACTAGAAGCTTTCTCTTATTTTATTTATTTTTATTTTTATTTTCTTGTTTAGATTTAATTTATTTCATTAGATTTTTAGGTAGTTTAGTTATTAAATCAAAACCCCCCCATTTATCGCTTTTTATAATTTCAATTAATACGAGAAAATTCACGATTTGATTCACACTCCTCGTGGGATCGACCCTTGCTCGCCACTACTACTAGTTAGTAGGGGTTAGTTGAGGAAAAATATAAATATTAATTTTGCCGCGTTGCGACGCGCGGTCAGAAAGGAAAAAAGATGTGCAAGTTCTTAATGATACCTGTTTTCATCAGAATAGTACCCGTTTTACCGATAACAGTACCACATCTTCTTCTATGCAGTACCAGTTGTTGATGAATTAGTACCCCAATACAAGTCTTTATTAATTGAAGTAATCTATTTTTGTTCTTTCTACAAAGTAGTCAACATTTTGCAAAATTAGTACCAGACTTAGAGCAAGATAGTAACGATATTATGGCGCTCTAGTACCATATATCGGGTATTCAGTACCAACTTCGACGAACATAAAAAAAAAAAAAAAACGATTTTGTAAAACAGTACCAGTTTTACAACAAATAATACCACCTTTTATTCTATTCAGTACCAGTTATTGATCAATTAGTACCTACTTTGTAGAAAGAAAAAAAAAAATAGATTACTTCAAAAAATGGATTAATTCAAATTTTACCTATATGTTTTAAGTTCCACTATTTTTCAACTAAATCACGTGTGAACTATCCGTTTAGTATATTAATCAATAATTCTACCTATATTAATTAATATTTTTCAACTAACTCCGACGAACATAAAAAAAAAAAAATGAATCTCGTAAAATGGTACCGGTTTTTCAACAAACAATACCACTCCTTCTATATAGTACCAGTTATTGATGAATTAGTACCTACTTTGTAGAAAGAAGAAAAAATGAATTACTTCCAATTTGGTCAATATTTGCAATATTAGTACCAGACCTAGAGTAAGATAATACCATAATTATGGTGTTCTAGTACCAGATATCGGGTCTTCAGTACCAACTCCGACGAACGTAAAAAAACGATTATTGTAAGATAGTACCTGTTTTGACGCAAATAATACCACATTTTCTTCTTTGCAGTAACAGTTTTTGATGAATTAGCACCAACTTTTGGTCAACGAAAATGGATTATTCAATTGTGATCAATATTTGCAATAATTGGTACCAGACCTAGAGTAAGATAGTACCAGCTTTCGGTGTTTTAGTACCAGATATCGTGTCATTGGTACCAACTCCGACAAACATAATAAAACACCAAATTTCGATCTCAAAGGATGTTTATATGACCAATATTCACTCTCACATTATTTTCTATGAGATTTATAACGTGTTTAATTAATCGCAAATTAGTCAGTGGTCACAAACTCAACACACTAATGAGAAATCACTACAAATACACTTCATTTCATTGAATGACACACTTCATCTCATAGAATCATTATACATGACTACTCCAAATTCTACCTATATGTTTTAACTTTCACTATTTTTTATCCAACTCACGCGTGAACGATCCACGTGTCATGGTAGACATAAAGGATTAGAGAAATCACGAGTTTTAAAATAGTACCTGTTTTAACCAATATAGTAACGCATCTTCTTCTACGTGGTACCTGTTTTTGATCGATTAGTACCAACTTTTGGTCAACGAAAATGGATTATTCAATTGTGAACATTTGCAATAATTGGTACCAGACCTAGAGTAAGATAGTACTATCTTTCGGTGTCTTAGTACCGGATATTGGGACTTTAGTACCACTTGTAATGAACACATAAAAACACTGAATTTTGATCTCAAATGATGTTTATATGACCAATAATCACTCTCACATTATTTTCTATGAGATTTAAAATGTTTTTAATTGAGTTCAATTGTAAAATAGTCATGATCTCGACACACTTATGAGAAAACACTACTAATACACTTCATTTCATTGAATGATACACTTCATCTCAAAGAATAATCATACATGACTACTCGAAATTCTACCTATATGTTTTAACTTCCACTATTTTTCATCCAAATCATGCATGAACGATCTACTTGTCATGGTAGACATGTAGGATTAAAGAAATAACGATTCTTAAAATAGTACCTGTTTTAGCCAATATAGTACCGTATCTTCTTCTACGTGGTACCGATTATTGATCAATTAGTACCAACTTTTAGTCAACAAAAATGGATTAGTCAATTGTAGTCAATATTTGCAATAATTGGTACCGAACCTAGAGTAAGATAGTACCATCTTTCGGTGTTGTAGTACCAGATGTTTGGTCTTTAGTACCACTTGTAATGAACACATAAAAACACCGAATCGGTCCGAAATGATGTTTATATGACCAATAATCACTCTCACATTATTTTATATGAGATTTAAAATGTTTTAAATTGAGTTTAATCGTAAAATGGTCATGAACTCGGCACACTAATGAAAAATCACTACTAATACACTTCATTTCATTGAATGACACACTTCATCTCATAGAATCATCATACATGACTACTCGAAATTCTACCTATATGTTTTAACTTTCACTATTTTTCATCTGAATCACGCGTGAACAATCCACGTGTCATGGTAGACATTAAGGATTAGAGAAATCACGATTCTCAAAATAGTACCTGCATTAGCCAATATAGTATCGTATATTCTTCTACGTGGTACCTATTTTTGATCGATTAGTACCAACTTTTGGTCAATGAAAATAGATTATTCAATTGTGGTCAACATTTGCAATAATTGGTACCAGACCTAGAGTAAGGTAGTACCATCGTTCAGTGTTTTACTACCAAATATTCGGTCTTTAGTACCACTTGTAATGAACACATAAAAACACCAAATTTCGGTCTCAAATGATATTCATATGACCAATAATCACTCTCACATTATTTTCTATGAGATTTAAAATGTTTTAAATTGAGTTTAATCGTAAAATGGTCATGAATTCGACACACTAATGAGAAATCACTACTAATACACTTCATTTCATTGAATGACACACTTCATCTCAAAGAATCATCATACATAACTACTCCAAATTCTACCTATATGTTTTCACTTCCACTATTTTTCATCCAAATCACGCGTAAACGATCCACGTGTCATAGTGACATGAAGGATTATAGAAATCACTATTCTTAAAATAGTACCTGTTTTAGCCAATATAGTACCGCTTCTTCTTGTATGTGGTACCTGTTTTTGATCAATTAGTACCAACTTTTGGTCAGCAAAAATGGATTATTCAATTGTGGTCAGCATTTGCAATAATTGGTACCAAACCTAGAGTATGATAGTACCATCTTTCGATGTTTTAGTACCAGATATTGGGTCTTTAGTACCAATTGTAATGATCACATAAAAACACCGAATTTCAGTCTCAAATGATGTTTATATGACCAATAATTACTCTCAGATTATTTTCTATGAGATTTAAAATGTTTTAAATTGAGTTTATCGTAAAATAGTCATGAACTCGACACACTAATGAGAAAACACTATCAATACGCTTCATTTCATTGAATGACACACTTCAACTCATAGAATCATCATACATGACTACTCCAAATTCTATCTATATATTTTAACTTCCATTATTTTTCATCCAAATCACGCGTGAACGATCCACGTGCCATAGTAGACATGAAAGATTAGAGATATCACGATTCATAAAATAATACCTGTTTTAGTTAAAATAGTAACTCGTCTTCGTCTACGTGATACCTTTTTTTGATCTATTAGTACCTACTTTTGTGAACAAAAATTGATTATTTCTAGTTTGGGCAACATTTACATAATGTAGTACTAGTCATAGAGTAAGATAGTACCACTTTTGTAATTCTGTAGTACCAGATATTGGGTCTTCAGTACCACTTGTAAATATTAAGTAAATTATTCTAAGTCTCAAGAATTCAATCCAAGTACTTATATTTAATATTTTAAGCACCAGATTTGATTGGTGAAATTCCCAGTACAAAATGTTAATTCAAAAATTAATCTTAAGTTTAAGTTTTTATAAATCTCGATTTTGATCCATAAGAATTAAATTTGCGCATAAGTAAATGCGATTGCCTAGCTGCAGGATGTAAAATAAGGTGGCCTTAAAGGTGTGGACTCGCCTAGACCCGGGTTCGAGTCCCCCTCTGCCTGATCTTTCCACCATTTTTTTTTTTTTTTTGCACTTATTGAATTCAAAGTCGGTACTAATCGCTTAAAAACAGGTACAACATAGAAGAAGATGCAGTACTATTTTGGATAAAACATGTAATAATTAAATTTTAGTATAAGTGCCAAAAAAATGGTGGAAGGATCGCGGAGGGGGACTGGAACCTGAGTCTGGGCGAGTCCACACCCTCAAGGCTGCCTCCTCTACTATCCTGTCGCTAGGCGATCGCATTTGTTTATGCGCAAATTTAATCCATATGCCTTTGGCTCGAAAAAGGAGCAAAAAAGAAGAATAAAAAAACTGAGCGTTATGTTGGTACATGTAATGCTGTAGTGTTGTACCTGTTTTGTTAGTTTAGTACTATAAATTAGTCATATAGTACCAACATTCTGGAATGAAAATGTAATACACCGATTAATATTTCACAAAACTATTACCTATTGTAACGCCACATTCGTTTATTAGAATTTTCTGGATTTTATATAATTAATTATCTGTCTTGTCTAATTCTTATTTACTCGTCCTTGATATTAATTGCTCGATTAATTGTTATTAACTGCTCGTCTCTATCTGCTTGTAAATAGTATTGCTATGTGACTTTATATATATATATATATATATATATATATATATATATATATATATATATATATATAGATATATGATCATTATATGGTTAATTATTATTTATATGTGTTAGAAATATTAGGATTTATTGATTATAACTTTAATAGTTTCGGCAATTTTTCGGTTTAATCGCGTAAACCGAATTCAAATTCGTTTCGATTCGTTTTCGATCAGGAGCTCCTGTTTCGATTCGTTTTCGATTTATTGAAAGGTTTATCGAATTATTTTAATAAAAAAAATCACTATGAATTTTTCGCAAATCGCAATTAAATAAAACTTAGTGGGCGCTACTTAATTTACCAAAAGCTTTTATCCGACAATACAAACACATTAAACAAAGACAGCATGCTCGAATATTAAATCATAAACCTCACTAGCATTCATTATGTTTCAAATCATAAAAAGATAATTCATAATTCCCAAGGTCAAACGACATAATCAAATATCCAAATTTCAACATGAGTTCAAAAACTAAGCGGAAGCAAAATTATCAAAGCAATTTATCCAACATACAAAATAAATAAAAATGAACCTACACATTCATCATACTCCATAAGCAATAAAACAACAGCACAATCCAACACTTTTTCAAAATCAATCTAGTTCAAATATAATTAATTAAACCATAATGAGTTCATAAATGCGGAAATAACTAATAGTCTTAAACAAAAGCAAGACCACCCACTCGCCTTGCCTCGTCACCCGCCAACTGCTTAACCTGCATCCGTGAAGAGCAGGTGGGAGTGAGTACAGTTAAATATCGTACTCACACTATGCATGTGAATAACATAATATTGGTATGGTCGCAACATGAACATAAACATTAATCACAACATGTCTCATCTCCTAATCAACATCACACCATTTAACCTTACTCTTGTGCACATCTATCGCTAGCCGCAGAACGGGGATTCATTACCCGAAGGCGGGAGTACGTGCCACTGTAACGGACACGGCCTTCCATATGGGCTTACGTACCTCACAAGGGCACGGCCATATCAGGACTTAAAGGAGATTGCCACACAAGGGACCGTACCGTAACTCGACGGGGACAATCGTACCGACGGCCATAACAGCTCACATCGATAGGCTACATGTTCATTTTCATACATAGATCACACCAAATTTGCAACATGATTAAAATCAAACATATGCATAGATAATTTTTGAATAACAACCCACCTGGATTCCGGATTGATAATAACTCAAAGCAATGGAAGTAGGTCGAGGCTGGACTCCTCAATTACCTACATTGAGTCAAGATGCTACGATCAACATCTATCTTGACTTTAAACGGAAAACACAAAACAGACCTAGTCGAACTTGTTTCGACTAAGTAGTTCGTGAAGTCCTGTGGACGTTGGAACACTAAGACTCGATACTAAACTCGACCAACCAACATATGAGAGTTCAAATTATTCCATCTAATGATAGACCAAGTCAAACTCACAACAGAACGAAAAGCAAGTCGATTACCGTTTTAAATTCCAAAATCGTACTTTAGAATTTACTAGCTATTAATCACATGAAATTCATTGACCAGGCTACCCTACGACTTAAGCTCTGAAATTTTTTCCAAAATTACATCTCCCAGTAATTAGTGAACCCACCAAAATTCAGCTTCAAACTCAAAACACATAAATTTATAAAATTCCTACAAGAAATCAGCAAAAACGCACATGGATTTATATCTGAACCTAATGAATGAATCAGGACTTGATAATTTAACCTCACAACCTACAGCATGATATAAACAACATGTAAAAATCTCAGCCCTGGACATTAACTGTGCTATTTTTAAAAATTCACACAAGATTCAGCAGTTATTGAATTTAAATCAAAACCGAATGAAATTGGACTCCACAAATTCCCATCTTTTAACAGCATCAATATAAACATAAGTTAAGAATTTCAACCAAGTTTCAGAATTTTTCATGAACAAACCGATTTATAGTAATTCATAAAGTTTTCAGAAGAAACAGATATTAAATTATTAACCATATCAAATTTACTCCAAAAATTCTAAAAATTTAACACAGCATATAAACCCATCAGAGGCACAACATATCAAAATTTCAGCTCATTTGAATCACGAACCAATTTATTAAGCATTAAACAATTTTCTGATCAGAATTCACTTTAGTTATTAAAAATAGCTACCGGCCTCTAAAAATTACTAAATTTTTACAAAAGGCTGGAAATGAACAGATAACATATCCCTCAAAATTTCAAGTCATTCCGAGCAGTGTGAGATATTTAAAAATTCAAACACCAAAACAGCGACATATATGCTCGGCAACTTAGCAATTAATTCATAACACGAAATTTCTCGTCCGAGGCCTTCCCATAAGGCCAAGGACTCGACTTTGTTCCAATATCCACTGACTTACACGAGTTTCGAGGCCTTGTTCGATTTCTCATGATCGAAGAGATCCCGAACAACACGATTACACTTAAAATCACGACTTCACGAAATATCACATTGATCGCATTCGCACAATATACACATCTCGCATATCAAATCGCAAATCAAACATATACGTAAATAACATAAACGATAATCACGTAAAATAAACGGGAAGTCGAGACTCGATACCGTTCTCGGGAAACGAGCGAGAAGGGTTCGAACGGGCTCGACGGTGAACTTCGTCTCGCGAAGGAAGGGCAGCGACCCGGAAGAGGGTCGTCGCTGCTGCTGGACTCGGCCGAACGTCACTCGTCGAGCTGCTGAACGGACGTAGGGTCGCCGCTGGATTGCTGCTTGATCGGAACAGGAGCTCACGGCACGACGGGAACTGTTGGGAGGGCGTCGCGGCGCGGCAGAGGGCCTGTTTGCGGCGCGGTGGAGATCCCGTGGTGGTGTCGCGGCGCGGTGGTGTGACGGTCGCGGCGTGGGGATGTGCAGGTTCGCTGGAAATATCACAAACAGAGGGAAGCTTCGTCGTTTGGCTCGAACTCGCCGGAAAATTCGAACAGGGGGTCGCCGGTGGTGGAGCATCTAGTCGCGGCGGAGGGCTCACAGCGGCGCTGCAAATCGCCGGAGAAGGAGCAGGTGGAGGTCGTGCGCGGAGGTTGATGGCGGGGATCAATTTTGAAAGTGAGGGGGAGGAGAAGAAGACGACGACAAAATCTTTTCTCTGCTCTTGCGTGAGGGTCGAGATCGCGAGAGATGGGAACAGATCTCGATGGCTGCGGTCATGCTAGGTCGAGAGCAAGAGAGAAAGCGAGATATATGAGACTTAGGTTTTTCTGCTCAATTGCAATCACACGTTTAATTTAACGGGCCAAAACTCTTTAAGCTATTTGGGCCCCAATTGTACAATAAAGTGGGCTGGGAATATACGGGCTTAAATGGACCGATAGTACTTGGACAAAAAGGCCAGAATATTTAGCTCTTTTGGGCTGAAAAAAAAATAATAAGGCTCGATTCTGGGTTCTCGGGCTCGATTTTTCGGTCGATTTAGCCAAAATAAAATGGCTCAGTTCGCTCGACAATTTTAAAAATAAAATTCGGCTATTACTTAACATATATATATCACACATTAATTATTTATTACTAATAATACTAGGCATTTAGGCATTTGAAGATAAATAGGCATTTAAATAAATAATAATAATAATAATAATAATAATAATAACAATAATAATAATAATAATAATAATAATAATAACAATAATACTAAATAAATTCCAATTAATCCATAAAATAAACGGGGTGCTACACTTAATCAACTTCTATTAAAACCCTTAATAATAATTAAACCCTAATTTGTAGATTAAGAGGAGTCGAGCCCTCACCCTTGTTTGAACGTGCATTCACCTTCATCCTCTTCGGTATCCAGGTGGGGTTTATTTGAAAAGTTTCTATGCATTAATTAACTGTTATTGTTATGGTATGAACAAAGTATGCATGTGAACCATGTAGCCTTCGACGTGAGCTATATTGGCCGTCGAACGGTTATCCCCGTAGCTATAGAACGTACCCGATGGGGTGTCTCTTTTATTTATGTATGGCAGTCAGGGCGTGAGCCTTGGCTGGTGATCCTCGATGTAAGTCAGAAGGGATGTTTCCGGGCATTCGGGGTGGATTTACTCCCACTGTCTGGGCATCGAATGTAAGGCCTGCGGGGGATTTCGATACGTGTATCAGCAGTGGTCTATTGGTATAGGTGTGCACATGAGAGTTGACTCTGGGAAGGAGATGGGATATTTATTGATTTGTGTTCATACTGCGACCATACCTGCTTATTTTATGAAATTGAATATTAATTATTGCATAGTGGTGAACACTTCGATTTTCTATCGTGCTCATCCCCACCTGCTCTTCATGGATGCAGGTTAGTTATGCGGGCACGACAGAGGGAGGCGAGTGGTGGTCATTTTAATGATTGCTCCCGCTGTTTGAACTGCTAGTATTATTTATGCACTTCTGATATACATTGGATTTTGGATTATTGATAGGGAGTGTACTCCCTAGTATTTATGGATTTGATGAACCCAGTTTTGGGAGTTGATGTCATTTATGAACCCGGTTTGGGTGTTGATTAATTATGATTATTGAACTCGGTTTGGGTGTTGACTAATTATGATCATTGAACCCGGTGTGGGTGTTGACTATTTATGATTATTGAACTCGTTGGGAGTTGCATATATGACATGGTTGAAATGGTTTTTGAAAATAGGTAGCGCCTCAAGTATTTTGAAATAAATTTTGAAAAATTTATTCTGAATTTCGGCAAATAAAAGTGGGGCGTTACACCTATATTGCTATTGAACTCGGTTTGGGTGTTGACTAATTATGATCATTGAACCCGGTGTGGGTGTTGACTATTTATGATTATTGAACTCGTTGGGAGTTGCATATATGACATGGTTGAAATGGATTTTGAAAATAGGTAGCGCCTCAAGTATTTTGAAATAAATTTTGAAAAATTTATTCTGAATTTCGGCAAATAAAAGTGGGGCGTTACACCTATATTGCAGTATGAAATACCAGTATATTGTATGAAAAATATTACTCATAAAGTGTCATTTACTACCTACTATTTGGAATGAAAATGAGTACAAACATATGTCCACAAAACTAGTACCTATATTGCAAAAGGAGAGTATCTGGTTTGACGTTTGTAAGTACTCATGCAGAATTGAAAATGCATATGAAAATGAAACATCTTTTATATCATGCTTTGTACTCACAAAATATTCATACAGTACATACTCGGAATATGTCAATAATGTATCATCAAAAAAATATTCCGGCAAAATAAAAAAAGCAACTGACTCAAAACGACACATGCCAAAATATCCAAGATTCGATCGATTTATCTTGCAACTACTCATGTTCTCCCTCCGAGAATCATCATACGGCGCGATTTTCCTGTGTTCATAACAAAATAATACAAAGATTTATAAATAATGGAACTAGTTAAAATATTAATGAACTAGGATATGATACGCCTATACCATATTTTAATAATAAATTCATTAATATTATAAAAGCAACATTACCTGCTCCTGTTCATCGGGAAGGATTGAATTCCATCATCCGGTCTTTCATTTCTTTCAATGGCAATTATCTCTACAATATTTATTTTCTAACAAACATGTAACCGAATCATGTTCTTCACATCCTCATCATCCAACAAACTAACTCTTTTTTTTTTCTTTGGCGCAATATAGCATAGTACGATGGATTCGAAATTAACGTTCGGTCATCTCTGTGATATGAGAGTGTACACTTCGTCAAACGTTGATCCAATGTGCATAGAGAACACAAACAATTCATTCTTGTACGTACAATTCCCTAGTATATCATTTTATGTCCTTTCCATGTATCTAACAATAATTGGATAAATAAAAAAATTGGAAAAAAAAAAAAAACTTCACATTTCCCAGGAAAATATGGTACAAAACAATATTAAAGTTGTACTATATACATACAAACAGAGGTACAATAATCAATAATAGTGGTACAGTGATCATTCCCACCTTATTTTCTTGTTTTAGGGTGAATAACACATTACATAACCTAACAATATCATCAATTTCGTATACATAAACAAGAAATAAGAGATTTTGATCAATTTAATTGATTTAGGGTAAATATGAACAACAATTTTCAAACTTCAGCCCTTAACAAATTAACCAAATATATACGAATTAAACATGATTTTTGGACTCCAAAATGCTCATATAATACATATATTACTTACTACTTCAAATTTTGGTCGGAAAAAGCACGAATGTTGCCGGAAAAAATGAATTTTTGGCCGCACAAATTTGACGTCGGAATCACTTGTTTGGCCGAATTTGTTGTTGCCGGAGTTCTTCTCGCTGGATTTCGGTCGCCAGAGAGACCGATCTGTAAAAAAAAAAAGGAGAGAAGAGAAATCGCCGGCGGGAATAGAGGGGGACGGGAGAGAGGAGAGATGTGTGGAGAAGAAGATTCAACAAAATAAGATAAAGGAAAAAGGAAAATGTATAATAAAATAACGGTTATTTCCTCAAAAATCCCTAACCCACATTTCCATTTCCTCCTCAGTCCTCAGCACTTTATTTCTTCCTCCTAACTCCCTAATACTAATTTATCTTTCCTCCCAACTCCCCATATAAATACTATTTGTATTATTATTGATTTATTTTTACTGATTAATTTATTTGAACAATTTCTCACTCTCTCTCTTCATTATCTCTATCTCTCGCCTATTCCCGTCTCTCTCTCTCTGAAAAATTGCCGTGAAATCGCCTTGAAATTTCTCACTCTCTTGTGCATCGCCTATCATCTCTCATTCTCTGTCTTGGTGCGTCGTTCGTCGGTGAAGAAGATTCCCCCTCCCGCCGCTATATCTCCGGGAAGCCCTCCGTCTCCGACCAAAATGCCGCGATCGAAAAAGCCGACCGTCTCCGGGAAGCCCTTGGTATCGGAAAAACATCTTCTTCTTCCAAAGCTTCCAAGGGTTCCAAAGCCGTAAGCACTGTTGATTTTTGGGGATTTTATTGAACTCGAAAATTTGGGGATTCTTACAAAATTTTGATTTTTTTTTTCTCGAATTGGATGTTTTCAAAAAATTGGGATTTTTTTATGGTAATTCACTTCGAATTTGGGATTTTTGTGATAAATTATGGCTCTTTGCATGTAGGGTTCATAATTTTTTATTTTGAATTAGGGTTCATAATATTTTTTTTATTTTTTTTATTAGGGCTTCCAATTTGGGATTTTATTGATAAATTAGGGCTCTTTGCATCTAGGGTTTATAAATTAGAGCTCGAATTTGGGATTTTATTGATAAACTAGGGCTTCGAATTTGGGATTTTATTGATAAATTCGAAAATTAAATGTTGCTGATGTTGTTATTTGCGAAATTAGGGTTGAGGTGTTGTGAATTTCAGTTTGAATTGGTGTTTTAAATGTTGTTGCTGTTGGGATTTTGTTGCTGCTGTTGGGATTTTATTGGTGTTTTTCATTTGTTATCAACTTTCTCATAACAAATTGATCCAGTGATGCTGTTTTCCATTTTGTTGCTGCTGTTTTTCATTTTGTTCTGTATTCTATCATGTTGCTGTTGTTTTCCATTTTGTTCTGTAGATGCATTATTTGTGTTTTATATTTTGTGATAGGGCACTGATTTTAGAAGTCGATGTGCCCCATCTTACTTTAAGGATGTGATGGACCGAATTCTTGTTGTGTTGTCTGATCAACACAAGCAGGCTCTTCAACAGAGCCCTTTTTATTTTTTTGTTAACATGCCGGACATAGCCATTTCACATGATAGAACTGAGGCTCTAATAAGCATATACACGGCAGAAATGAATGTCTTTGTTGTAGGTAATGGTTTTTGTTTAAAATTCAACCCGGCTGAGTTTTGTTTGACAATGGGGCTGCGGCAGTGTGGTCTAAGTGTAGACTTAGATTTGAATTTGGAGTCCAAAGCCCTATTCGATGGTTGGGGTCGGGTTGATAATAAGCTTTTGAAAAGAAAGCACGTTGTAGAATATTTAGAAAAATTTGCTGTGGATGAAGGTCGCGTAGACGACTTCATCAGGATGTTCACTCTTTTTGTGTTTAGCTGTATATTGTTTCCTTATTCTAGTTATTCCATTCCTAGGTTTGTTTACTTTTACCTAGAGAATGTGAGTCGAATTTGTGAGTATGCATGGGGCGATGCTACTCATAAATTCTTGGTTGCCGAACTTGTTCGCCACAGTGAATCGAGAGAGAGATCATACTTTGATGGATGTGCGGTTGGATTGATGGTATGTATATATATGTGTGTTTCAATGTCTTAATACAATAATATTTTAATTGTGAGATTGTGTAATTTTGAAATAATGTTTATGTGTAGGCTTGGTTGTACGAGCGTGTTCCTTCTCTGGGCAAACGGTCCACGCTCGAGGCGATTTCCCGTCTGTTTCGATGGACGGGGAGCAATTTGCCGTCTACAATGGAAGGGTTTTTAACAATCCTTCACAAAATAATGAGGCATAAGGTATAGTTTTATAGTATTATGTTTTTCCTTCTTCTTCTTTTTATATTTTTGGTTAATCGATATTGTTCTTAAATCATTATGATTTGCTTTGCAGGTGTATTCGGTATCGCCTTTGTCTGCCGAGCGTGCTTTTGTGGAGACCCAGGTTTTCTTTAATTTTGGTCGACAATTTATGTTTCAACATTAAAAAATTTTCAATTAAACATGTATCTTTAGTTTATGTTCCATTTAATTTTTTTTTTTCTTTCATGTACAGGGAACGGTTGAGACCCGTTTACTTGCATTTGTTTGTGAGGAGAATGAGCAACTTAAAAAATTGAACTGTTGGAGAGCGAGTGGACACAAAAGAAGCAGGAAGAAGAAGAAGACAAAGAAAAAGAGAAAGATGAGGGGGTGGAAAAAGAGAAAGATGAGGAGGAAGAAAAAGAAAATGAGGGTGCTGATGGCGGTTTTGGCCGATTAACTTTGAGGAAGAAGAGAAGGAGAAAGAGGAGGAAGAGGAAAAAGAAAATGAGGAAAAAGAGGAGGAGGAAGAGGAAAAACAAAATGAGAAAAAAGAGGAGGAGGAGGAGGAAAAACAGAACGAGGAAAAAGGGGATGATGAAAAAAAGGAGGAAGCATGGGTTGTGGTGGTGTATGGGAATAAGCCAGAGGATGAAAAAAATGATTTTGTTGACTTGAACCAATTGGTGAACCTGGTGGTGGAGTCTGTCGGTTTGACGGGAGGGCTGAATGAGCCGAACTCTGAGCACGGTGCTCAGAGCTCGCACCGACCAGCAGAGGAGAAGAAGCAACAGGCCTCCTCCATTGTGAAGAGGGTGCGGGAGAGGCAAGGGAGGAAAAAAAAGGAAAAGGAGGCCGATTTCATGACCCCTCCGTCATCCGCTCCGAAGAGACAAAAGAAAAAAAAAAAGTTGCAGTTGACTTCTGGGACTCATGATGTGGTAATTAAACTATTAATTTTATTTCTGTAATTTATGTTATTGTTCGTGTTGTTTTCATATAAATAACTAATTGTTTTGTTATGTAGAAGAGTGCTGAGAGTCATTCTCATGAGTCTTCTTTGATGAGGTTTATAGGGAGAGATGACTTCTGTGGCCATGATGACATTCAGGAAGAGGATCGTGGAGTCATCCGATCATTCCTGACGACCGATCGCATTAAGTAATAGAAATTATTTGAGTTTCGTAACTGTTTCATTTATGTTATATTATACTAATCATAATTGCAAATTTTCGTAGCGAAATTGTGTGGAGCAATGAGAGAGTGATAATCCGAGGAAAATTGATGATCGATCTTTTGTTCGGAAACGAGTTGAATTCTCAACTCGTTGATTGCTTCATGGAGATCCTGCGTGCTCGCCATCCTCGTAAACGCTTTGTGCCGACTTATGTTCATGTACTATCTTTTACTATACTTTATTAATTTTACTGAAATTGCTAAGAAAAATATTTAATTTGTAGGAAGATTTGTTGAATGCGGTGGATAAAATGAAAACAAGAACCACTTGGAGAACTGAAGATTACGCTCTGTGTGCTTCTAAGCTGACTAAAAGTAGTGTTGCCATGCTCGATGAGATGGTCCGTTCCTTGTTTGGTGCGAAGTATGTGTTCTTCCCCGTGCTGCACAATTCTCACTTCTTCTTGGTCGTCTACAAGGCTGACAAGGTTGGAGAAGAAAAATTTGTGTACCATAACTCGATGGATACACCAAGGTACCGAGGAGCCGGGAAACGTGTGGTAAGTGTTAATGACATTTTAAACTTTGTTTTGTAGTTATTATTTATGTTCTTTCGAATTAACTAGTCATGTGTTTTGTTGTATTTTTTTTTTTGGTAGGTCAAGTTCCTCGCAAGATATCTGAGTTTGAAACTTCGACGTGACATAAATCCAAACAGAAGTTGGACATTAGGATACCTGAGGCAACAGAGCGGGATGAAGGACTGTGGAGTTCACATGTGCATGGCAATGGAATGTTACGCCGTCGATACTCGAGAATTTTGGGATGCCCAAAATACTTGTTCAGCCGATGCCTACCGAGCACGGATGGCAACACTCATCCTTAGAAATCCTCCTTGTTGACAGGTTGTTTGGCAGTTGGTTGCCATTTGTTTAAATTGGATGTTTTGGAGTGTAGTATGATGGTTTGACTTTGATTGATGGCTGATTGTGGACAAAGTGGATGATGGTGTGATGATGTTGTGATGTTTTGGATGATAGGTTGTGGGTTGTGAACAAGTAGTCTGTTCAGTTTGATTGTTTGATGGATGAATGGAATGTTATGGATGATGGTTTGTGGACTAAGTAGTTTGAATGGATGTTTTGGATTTTTTTGATTTGATTCCTAATGATACATGTTTTCTTAATATTAGTACCTCATTTTTTGTGTAAAAGTACCCATTTTCCATTAGCTAGTACTCATTTAAGGATGTGTTTTTAAACTGTATACCAGCTTTTATTCTTAGTAGTACCTATTTTCTTCACAATCGTACCAATTTTATATTGTTATATAACCGGATATTATCTCATCGGTACCACTTGTAACGAACACATAAAACACTGAATTTCGGTCTCAAATGATGTTTACATGACAAATAATCACTCTCACACCAGTTTGTATAAGATTTATAACGTGTTTAATTGAGTTTAATCGCAAATTGGTCAAGAATTCAACACACTAATGAAAAAATACCACCTGGTACCATCTCATTAAATGGTACCGATTTTGGGAAAAATAGTACCGCTTCTTCTCGTACGCAGTACCTGTTTTTTATCATTTAGTACCGACTTGGTTTCAACGAAAATCCCTTGATCAATTGTGGTCAACATTTGCAATAATTGGTACCAGACATAGAGCACAACAATACCAATATTCTGGATTTTGGTACCGATTATCAGGACGTTAGTACCACTTGTAATGAACACATAAAAACAATACCAACACCTCATTAAAACTGTATCGGTTTTGGCCAACACAGTACCGCATATTATACCATGTAGTACCTGATGTTGATCGATTAGTACCAACTTTTGTCAATAAAAATTGATTATCTCAATTCTGCCCAACATTTACAAAAAGTAGTACCAGTCATAGTTAAAGAGAGTACCTCAGTATGGCAATATAGTACCGGATATCCTCTCCCTAGTACCACTTATATTGAACACATACGAAGACCGAATTTCGGTCGCAAATGATGTTAGTACGACGCATAATCACTCTGGAATTCGTTTACTTAAGATTCTAAATGTCTTTGATTGCGTTTAATCGCAAATTGGTCATGAACTTGATACAATAATGAGAAAACACTACTACTAGACTTCATTTCATTGAATGACACACTTAATCTCATAGATATCATCATACATGACTACTCCAAATTCTACCTATGTGTTTTCAATTCCATGTTTTTTCATCCAAATCACGTGTGAACGATCTACGTGTCATGGTAGACATGAAGGATTAGAGAAATCGTGATTCTGAAAATAGTACAGGTTTTTCGAAATATAGTACCGAATATTATACTAGGTGGTACCTGATGTTGATCGATTAATACCAACTTTTGTCAATAAAAATTGATTATCTCAATTCTGCCCAACATTTACAAAAAGTAGTACCAGTCATAGTGAAAGAGAGAACCTCAGTATGGCAATATAGTACCGGATATCCTCTCCCTAGTACCACTTATATTGAATACATACGAAGACCGAATTTCGGTCGCAAATGATGTTAGTACGACCCATGACCACTCTGGAATTCGTTTACTTAAGATTCTAAATGTCTTTGATTGCGTTTAATCGCAAATTGGTCATGAACTTGATACAATAATGAGAAAACACTACTACTAGACTTCATTTCATTGAATGACACACTTAATCTCATAGATATATCATCATACATGACTACTCCAAATTCTACCTATGTGTTTTCAATTCCATGTTTTTTCATCCAAATCACGTGTGAACGATCTACGTGTCATGGTAGACATGAAGGATTAGAGAAATCGTGATTCTGAAAATAGTACCGGTTTTTCGAAATATAGTACCGAATATTATACTACGTGGTACCTGATTTTGATCGATTAGTACCAACTTTTGTCAATAAAAATTGATTATCTCAATTCTGCCCAACATTTACAAAAAGTAGTACCAGTCATAGTGAAAGACAGTACCTCAGTATGGCAATATAGTACCGGATATCCTCTCCCTAGTACCACTTATATTGAACGCATACGAAGACCGAATTTCGGTCGCAAATGATGTTAGTACGTCCCAAATTGGTCACAAATTGGTACTATATAATCCCTCTGACATTAGTTTATATGGTTGGTATTTGGTTAATTAAGTTTAATCACAAATTGGTCACGAACTCAACACACTACAAGTGGTATTAATATATACTTCAACTCATTGAATGGTACCTATTTTGAAGTTTATAGTATGTCTTCAACGAAGTACCTCTTTTTTATCGATTAGTACCAGCTTTCTGGAATGAAAATGTAATACACCGATTACAACTTCCCAAAACTATTACCTATATTGCAGTATGAAATGCCAGTATATTGTACAAAAAAATATTACTCATAAAGTGTCATTTACTACCCACTCTTTGGAATGAAAATGAGTACACACATATATCCACAAAACTAGTACCTATATTGTAAAAGGAGAGTACCTCGTTTGACGTTCTTAAGTACCCATGCAGAATTGTAAATAATGTTTTGTATGTACTGCAGCATTACTCATAAAATATTCTTACAGTACATACTCGGAATATGTCAATAATGTATCATCAAAATACATATTCCGACCAAAAAAAATAAAAAAAAAATACAACACTTTCCAACACACTTTTCCAAAACAATAAACACAAATGCCAAACACAAAAGTGATCTACATACGTTCTTTGCACGTACGTCGATTGTGTCCACGACCACCACATCGCTTACACCGCCTCACCGCAACATCAACTTGTGAAGGAAACCTTTTTTCCCTCCTTCGTCCGGGTTGAGATCGCACATCCGGAGCATGAATGGCATAATCAAGATGTGTCGAGGAAGATGCCACATTATTGTCGTAGTTAGGTATAGGGTTAATAGTACCTTGATAAGCTTGCCTATACATCCCGACACGATAATATGGATCGCAAAAGTCGTAGATGGACATTGACCTACTCTCAATACAAGCACATGTATGCTTGCACGGCATCTTACATAGTTGCCATTCTCCACAAGAACAAGTCCGAAGTTGCAAATCTACGTCACAACTTTTGTCGCCATCAACAACCTCAAACCTCCATTCACTTGATTGACTGATTTTGACATTGCGGGAAGCACTGTAGGAAGCTGCAATTTTTTTCTCAAGCTTAGGACACAACTGACCAGTGAACCGCGACACTCCTTCACGCCGATCATGCATCATGGTCATAATTTGTTTTCTTATGTGATCCACCATGGCTACAATAGGCATAAATCGTGCCGACTTTACCCAGTTATTCCAACATTCTGCTTGATTATTATTCATGATCCCTCAACGGTCTCCAACAAATAAAGAATTCGCCCAACATTGTGGGTTAGAATTCTGAAGGAACTCCATTGCTTCAGGCATCTTAGTCAAAATATTATTTATATGGATATCAAAATATTGCCTTCTAGGAGCATACGCAGCTTTCATAAAAACCGAAGACCAATGTTTTTTATTAAAATGTGGGTATTCCCTCAACACCTACAAAACATAAATAAATAAATAAATAAATAATTATTCACAGAAAAATGCGAATTATTCACATTTTTAAACAGAATTTAAACAGAATAATATTCACAGAATAATAATTATTCACAGAATATAACAGAATTTAAATTTATTACCTGCTTCTTAAAGTTGTCGACTAAGTGTCTCAAACAATAAGCATGATGGTTGTCAGGAAAAACCATAGGGATGGCTTTAAGTAGCCCACTGTCTCGGTCCGAATAAAAAGTGAAGCTTCTAGAAACAGGTAAGCGGGAGGAAAGAAAACTACTATTCAGCTTCAAGCAAAACCACTCCCAATTTTCATCCGTCTCGGCATCAACCACGGCATATGCTATAGTGAACAAGTCGTCATTGGCATCCTTACTCACAGCACTAAGCAAAATGCTTTTGTATTTATGTTTTATGTGGGTGCCATCCAAAAATATCAACGGTCGACAACCGGTTAAAAAACCGACAAGGCAAGCATTAAAGCAGATGAACAATCAGCGGAACTTATTCTCGACGGGGTCAATCTCACAATCGGCAATGCTTCTAGGGTTTGTCTCACGCACTGTACTACAATACCATCTCAATTTGTCGTAAGATCCCCTGTCTGCTCCATGAATATCTTGCATTGCAAGTTCCTTCCCTAACCATGCCTTTTTGTAAGGCAACTCCAAGCCATAATCCCTGTGAATATCTTTCAATATCGTGCAAGGCTTGTAGTTTGGTTCATCTCTCAGTCTGTCTTCGATTGTAGTTGACACCCAAATGGAGTCCGCTTTCGGATGCCCCATTGTCCGAAGATTGGACACACCACAAGTATGGACGAGGTTGCATTTCCGGATGGCAAACTGCTGATCGCCTTTGTATAACGATGCATATACTCTCCATTCACAATCCGCATCGCTACAACAAACGATGACCTTCTGCTTGTCATTTTTCCGATACTTAAAGGACCGCTTGTTTGCAATTGCGTAGTTTTTTACACTCTTTCGAAATTCGTCGGCCCCAACGAATATTTGCCCCTCTCCTTTGAGGCAACATCTCCAAGAATCGATTGATTTATCTTGCAACAACTCATGTTCTCCCTCCGACAAATCATCAGACTGTACGTTTTCCCTGCGTTCATGACAAAATAATACAAACATTTATAAATAATGGAACTAGTTGAAAAATTAATGAATTAGGATATGATACGACTACACCATATTTCAATAATAAATTCATTAATATTATGAAAACAACATTACCTGCTCATGTTCATCGGGAAGGATTGAACTCATCATCCCGTCTTTCATTTCTTTCCATGGCAATGATCTCTACGATATTTAGTTTCCAACAAAAGTGTAACCGAATCATGTTCTTCACATCCTCATCATCCAACAAAGTAACTCTCTTTTTTTCCTTTGGCGCAATATAACATAGCACGACAGATTCGAAATTAACGTTCGGCCACCTCTTTGATATGAGAGTGTACACTTCGTCAAGCGTTGATCCAATGTGCATAGAGAACATAAACAATTAATTCTTGTACGTACAACTCCCTAGTATATCACTTTGTGCCCCTTCCATCTATCTAACAATATTTGGATAAATAAAAATAATTCACATTTCTCAGGAAAATATGGTACTAAAAAGAATTAAAGTGGTACTATATACATGCAAACAGAGGTACAATAATCAAGAATAAGGGTACAGTGACATTCCCATTGTTTTTGGGTGAATAACACATTACATAACTTAACAATAGCATCAATTTCGTATACATAAACAAGAAATAAGAGATTTTGATTGATTTAGGGTTACTATGAACAACAATTTTCAAAATTCAATCCTTAACAAATTAACCAAATATATACGAGTTAAACATGATTTTTGGACTCCAATGTGCATAGAGAACATAAACAATTCATTATTGTACGTACAACTCCCTAGTATGTCACTTTGTGCCCCTTCCATCTATCTAACAATATTTGGATAAATAAAAATAATTCACATTTCCCAGGAAAATATGGTACAAAAAAGTATTAAAAGTGGTACTATATACATGCAAACAGAGGTACAATAATCAAGAATCAGGGTACAGTGACATTCCCACCTTATTTTCTTGTTTTTAGGTGAATAACACATTACAATACTTAACAATAGCATCAATTTCGTATACATAAACAAGAAATAAGAGATTTTGATTGATTTAGGGTTAATATGAACAACAATTTTCAAAATTCAATCCCTAACAAATTAACCAAATATATACGAATTAAACATGATTTTTGGACTCCAATGTGCATAGAGAACATAAACAATTCATTCTTGTACGTACAATGTAGCGCCCCGTTCATTTATGGAATAATTGGAGTTTTTATTTAATAATATTGCCATTATTATTATTATTATTATTATTATTATTATTGTTATTATTATTTTATTTAATTGTCTAGATGTAAAATAAATGCTTAATGTGTATTATTATTATTATAAATAATGTGTGAATAATATTTTATAATAATAGCCGAATTTTATTTTAAATTATCGAGCGAATCGGACAATTTTATTTTGGCTAAATAAATTGTGCCCGAGAGAAACGTATGCGTTTGAACCAAACCCGGCTACTTAAGCCCGCGACCCGGCCCGACAGATTTTTTCCTCCTTTTTCTTTCACGCGTGAGAGTCGTGTGGGATTTTTCTTGGCAATCGAAAATACTCAACCCTAATCATTGTGCATATATATATATACAACTTGTATCTATTTGTTTTCTTCCTTGTCAAATTTTCACTTCACGCATCTTTTCCCTTCAAATCTGATTTCTTCTCTCAGTTCCCGACCTATTTATCTGGCAAAATCTCGCGCACGTTTCTGTGGAGAATTACCGATCGTAACTTCATCTCTCTCTCTCTCTCTCTCTTGCTCTTCTAGTTCGTTCTCTGTTTTTCCCGATCATCACCATCAATTCTGTCGTCCTCCACCCATCATCGCTGTCTGATCATCTCATCGCCATCATCAACCTCTCGTTCAGTCCGTCGTCATCTCGCCATCATCCCGCCACCGTTCAGTTCGGGAGACGCCATCATCGCCGGCGTGGCTTCCCTCTGTTCGTGATATTTCCGGCGACCCTCTATTTATGTTATTTCCGGCGGGTTTGGTCACTCCGTGAGCCCAGACGACGAGAACTCCCTCTGCCCGTGAACCTTTCCAACGACCTGTCAGCCCCGACGCCATCTCCTCTCGCCGGAAGTGAGCCAGCAGCGACCTCAACGCTCCCCTCGCCGTGAACCTGTGATTCCGGTGACCATCCCGACGAGCAGCAACCTTCGGCCGAGACCAGCAGCAGCGACGACCCATGCTTGCCGTCGAGCTTGCCGCTAGCTCGCCTTCTCTTTCGTTCCGTTTTCCAAGTTTTCCCGAGAACGGTACCTAGTCGATCTCGTCTCGTTTAAATCGTTTTTATGTTAATTGCTTAGCATGTTTAAACGTCGTGATATGTGTGATTTGCGATTTGATTTGCGAGATGTGTATATTTTGCGATTGTGTTCGATATGATATTTGGTGATAGATATGATTTTATGTGTTCGTATGTTCGGGACCTCTTCGATTTTCTCAAGAATCGAACGAGACCTCGAAAGTCGTGTAAGTCGGTGGATATTGGAACAATGTCGAGCCCTTGGTCTTATGAAAAGGCCTCGGACGAGAAATTTTATGTTGTGAATTAATTCCTAAGTTGTCGAGCATTTGAATCGCTGTTTTGGTGTTTGAATTTTTAAAACTCGCACACTGATCGGAATGACTTGAAAATTTGAGGGATATGTTATCTGTTCATTTCCAGCCTTGTGTAAAAATTTCGTAATTTTTAGAGGCATGTAGCTATTTTTAATAATTAAAATGTAAATCTGAGCAGAATAGTATTAAATGCATAAAAAATTCATTCGTGAATGAAATGAGCTGGAATTCGAGTATGTCATGCCTCTGTGACTTTTATATGTTGTGTTTAATTTTTAGAATTTTTGGACTTGATTTGATGTGGCTATTAATTTATTTATCGAATCTGCTGAAGCGTTGTTTGAACTTTTATAAATTGGTTACTTCATGAAAAATTCTGAAATTTTACTGAGAGGTCTATTTTATGTGTTGAATCATGTGTTTAAAAGATGGGAATTTTTGGAGTCCGTTTTAATTCAGTTTGGATTTAAATTTGATAAACTGCTGTTGCTTGTATGAATTTTTAAAAATGGTAGCAGTTATCATTTAAAGCTGAGATTTTTATACATGAACTTTAGCATACTGTATGTTGCTGTGTAAAATTTTCAAGTTCAGATTCATTCATTAAGTCTGAGTATGAATCCATGTGCCCATTTTGCTGATATCTTGTTCGAATTTTATAAATTAGGATATTTCGAGTTTAAAGCTGAAACTTTGTGGTTTTACATGTTTCTGGAAGATGTAATTTTGTGTAAAATTTCAGAGCTTAATTCGTAGGGTAGCCTGACCATCTATTTTCATGTGATTAATGTTTAATATTTTCGAAACATGACTTTGAAATAAAAGTTGGGAATCGACTTGCTTTTCGTTATGATGTGAGTTTGACTTGGTCAATCCTTAGATGGATTTATGTGAACTCCCATATGTGGTTTGGTCGAGTTTAGTGCCGAGTCTTAGTGTTCCAACATCCACAGGACTTCACGAACTACTTAGTCGAAACAAGTTCGACTAGGTCTGTTTTGTGTTTTCCGATTTAGTCTCGATATTGATTGTAGGATCTTGACACAATGTAGGTGTTTGAGGAGTCAAGCCTCAACCTACGACTATTCTGAATTGCTGTCATCAGTCCGAATCCAGGTGGGTTGTTATTCTAAAATTATCTATGCATATGTGTGATTTAATTGTGTGGAAAATTTGGTATGACCTATGTATGCATGTGAACATGTAGCCTATCGATGTGAGCTGTTACGGCCGTCGGTACGGTTGTCCCCGTCGAGTTACGGTACGGTGCCCTTGTGTGGCAATCTCCTTAAAGTCCTGATATGGCCGTGCCCTTGTGAGGTACGTAAGCCCATATGGAAGGCCGTGTCCGTTACAGTGGCACGTACTCCCGCCTTCGGGTAATGAATCCCCGTCCTGCGGCTAGCGATAGATGTGCACATGAGTAAGGTTAAATGGTGTGATTTTGATTAGGAGATGAGACATGTTGTGATGATTGTTTATGTTCATGCTGCGACCATACCATTGTTATGTTATTCATTTGCATAGTGTGAGTACGATATTTAACTGTACTCACTCCCACCTGCTCTTCACGGATGCAAATTAAGCAGCTGGCGGGTGACGAGACGAGATGACGAGTGGTGGTTATATTATTTATTATTGCTTTATTAACCTTGCTTCCGCTTAGTTCATGAACTCATGTCGAATTTGGATATTTTGGTTATGTCATTTCGGAACATGGAATTATGAATTATCTTCTATGAATTGGAACCTAATGAATGCTAGATTGGTTTATGGTTTATTATTCGTGCATGCTGCCTTTATTTGCTGTGTTAGCATTTTTGGATAAAAGCTTTTGGTAGGTTGAGTAGCGCCCACTGAGTTTTTAATTACATTAATGAAAAAAAAAATTATTGTGGTTTTAATTAAATAAATTCGATAAATCTTATAAAATAAAGTGGGGCGTTACAGTTTGGTATCAGAGCCAGTCTGCGTTTCTGTAGACTGGTTGATATGTGATTATGTGTTTAAATTTTATGTTACGACCACTCGTCTTCGTCACGCCGCGCTGCTTAAAGGTATGTTATATAAGTATCAATGAAAATACTTATAATGTGAAATGAAATTTTTGTATTCTTGCCTAAGTAGTAATGAAACTGCTATGTGATTTGTTGATTTTGATTCCTTGGGGCTTAGGAAACCTATCCACCTTTGGTTTAATGTGAACTCTAGTGTTTGATGTTGAACTCTAGTGATATAGAGTTAGTTCGGACTCTAGAGGTTCCTCGCTATGAGGTCCAGTTTGTTGATATCGAGATAAGTTATGCCTATAGCAGTTTCCCTTGCTGTATAATTATATTCAATGTCTTCAAGTGAGGACCCGGTCAATGAGAACCGAGAATGTATTTGCCCTCTTTGGACCTTTGCCAGGTTTCGAAATATTGAGATGAGTCGATGTTTTATAGGTGGTCAGTATCATGCAGGTTCATGGCCTTCTGTTCAACCTCTGGTGTTATGTGTTTGGTATCTTTTGTGTCTTAGTAAGGGTGAGTTCATGCTAGCTCGAAGCATGGTTAGTTGGTAAGAGATAAGGATTATGTGATATATTGGTTCCCCTTTGTGTGATATGATGAGATAAGTTTATTAGGTTGAGAGTTTCGTTTATGTCATGATAGGTTTGGTCGGGTTCATGTGATATATATGTGATTTTCGATGATTGAGGTTGAATTTATGTATTAATGTAAATTGTTATATATTATCAACCAAAAGATGTAATAATTTAAGTGAAAGGCATAAGACTTTATTTTTCTATCTTGTTTAATAAGACCGAGTTGGACCTCGAACAATGTCTTTGATGATATATCAAATTCTTAAGTCTTAAAGTATTGATATTGAGGCTTGCTTAACGTGTAACTTACGTGATCTCGAGGCTATGTTGCTGTGTGATCATTTTGAGTTGATGAAGGCATGAAAATTCAATTTTTCGAGTTTCAGTTAGGCTCTATTTTTCTCAAACAAGATGATGTTTCTTGGACAAGTGTTCTTCATGAGATTTGTAGTTCTCTGAATGAATTTTCTGTGAGTTTTAGAATTATGTGATTTGGGGATAAAATGAAATTGTTATGATTTTTCAAAGTTGGACAAGCATGCTGTTTTGATAAACTCGGGCAGGATTTGATTTTAGTTCATGGCTATTTATGATGATCTTAACATGCCTGAATGGAAATGTGTTCTTCATGAAAAATGTAGTATATGATTTAAGCTGCCTGTAGGAATTGGAATTATGGAATTTGGAATTTTAGTTGATTTTATATGATTTTTCTAATTTGAATTTATGCCCAGGATTTTGAAACAGTGGTTGTGTGTATGCATGAAATGTATGCTCTGAATTGATGCCTTTAACGTGATCATATGTAAATATTCTCTTCATGAAATTTGTAGCTTTCCTTGTGTAGTTTCTGTACATTTTTAGTTTATATGGTTTGGAGTTCCAGTTGATTTTATATAATTTTTCTAAGTGGAATGTACATCCAGTTTTTATGAAACCAAAATTTGGTTTAAGTGTTGAATGTGTACTCTGTCTAGGTGACCTAAACGTGTTCTTATGAAACAGTCTTCTTCATGACATTTGTATGTTTCCATGTGTAAATTATATAGGTTTTGAGTTTGTATGAATTGGAGTTGTGTAGCTTGAGTTGTTGCTATTTTACTAAAGTGCTGTATTTTTTAAAAATTGTTCTCTGGCTGTTTTTTTTGAAAACTAAATGTTTTATATTCAATCTTGTTGATAATGTTATAATTTGCCATTGGGGTCTTCAAGTAAATTGTAGAGAATTGAATTAGCTACCTTGGGATTTTTGAATTTCAATAATATCATGTATGTAGCTTCGGTTATTGTGCATACATGAGAACCTGTCAATCTGCATATCTTTATTTTTCCACTGCACCCATGTTTTGGATGTTTGTTGTATAATGTGCCTTTAAATGACTTTATCCGCCTGAGTGTTCTTCATGAAAGTGATAGAGGCATGAGTTAGGAATATTTTTCAAGTCGTTTCATCATGATATGATCTGTAGACTGAAAGCTATATGTATTTTAAATTCAAAACGCATGCTGAAAAAAAAAATTGTGCTAGTACATGTTTAGGTTTTCAAAATGAATTATGAATTTAAAAAATTAGCTTTTCGTCAATTTTCATGTTTATGTGCCCTATGTGACTTAATCTGATTGGTATTATGATGTTAGCTGGAAACACTCGCGAGGGAAGCTTTACGCTAGACCTCGGAGTGTGGAGGCTATAGTTGTATATGTGGTCGAACTCGATTGGGACCGCCGGCACGATTAGCTACTTGAGTAAAAGTCGTCGTGACGGTCGACATTATTAGTCGGAAGGGTCAAGCGAGCTAACCATTCTAATGTTCGGCGATGACCGCCGAGGTTAGGACTTTTCCCGGCAGTGATGCCAACGTTTGATTCCTATAGGAAATTGTAGCTCAACAGTAATGCTTAAACTGTTGTATTTTGAGAAGTATTGTAAGGAAACCTTTTTCCTATCTGAGTATCTAGGAATCTATGGACCCGAAAATTGAAATTTCTGGTGTATACCTTAACTGAATGCCGCGTGAAGTGGTGGTCGAGCCGCATGCCCGTGCTGGGAGACGTAAGGCCAACTGCAGTGGCCGACCGTTGACTCGCACGAGAGCTGCCGCCGCCATCACCGAGCGCAAGAACTCCCCAGGCCAGTGAGTGCGGCCAAACCACGATCTTGCAGCTGGTCTCTGAACAGATGCATGCACACGTCCTGGCGCCCCGCTTATGCAGCGCCTGTGTGTGTGTCATCTCTCGGGTGACAGTGCATTAAACTCCAAACTGAACCGTTGTATGAAATCCCTAATCAACGACTCTCGATAGTGAGGCTTGTCGATTAGTTTACCTTTGTCTTATGCGAGATTCTCTCGAGATAGCGAGATTTAGGTCCCTCATCGTTTTCGGGCAGTGTCCCGAGTCTCGATTGGAGACTATGTATACTTCGTGGGGATCGAGACCTACGAAGAGTGAGAGAGTATTGGTGTTAGATTGTTAGTATGAGAATATCGAGCATCCCTAATCGTGAGACTGACTCTGCGATAGGAGATTGTTTTTGAACATCTAGTCGATTTTTCCTAAACCGCATTCGAGGTGTTATTCGAGTCGGCAAGGGTAGAGTTGTCGGTATCAAACAGAGCTGTGTGTTCTGTAGGTATCGGTGTTGTAGATATAGTGTTATTATAGATTGTTAGCCCATCCGTATGGGATTCTATGGCGGCCTGTTTTATAAGGACGCACAGATCATGTCGTTGTAGTAATCAAGTTTCCCACCGTGGCCCGGGCACGAGATGGAAGCTCGATACAACAAGTCAACCCTATATGTTGATTTGTTGGAGTATGCTATCGAGACACGAAAGGACCGGTTAGGGTCTTGTGTATTGATAGATGAGTAGAGTGTGAGAACTCCTTACCATGCGAAGTGGCTGGTACGGATAGAGGTGGAGTATGCCGTTGTTTTGGTTACTGCCACGAGTACGCAGCCCTATTTTGATTCCTGACCAAGTCGATGATTTAGCCTTATAGTTGACTCCACCACCGGAGCTCGCGAGGGTGCATCACACGTCCTATGCCTCTTGATGGAGAAAACGTGTGCGTGATCTCGGAGTACATGTGAGATGTGACGAGCTGCGTGATAGGCAAAACCCTACCTGTTTGGAGGTACCGGTGACTTTTATAAAAAGGCCGGGAGGGGTACTCGTCAAAGTCCAGTGGTGGTTGTCGAGACAAGGCGACTTGGGAGGAGGGGTACCGAAATTCGGAAGAGATATCCGAATTTCATGTGTTGATGTTTGCCCCTCTTTTTCTCGTTAGTATCATGTCGTGGTTGTTTTTCGAATTCCGAGGTCGGAATTCTTTGTAAGGTGGGTAGACTGTAGCGCCCCGTTCATTTATGGAATAATTGGAGTTTTTATTTAATAATATTGCCATTATTATTATTATTATTATTATTATTATTGTTATTATTATTTTATTTAATTGTCTAAATGTAAAATAAATGCTTAATGTGTATTATTATTATTATAAATAATGTGTGAATAATATTTTATAATAATAGCCGAATTTTATTTTAAATTATCGAGCGAATCGGACAATTTTATTTTGGCTAAATAAATCGTGCCCGAGAGAAACGTATGCGTTTGAACCAAACCCGGCTACTTAAGCCCGCGACCCGGCCCGACAGATTTTTTCCTCCTTTTTCTTTCACGCGTGAGAGTCGTGTGGGATTTTTCTTGGCAATCGAAAATACTCAACCCTAATCATTGTGCATATATATATATACAACTTGTATCTATTTGTTTTCTTCCTTGTCAAATTTTCACTTCACGTAGCTTTTCCCCTCAAATCTGATTTCTTCTCTCAGTTCCCGACCTATTTATCTGGCAAAATCTCGCGCACGTTTCTGTGGAGAATTACCGATCGTAACTTCATCTCTCTCTCTCTCTCTTGCTCTTCTAGTTCGTTCTCTGTTTTTCCCGATCATCACCATCAATTCTGTCGTCCTCCACCCATCATCGCTGTCTGATCATCTCATCGCCATCATCAACCTCTCGTTCAGTCCGTCGTCATCTCGCCATCATCCCGCCACCGTTCAGTTCGGGAGACGCCATCATCACCGGCGTGGCTTCCCTCTGTTCGTGATATTTTCGGCGACCCTCTATTTATGTTATTTCCGGCGGGTTTGGTCACTCCGTGAGCCCAGACGACGAGAACTCCCTCTGCCCGTGAACCTTTCCAACGACCTGTCAGCCCCGACGCCATCTCCTCTCGCCGGAAGTGAGCCAGCAGCGACCTCAACGCTCCCCTCGCCGTGAACCTGTGATTCCGGTGACCATCCCGACGAGCAGCAACCTTCGGCCGAGACCAGCAGCAGCGACGACCCACGCTTGCCGTCGAGCTTGCCGCTAGCTCGCCTTCTCTTTCGTTCCGTTTTCCAAGTTTTCCCGAGAACGGTACCTAGTCGATCTCGTCTCATTTAAATCGTTTTTATGTTAATTGCTTAGCGTGTTTAAACGTCGTGATATGTGTGATTTGCGATTTGATTTGCGAGATGTGTATATTGTGCGATTGTGTTCGATATGATATTTGGTGATAGATATGATTTTATGTGTTCGTATGTTCGGGACCTCTTCGATTTTCTCAAGAATCGAACGAGACCTCGAAAGTCGTGTAAGTCGGTGGATATTGGAACAATGTCGAGCCCTTGGTCTTATGAAAAGGCCTCGGACGAGAAATTTTATGTTGTGAATTAATTCCTAAGTTGTCGAGCATTTGAATCGCTGTTTTGATGTTTTAATTTTTAAAACTCGCACACTGATCGGAATGACTTGAAAATTTGAGGGATATGTTATCTGTTCATTTCCAGCCTTGTGTAAAAATTTCGTAATTTTTAGAGGCCTGTAGCTATTTTTAATAATTAAAATGTAAATCTGAGTAGAATAGTATTAAATGCATAAAAAATTCATTCGTGAATGAAATGAGCTGGAATTCGAGTATGTCATGCCTCTGTGACTTTTATATGTTGTGTTTAATTTTTAGAATTTTTGGACTTGATTTGATGTGGCTAATAATTTATTTATCGAATCTGCTGAAGCGTTGTTTGAACTTTTATAAATTGGTTACTTCATGAAAAATTCTGAAATTTTACTGAGAGGTCTATTTTATGTGTTGAATCATGTGTTTAAAAGATGGGAATTTTTGGAGTCCGTTTTAATTCAGTTTGGATTTAAATTCGATAAACTGCTGTTGCTTGTATGAATTTTTAAAAATGGCAGCAGTTATCATTTAAAGCTGAGATTTTTATGCATGAACTTTAGCATACTGTATGTTGCTGTGTAAAATTTTCAAGTTCAGATTCATTCATTAAGTCTGAGTATGAATCCATGTGCCCATTTTGCTGATATCTTGTTCGAATTTTATAAATTAGGATATTTCGAGTTTAAAGCTGAAACTTTGTGGTTTTACATGTTTCTGGAAGATGTAATTTTGTGTAAAATTTCAGAGCTTAATTCGTAGGGTAGCCTGACCATCTATTTTCATGTGATTAATGTTTAATATTTTCGAAACATGACTTTGAAATAAAAGTTGGGAATCGACTTGCTTTTCGTTATGATGTGAGTTTGACTTGGTCAATCCTTAGATGGATTTATGTGAACTCCCATATGTGGTTTGGTCGAGTTTAGTGCCGAGTCTTAGTGTTCCAACATCCACAGGACTTCACGAACTACTTAGTCGAAACAAGTTCGACTAGGTCTGTTTTGTGTTTTCCGATTTAGTCTCGATATTGATTGTAGGATCTTGACACAATGTAGGTGTTTGAGGAGTCAAGCCTCAACCTACGACTATTCTGAATTGCTGTCATCAGTCCGAATCCAGGTGGGTTGTTATTCTAAAATTATCTATGCATATGTGTGATTTAATTGTGTGGAAAATTTGGTATGACCTATGTATGCATGTGAACATGTAGCCTATCGATGTGAGCTGTTACGGCCGTCGGTACGGTTGTCCCCGTCGAGTTACGGTACGGTGCCCTTGTGTGGCAATCTCCTTAAAGTCCTGATATGGCCGTGCCCTTGTGAGGTACGTAAGCCCATATGGAAGGCCGTGTCCGTTACAGTGGCACGTACTCCCGCCTTCGGGTAATGAATCCCCGTTCTGCGGCTAGCGATAGATGTGCACATGAGTAAGGTTAAATGGTGTGATTTTGATTAGGAGATGAGACATGTTGTGATCATTGTTTATGTTCATGCTGCGACCATACCATTGTTATGTTATTCATATGCATAGTGTGAGTACGATATTTAACTGTACTCACTCCCACCTGCTCTTCACGGATGCAGGTTAAGCAGCTGGCGGGTGACGAGACGAGATGACGAGTGGTGGTTATATTATTTATTATTGCTTTATTAACCTTGCTTCCGCTTAGTTCATGAACTCATGTTGAATTTGGATATTTTGGTTATGTCATTTCGGAACATGGAATTATGAATTATCTTCTATGAATTGGAACCTAATGAATGCTAGATTGGTTTATGGTTTATTATTCGTGCATGCTGCCTTTATTTGCTGTGTTAGCATTTTTGGATAAAAGCTTTTGGTAGGTTGAGTAGCGCCCACTGAGTTTTTAATTACATTAATGAAAAAAAAAAATTATTGTGGTTTTAATTAAATAAATTCGATAAATCTTTTAAAATAAAGTGGGGCGTTACATACAACTCCCTAGTATATCACTTTGTGCCCCTTCCATGTATATAACTATTGGATAAATAAAAAAAAAATTCACATTTCCCAGGAAAATATGATACAAAACAGTATTAAAGTGGTACTATATAAATCAAACAGAGGTACAATAATCAAGAATAGTGGTACAGTGATCATTCCCACCTTATTTTTATGTTTTAGGGTGAATAACACATTACAAAACTTAACAATAGCATCAATTTCGTATACATAAACAAGAAATAAGAGATTTTGATCAATTTAATTGATTTAGGGTTAATATGAATAATAATTTTCAAAATTCATCCCAAACAAATTAACCAAATATATACGAATTAAACATGATTTTTGGACTCCAAAATGCTCATATAATACATATATTACTTGCTACTTCAAATTTTGGCCAGAAAAAGCACGAATGTTGCCGGAAAAAATTAATTCTTGGCCGCACAAATTTGACGTCGGAATCACTTCTTTGGCCGAATTTGTTGTTGCCGGAGTTCTTCTCGCCGGATTTTGTCGCGCGGAGAGACCGCCCTGCAAAAAATAAAATAAAATATGCAAGCAGTCGCCGGAAATGGAGGAAGACGGTAGAGTGACGGGAGGGAGGGAGAAAAAGTGTAGAAGAAGATTGATCAAAAAGTAATAAAATAGTATCATGTGTTGTGGTTGGTGGAAGATAAAACAAATAAAATAATGTGTTAGTGGGATGATGTAATAAAGCATTTTAGTTTTGATTTAATTTTAACATTAGAGAGTTAGGAGGAAGAAAATTAAGGAATTAGGGAGTTGAAAGGAAGAAATAAAGGTATGGAGACTGAGGAGGAATATGAAAAGGCACTTAGGGATTTAATAGGAAGTTGCCCATAAAATCATATGTAATATTACTTTTTAGTGAAGATGATATCATAACTTGTTTTCTTTTTGATTTAATTTAACACTAGGGATTTAAGTGGAACATGATTATAGGGGTAGGGAGTTAGAGCATCCACAATGTTTTGGGTCTATTTTTGTATATGTGGCATATAATTGGACTTGAGTTTTAAATGACATGGACAAACCCAAGTAAAAAAACTCAAAAACTTTGCAATGCAAAAATAAAAATACTAGGTCTATCATACATGTCAACCAATAGAAATGCTCTAATATGTTTTATTCATTAAAAAAAAAATTAAATTAAGAATAAATGATGAGTGTTTGGGTTTGTACTTGGGTCCAAAATAGACCCAAGTGTGGATTTGGTCTCTTTTTTTTATTGCCACATAAACTAGACCATGTCTACTTTTAATTGTATTGGGAATTATTTTTTTATAGACTAAGTCTATTTCCCATGTGACATGTAATTTTTTTGTTAAAAAACCCAAAGCATTGTGGATGCTTTTAGGAGGAAGAAAAAAAGGCGTAGGGACTGGGGAGGAAATTGAAAAGGGAGTTGAGAATTTGTGAAGAAGTTCCCCTTATTTTACTGGTAGCTATAATTAGTAATTAGTATTTCCAACTGGAGACAGCTTTCCCGTTCAGCTCGAAGAATTCTGATTGCGGGTGTCTCTTTTGTCTTCGTTTCGCTTTTCCCGCAACTCATCTCTCTCTCTCTCTAGATCGCCACCGCTCTCAATCCCATTCTTCTTGCTATACCGTGGAGGAGGCTTTGAATTGTAGGTATCGTCTTCTTTCTCAAAACATTAATATTTTTCAATGTATGATAATTGTTGGGATCTTCAGTTTTTTCTTTATTGGGTATTCAGATCTAAATATCGGTCAGCTATGCCTGCGAGAATTTTGATTTCTAACCTATAGTCGTTTTCATTCCTCGGATCTGTTGGCGCTTGATTGGCGTGGCTGGTTTCATAAGTGAACTATTTTTTTTTCCCCAAAAATTCGGTCAATTTTAGTGCATTGTCGTTTCGTTATGTATGGTGCCTGTATAAGATCTCTTAGATACCGTTTTTGCTTTTCTCCATTTTTTTTATATGTTAATTGGTCTTTTTGGATTGATTGGAGTGTTTTTGTAGGAAAGATCATTTTACCGTATGACTTTGATCTCTGTGATATAGTAGAGGCAAATTAGTTAGTGGAATCAGTATCTCCTGAATTGAAATTTGATTGTTAATCATCTTTTGGGAAGCTTTTAATTTGATTCAATGTTTAGAATTCTGATGAAATATGGACTCCTCTGCTCAACTGGAGGTTGTGCAGGCAATTAACTCAGAGACAGTAAGCTGATTTGGTTCTCTCTCTCCTCAAGAAGGGTGAAATGAAGAAGGCGTTTGGTCAAACTGTTCGCGATCTGTGAGTTCTGTTATTTAAGCAATGCACCTGCCACACCTTTAATGTCCCTCATTGTGACCTCTCTGCTATTAAATCTTGAATTAGAATTCATAGTTGTGAAAACACCTTTTTTTTTTTATAATTATTTTCATTTGGAAGATGTTAATCAGAGATGTGATTTGTCACTGAGCTTGAACTATCTTTCATGCAGTAAGAGAGAAGTCAACAAGAAAGTTCTTAAAGTTCCTTCGATTGAACAGAAGGTAATGATCTTGTTTTCTGCTGATTGGCTTCTCTTTTCCCTTTGTATTCTTATGACAACATGGTTTTACCAGTTTCTTATTCCTTTTATATAATTGTTAGGAGTCGTGGAATGAGCTGGTATTTTTTTTTTTTCAGGTTCTCGATGCAACTAGCAATGAGCCATGGGGCCCTCATGGGTCACTTCTAGCTGATATTGCTAATGCGTCAAGAAATTAGTAAGTTTGGATCAATTCAATGTAGACTTTCATGATCCCTACTTTATTTCTTTTGTTTCGAAAAGTTACTAATTTGTGAGTTCTGACAGTCATGAGTATCAGATGATCATGTCGGTTATCTGGAAACGTACAAACGATACTGGGAAAAATTGGCGGCATGTATACAAGGTTTGCTTCTAATGATATATAGAACTGCTCAATATTGGTTGTACCATGTTTACTTTATACAAGCCCAACCATCAAAGTCAAGGTTGGGAAGATTCAATTGTTTGTGACGCCTCCCATCTCAGCTGTAGTCTCATCTGTACCACACAGTGATTAAAAGGCGTTCGACGCCATGACATGAGGTGAGTCTTTTGTGGCCTTATTCGAGGAGAGGCGAGGCGTGCGCCACTAAGAACCGAAGCGAGCAGGGCATGTTAAAATATTAGGGTTACGTGCTTGATATGTCTTTCCTAAATTACACATATTTTCTCAAACAAAACCCTAAAGGCTAGATTAGCTTGTGCCTTTTCTTCACCTGACCAACGCGACCGGATTCCGACAACTGTGGAGACAGCTCTGTGTTTCCCCCTTTTGTTTGGGCTTTTCTCCATTGTTCTTTTTCGGCATTTTCCCTTCTCTTCTCTGTCTTATTCCGGTAATAGGCGTCGCCGGCTCTGCCTCTGCTGGAGGTGATTCCACAGTGCTGCCTGCAGCCCCGTTTTTTTACCTGCTGCTGGGAGCTGCGATTTCTGTTTTTGTGTTGCTGCTGGTCAGTTTTATTAATGGCGGATGGCGGTACATGGAGGTTTGCCGAAATTCTGCCATGGCAGCCTATGGCACTGCTATGACCGTCATCCTTCACAAATGTTGCGTGCTGGATTGTCAAAAATCTGCCACACCATACTTCCATGGCCGCCATTTGATAAAAGTGCTGCTGGTGACCTGGGACTGGTTTTAGTTTTTCTTTTTTCTTATACCAATTAGATCATAAAGTCTGGGCTAATTTTTCAGTTTTTCATATTGGCCGGAATGTTGTTGTCTTGGCTCGCCTCACGCCTTTTTAATCACTGCAACCACATCTAATTACTCTTGTATATTTTTCTAAGTTTACGGACATTCTAAGTAGACTTTAGTGTTATTTGTTTTTTGCATCTGTCTCTGAAAGATTCATAGCAGCTGCCTTCTTCAGTAACTAAATAATTCTTCTGATTTTTGCAGGCCTTGACAGTTTTAGAGTACTTGGTAGCCCACGGGTCAGAACGCGTCATAGATGACATCAAAGAACACGCATACCAAATATCTGTTAGTTTCTTTATCTTCTGGTTTGTTCTTGTCATATTTCCGAGAAGTAGTTTAGCACTTTTATAATTTTTTCTCTCGTGATAGACATTGTCCGATTTCCAATATATCGATTCCAGTGGGAAAGACCAGGGGAGTAATGTCAGAAAGAAATCTCAGAGTCTTGTAGTGCTGGTTAATGATAAGGAAAGAATACAAGAAGTTCGACAGAAGGCTGCTGCTAATAGAGACAAGTAAGTGAATATTATAAATTGTTAAATGTGTACTTTCCTAGTATTGCGATTCATCGGTTTGTAAATATCTTGCGAATGAATTTCTATGTCAATGCTTATATTTCTTATTGTATGTTGTATAAGATGTGCATGTCTTCTATGATGATATTGCTGTGTGAAGGCTGCCTTTGTATCCTTCTGCTGGAAGTTGTTGATTTTATGGGTACTCGTAATCTTAATCTTAATGATTCTTGTTTCTTGGACAACATCCTTTCTAAATTCCTTTACTATGATGTTATGTGTATGTTTGAAAATTTGGAGCTTGCTTTTGTTTGTATCTTGGGTATGATCTATTTGTATTGGTGTATGCAAAGTTGCAAACCTATGTTTAGCTTGTGTAACTTTTGATTTTTTGGAGCTGGATTGAATCTTGCTGCCAAGTTTGAACTATAATATGAGCCAGGGCCAGGGATTCGGGAGAGCTATGGGAATTGGACTTTTGTTATGCCCCTTCATTTTCTGTGAACTTTCTTAACGCGTTCTATTGGAAATGTGAATCTTCTGGGATCCTGGATAGATGGTGTATGTGAAGTTCTCTCCATTCCTAAGTGAGAATAAATGTGGTCATTAATGTACTTTACATATGGATTGGAATCTTTGGGGATTTGTGCCTTTCTATGGCTAGTTGCTTTTTTGAAGGAAAGAGGAAATGGGAGCACAATAAATAAAATATGGTAATATACTGTGCTTTGAATAAGATTCGGTTAGAACGAATGTGGAAGCTTTGCCCGATCATAGAAAAAGAATTGGAATATTTACTTTTCAAATACCAACAAGAGACACATTTTATTAGTCTTATTGATGTCAGGAATAGGTATATTCCATATTCATTAGGGGTCAACACATTTTCTTAGTCCTAGGGTTAGGAGTAGTTATTTTTCCATATTTCCTGAGTTTTTAACCACCAATGTATAGGAGGCTGTCTCCATTATCATAATATAGAGTTGATCAATAAAATTTAAGAATTTGTCTCTCAAATTGTGAGTCAATTTCAAGGCTTCCAGAACAACAATTCTTGTTGCCATTATTGACTTATCAAGCAAATTGACACACTTGCTTGTGGCGTCTTCGCACATACCAAGGTTCCGTTGTTCGTAACCAGAACTAGTAAGTGTCTTGGGGTTCAACATGTTGTTGCCAGGTCGTATGCACAATTGTTGCTACAGTAATGGCAAAAGAAGGCAGGTTAGAGTCAATGAATCATGAGCATGGTGAACATTTCTTTTTGTTTGCGATACACCTTGTTAGATTTTATAAGATTGGACAGCATCAAATGGAGCTGGAAGAGTCATTGTTGACAATTCTCCTGGCATAGTGCTAATAATGGACTAATCAAAATGGCTCAATTAAATTCTAGTGCTTCTTCTATTAGTGAAGTTTCTAGAAAAAAAAATATATCAAACGGCGCAATGCACCTTGGGTCGCTACGGAAACAGCCTCCTTGTATAATTACAAGGGTAAGGTCTGCGTACAAGTGACCCCCCAGACCCCAACCTGTTGGGAATATACTGGGTATGCTGTTGTTGTTGTTGTTGTTGTTGGACAGCATCTGCAACTTGGTTGCCCAAAAATCAAGTAGTGTTTAGTGATATTTGTCGTAGGAACCGGTTGACTGTGGCTTGTTCATTATATCTTATCGTTGGAAGCAATTCGGTGCATTCTGGATTTTGCCCTGAGTTCATTGTTTTCTTATTCTGCGAATATTATGTGCTTGAAGAATGGTGGAGTCCGGATGTAATTTTCTTAATGCTATATCTTCAAAGGCAAGATATATAGATATTTCTATGACCTTACACGTAGAGGAATTATTTTTCCAATTTCCATGTAAGTAACTTGGGCTGCAAACTCTGTTGAGTTTCAAGATTTTTCTTGTGATTGCCAGTGGATGATTAAAGTTTAACTGTTGTCATTTGTGTAAATGAAGGCTCCTTAGTGACTGCAGTACTTCATAATACTTGAACTACATTTACTGAAATTTCGTACATAGAAATCGGCAATGTACAATTTAATCTGGAGGAGATTCTATTTATTTATATTTCTTAATCTTTCATGTGTGTACTCTTCACTTTAAATTTTTTTTTTTTTTTTTTTTTTTTNTTTTTTTTTTTTTTTTTTTTTTTTTTCACATATTAGTTTCTATTTAAATCATGATATATTTCATCCTTGATGAGGCCACTAAGTTCTTCACTAGTGTAGTTCTCGCAGTGATTAGCTTAAATCACTTAAATTTTGGTTTTCTATAAATAACTTTGAATTTCGTTTTATCGAAATGGTAATAGGTACCGAAGTATCCCAGCAGGTGGTACGTATCGTCCTGGCTCCGGAGGGTATGGAGACAGATATGACGATGACCGATATGGAAACAGAGATGATGACCGTAATAGCTATGGGAGGGAGAGAGAATGGGGTTCAAGAGATGATGATAGATATGGCCGTGATGGGGACAGGTATGGTAAAGATTATGAGGAGCGTTCTGGCCGAGATGGATACAGGGACGATGACTACAGAGGGAGAGGGCAAAGCACCAATGAATATAATTATGGGTCAAGAAGTAGAAGTGCTGATCGAGATAGGAGTCGCTCAAGTGAGGATGATGGCCAATACTCTTCCAGGTTAGTTTAATTCTTATATCTCCAAATGGACTACTATATATCGAATTCATTAATATATTTTTTGTACGTAATTTCGTTTCATATTTATTATATCTGTAATGTGGTATCAATGGCGGGTGGTGGGCTGATAAGAGTGATAAGTACAGAAATTAATGGCTATTTAAGGTATGCAGGCATACACTTGCAACTTAGAGTTGTAGACCTATAGTGGGACTTCATGTGTAATATGAGGTTTATTGTTGTAGTTCAAGTTAAGAATTATTGCCTTTATATATAGAAATTCTAGGACGATGTGATTGCAAGTTTCAGTTTAATGCTGTATTTCTAGGAACCGATGTAGATCGATTTAATTTCAAACCGATTTTGATGGATTTAACATCAAAGCTGGTTGAGTGTATTCAACATATGCAAATCAGCTTGAGCAGTTCTTGATACAAACACTATCTGGTTGTCTCGCCAGAAAAAAATATTTAGTTGTACAAAATTGGATTACAACTTCAAGTTGCCTGGCTGTAGGTATATGCTTGAATGACTTTCCTGAAGTGAGTTTTATTAGGGGAGGGGCGTGACCCAAGGAACACATCTGCTATCTGAAGCAATTCCTTTCCTTAATTCTTTTGTTGGTGAAGCACACTTCTAATCATCTCTATCTCTACTAACATAAAAGTGTGTGAATGTTTTTGTAAAAATTTGGATAGACCAAATTACTCTTACTCTTTTAATTTTTTAATTGCTTAATTGTCATTTGTTAAGAGTCCATTTAATGAGAGAGTAGTAATTGTTCCTTAATTATATAAACATGTCTTTCCATTTTATATTTTGGGTATTTTTCTTTTTTTTTTTTAGTTTAATTGATATTTTATTTTGGTTAATGGATGCAATTTTTTTATTAGTTTCGGGTTTTGGATGTCAACTTATATAATACGCTTATGATTTAATAAACGACCCATTAGTTCTTCATTTAAATGTCATGTAACTGGTATTTGAAATAGTCGTTGATCTCTTTTTTTATATTTCTGTTTTTTCAACATAATGTTTTTCACACTAATGCGGGAAAAATGACCTAACATGTGGCATTCATCTTAAATAATTATTTAAGAAACTAACTTCACACACATTTTTTATTTATGTTTTTATTGTGTTACCCACTATGAGGGTCCAATCATATGTCACCATGTTACATATTTAAGATTTATTTGGAGTAAATAACAATTTTGCTTATTCTATTTTCTTAGTTTTTTTAATACATGTATATATAAATATAGTTAGAAAATATACATAAATTATTATGTAAATTTAGTTTAATTTTTAAATTTTAATGCCTTGTGTTTGAATAATAATTTTAATGCCTTGTGTTTAAATGCACTAACAAGTTTATGATTTATATTTTATGTAGATTGACTAAATTAAGTACATAAAATATAAATCATAAACTTGAAACATTAGAAATACTAAAACAATTTAAAGGGCAAAGATCTATAGCACATGTTTATTACATTACAAAATTATTTGCTTCTATATAAAAATGTATCTTAATTTTTGTATAATGTTGTATTTATAATTTAATCATCCACATAAGACAATTTTATTTTACCAAATTAGTTAGTCATAATATTTTGAAATATAATGACATTAATGGATTGTATAATTATGAAAACATTAAATTGTGTATCAAATTAAAAAAACGAAAAAAAAAACTTTCTAATTTTCTCCAAAAAAATTTTGGATGGAAAAATTCCTTACAAAAAATATAGCAATATAGATATTGGCTAATCCTTTTATATAGATGAATTGTTGGTGTAACTTCTTTAATTGTATTAAAATTATGAATACTTTTTGTATTTTGTATTTTTTTTTTATTTTTTTTTTGCATTAATATATCCCTTCCATATAGAATCATTGGTCTACTATTCAACAATTTACTTCACAAAATTAAGAGTAATGGTTGGTATCAATTGATGCAAGCCAAATGATGCACGAGAAGTAAATTGAAGAGAGACAAATAAAATAACTATTCACCTTTTTTTCTTTCACATTTAATCAAACTTATTTTATCTATAATTTTGTAAGAATGAGATGACATTTCTAATTTCCATTTTTAGGTATCAACGTGGACAACTGTTAAATCATATTTCTCAATGAAGACACAAATAAATATTCTCCATGGAGATAATCACACTTTACTATGAATTTTTCAGTAATAACATTCATTATTTAATTTATACATTAAGAATAAGAATTTCATTCATATAATTATGTTTTACTTATCCTTACGTTAATATGTCCAAATTCATTGTACTGAAATATTTTGTATCGAGTTTAGTACTTATTCTACTCTTAGATAAAAGTGAATATACCTAATTCAAATCGTTTATATTTAATTGTTTAATATGAGATAGATTAAGATGATTAATAAGTAACATGTTAATGACGATAGGTAAATTTTTTTAATTAAAATTATAATATAAATGCTAATAGATATAACCTATTGTTCTATTAGTGCTACGGTTTTATCAGATCCATATTATCATATCATTTTCAATTAAAATTTAAAACTTCATGATTTTTTGACAATGTGTTAGTGCAAATAAAATAATTCCACATTATGTTAGTCTTTGTGTACGTGCCTTCAATTTTTATTGAATTTTACTGGAAATAGTTGTTTAATTAGCATTAAATTGATTGTTTCAAACTTCCATAATGAATATTTATTGAGCTTTTTAGGCACGATTAGATATGAATCTAACCAGTTTTGACCAATTTGGTTTGGCTAAAATTAGTTAAAGTGAGTTAGTTTGAATAAAGTATATCAAGTGGATGATTTTGAGTTTGAAATCAAATAATATTTAAAATATAATGATTAAAATTGATGTGATGTAAAACTAGGAGAGTGATTATCGAAAGTGATAGGTAGTTAACATTATGTTAGTAGATGAATGGTAATAAATAAAAATTGATGTGATGTATAAGAATGATTGTTTATATTTATAAAAAGTAGGAGAGTGAAGTTGAGTTTTCTTTTGAGTTAGATGATTGGATATGAAATAACTCAACCGATTATAACCGATTAAGACCGGTTATAACGCATATATAATCACGGCAATGTTTCTCATAATAAATATATATGTATGATCCTAACCATTTTTCACTCACACACACATATATACTTATATTTAACTTAAAATGTATATCATAAATAATATATTTTTGTCAAATCAACTTAAAGACATGCAAATTCAATTAGACAAATTATATGGTAAAGACATGCAAATTCAATTAGACAAATTATATGGTTCACGTGCGAAGCACGTGCACCTTACTAGTACTACTAAAGTGCTCTTCTAACTACTTAAACAATCTAGAATTTTCCCAGAAAAATATAAGGGTTTCATTTGAGAGGAAAACCAATTTATATCTTGGATAACTTTTTATGGTTTCTTTTTATTTGTAACTTTGTCTAACAACAACAACAACAACAATATAGCCTTTAGTCCCAAGCAAGTCGGGGTAGGCTAGAGACGAAACCCAAGAGAAACACAAAAAGACTCGAACCAAAAGGAAGAGATCGAGAAAAAAAAATGAGAGAGAGAGAGAAAGGAGCAAAAGTCACGGTTCTGGCACGTTGATAGCGAGCTTCCAAGCGCTCCTATCCACCGCTAAATCCTTGGAGATATTCCAATCTTTAAGGTCTCTCTTAACCGACTCTTCCCAAGTGAGTTTAGGCCGACCTCTACCTCTTTTAACATCCTCGACCCGCTGTAGAACTCCCCTACGCACCGGTGCATCAGGAGGCCTCCGTTGGACATGTCCGAACCACCTCAGCCGATGTTGAACCAATTTCTTGTCAATTGGGGCTACCCCGACCCTATCTCGAATATCCTCATTCCGGATTCTATCCCTTCTTGTGTGCCCACAGAACCAACGCAACATACGCATCTCTGCTACACTTAGTTGTTGGACATGTTGCCTTTTTGTAGGCCAACATTCAGCACCGTATAGCATCGCCGGGCGAATCGCCGTCCTATAGAACTTACCTTTTAGCCTTTGTGGCACCCTTTTATCACAGAGAACGCCCGACGCCTGACGCCATTTCAACCAACCGGCTGCAATTCTATGCCTAACATCAGTATCAATGCCGCCATCCTTTTGTAGCATCGATCCCAAATACCGGAAAGCCATCCTTTTGTAACTTTGTCTAACTTCTATGAAATTTTTTTACTCATAATGTTAAACTAAATATTAATAACTTTATATGTCTGTTTCTTATTTTTCAATTTCTGGTCAATTACTTATATCATAATTTATTTTTTGTATCTATATTTCGCGCTCTATGTTCAAGATGCAGCTTGCCTCTAATAACATTCTCTGAAACAGTTAACGGGGTTTTTTCAACGATTGTTGTATGCATTTTTTATTTAATATTTTCAGTTTCATAACATTAAGTTCAAGTGAGTGGAGTTTAGCACCTATCTGTGGTGCCCCACAACTGAATAATGAAAATAAAGTTGGCTAGAAATGATGCGAACTCCTAACCAATGTCCACTTTAATGGAAGAGCTTAGCAAACAACTATGAGGTAGTTGATATATCCAATTACCCATTAGCTTCTTTAATTTCAATCTAAGTGGAACCATCTGATCTAAGACTGTCTTTATTTTACTCCACTGTTCGCATACCGGAATAATTGTTGTCTTTATATGGTGACAGTATGTGATTCATTTCTAGTACAAATTCACAGTCCCTTTGAGTGTGCTGTATATTTGACAATATCTTGACTTCACAATTATACTTGCCCCATTTGCAGAGGAAGTGGTGCCAAAGCTGATGATCAGTCTCAAGATGGAAGGTATTTAGATTTGTGGGTCTGTTTGTACTGTATTGCCTGCTTGGACCTATAAACAATTATATAGAGTGGAATAAACTTAACTAATTTAATTTCAATCAGTTCTACTGCCAGGAGTCTTGACCGTAAATATTCTGGGCAAAGCTTTGGTGTACCTCCTAGTTATGAGGATGCTGTTGGTGCTAGCCGCAGTCCACCTTATAGTGAAAGGTGACTGCTTTTATCCATGGGCTGTCTGCTTTTTGGCTAATTTATGGATTGGTTCTAACTTTGTATCTTAACAGGGATGGAGATTCTTCACTAGGATATGCCCCTAAAGCTTCATCCCCCAAAGGTGCTAGTCCAAGCTATACAACAAGTGCAGGGGCTTCACCCTCTGCTCCAGTTTCACCTCCTGCTTCAGTGTCAGCTCCTGCTTCCGTAGCCGCTCCTGGTTCAGCACCGACATCTGCTTCAGCACCTGCTGTTGCTCCAGCTCAGCTTACAACTCAAAATAGTCTCAAGGAAGCCGATGGTTTTGATGAATTCGATCCGAGAGGTTCATTTTCAGGTAAATCAATTAGTAAAAGCATGGCATTAAAAGTATGGCATTAGGTGATTGCATTAAGAGGTTTTCAAAACTGTTGATAATTCAGTATACGAGTTTGATATTAGAAGTTGCTTAAAATATGGGTAGTATTTTTAATGTGTATTTTCAGAGATTTTATGGCAAGCTGATTGAAAACACGAAACACTTCCCAAAGAAAAGAACCATTGTAGCTTTCGAGGAAAGCTATTTCTCATGTTACTATCATATTTGTTGTGAATAATTTTCATGAGAAAGTACTTGAATGTGAACTTAATATTTGAGATTGATAATGGAACCCAAGAATGACCGCCTTTCTGGAGCATGCATTCTTTGAAATGTGACATGACCAATGCATTCATTTTCTCAAATGAAATTGGCTTCAAATTTCTCTTTGAGTTCTCAAAACTGAAGTAAATTATTGGGGTAATTACATTGAGTACTGAATCTGAATTGTAATATTTGTGTGGAAACTTTAACGTATTGTTGACGAATATTTTTGGTTAATTTGGTGTTTTTAGTGTGTATATATATATTTCAATATGGTGAGAGCATGCAACTTCGCTTTTATGATATAACATAATTCCCACATTTGTTTTTCTAATTCTTATTAAAACATACTTCTGATCCCTTTTATGGTGAGACATGCTTCATGTAGAACGTTTGTGAATTTGAAGCGTACAAATTTCCTCTCGAGTAAGTTTGCCGTTTAAGTCAACCTTCAAGATGTGGAAGAAAATTTATTTAAATATTTAAGTTACTAAAAACCAGTGTTCTAGAAATCGCCAGGTGCTCGACTAGCGCCTAGCGCCTAGAGTGCCTAGGCGGAGCCTCGACAGTAAGGTTAAATACCTTATTTTTTATTTATTTTCACTACCTACAAAATAAAACTACCTCAACTTATATTAAATCCACACACTTAAGTCCAAATAATACTATTAATATATTATAAAGGAAACATGATAGCAAAATAAATTAATTAATCTTTAAAAGATAAAAAAACCTGAAAAATTGCCGCCGAGCCCGCTTTGGCGCCGCCCGACCGCCTGGCCGATTTTTTCAGTTGATTCATGCAAATCGGAGGTGGTCAGGCTGCGCCTAGCTCCTGGCGGCCACCTAGGCCGATTCTTAGAACAATGCTAAAAACTCTACCTTGAGCATATCTCATAGTTGCCTTTCCCCCTCCATTTGACATTATGACTAGCGAGTTCTTGTTGCTTGATTGAGAATTTTCCCTTATATTGGGGTATCATGGTTGTATGTTACGATATATTTGGAAACTCAATTTCCTTTTTTCTAATTGATAGCTGCCCCAGTTACATCCAATGGTGCTATATCTGCTACTTCTGCTGCGGACATGGACCTACTGGGCTCTTTGTCCGAATTTGCTCTTGTGCCTGTTAGTCAGCCCACCTTGACTCCTGAAGCTAATGCCTCTTTGGACTTCAGTTCTGGACCTGCAAACCCAGCTGCTGCATCACCGGAAGCCACAATCAATAATCAGGTACTCGTCTATAATATTTGCACTTCTTACTTTTTAAGCATTTGCATACGAGATGAGTGAATAACCACCTACTCCCACGACAGGGAAATGAAATAATATCCTAACTGATAAATGTGAAAAGAAAAGAAAAAATCAGATGGCTAGATTACTGACCTGTTGCTGTTTCTGAGAATGGGAAAAGAAATCTGTAGTCTGTACACCTTGTGAGCCAACGTACTGTTTGGTCTGAAATTNATGAAATGATTATTAATTTATCAATGATTTAATGGTATGATGTTACCTTGCGAAAGATGTAACTTGGTTTGTTCTTTGATCGTTACTTCTCCTCTAGTCCATTGAAAGTTAATATTATATTCTTGACTGCATATATATATTTTTTTTAAAGAATTTGTGTGTGGTACGATCATGCTCCCCGCAACTGGTATGAAACTTAAGGTCTTGAAATGTTTGTTTCCCTCACTTATAAGCAGCTTCTCAATTTCTTGGAAAAGCCTCGAGGTGCTACTTTTGATTTTTACACCTCGGTCATTGTTTTCTCAAGCTTCTGCTATATCCTCAAATCCCCATTTTGTTTTTTCCATGAATGGCCATGCATTGCTGTCAAATTTTTATTTGGGAAGTACATGTTGACCCTGCTCCCTTTTTCCTATCAAATTCTATTATGGCAGTTGTGAGGACATTGAACGTTATGTTCTTTACCACCCAACAATGGTCTAACAAACAATATGGCTTCTTTTGCAGGCATTTGATGATCCTTTTGGAGATGGTCCATTTAAAGCTATTCCTTCAGCCGATAGTTTATCAACTCAACAAGAGATCCCTGCATCCACTAACGCCTTCCATACAACAAACTTGGGCCACAGCATCGATGTGCCTCAACAAGTTCCTCCTCACAAGGCAGCAACAGAATTCGGAAGTAATCCATATGAAGTAACTTACATGACATCAGGCCCTTCTGGCGGCACACAGTTTGTGAAACAGGAGCTATCTAATCCGAGCCAGGAACTCGATATATTAGCAGACATTCTTCCACCATCCGCACCTTCATCTTTTGCCAGCTCACAACCCGGATATCAGCTTCCACCACAGACTGGTTTTCCTCAAACTGATGAAGCTCCACCACAGACTGGTTTTTCTCAAACGGGCCCACAACCCAGCAATTTGCAAGCACAAAGCGGCCTTCCTTCTGGTTTTCCTAATCAATTTGGCCAGCTTTCTTCTTCACAAACCGGTTACCCTCTTCAGTCAACATCATCCTTTCCACAAACCGGTTTTCCGACTCAAGGCATGGCTTTGTCCTACCCAATTCAAGGTGGGCAACCACCACAGATGGGTTTTCAACCTCAAAGTGGCCCCACACAGCCAAATCCGAGTTTCTATGGAGCGTACAATTCACAGCCTGCGTCTACAGGTCCAGTTGGTGGATACATGGCTCCTCCTGCTCAGAATAATTTTCTGTCACAGTTGGGAGGTTCTGCAGCTCTCAGTTCGAGCAACCTCTTGGGCCCAACATCCATTAATACATCTTCAACCGGGTCTACTTCTGCTATAGCTCCTCAACCATCGAAAGACAAGTTTGAGACAAAGTCCACTGTATGGGCCGACACTCTCAGCCGTGGACTCGTCAATTTGAATATATCCGGACGTAAGTTTTTCACATTTCTAATTTGTTATTCAAATCTATGTGTAGGATCTTGTTTTATTTCCTCATGCTTGGTTTCTGTCAATTTTTTTTATTTTTTTTTTCAGCTAAGACAAATCCACTGGCTGATATTGGAGTTGATTTTGACGCAATAAACCGGAAAGAGAAAAGGATGGAGAAGCCAACAGCAGCAGCAGCAGCAGTAACATCTACAGTGACGATGGGGAAGGCCATGGGTTCTGGTTCTGGCATGGGACGTGCAGGTGCAACTACCCTCAGGCCTCCGGCAAATCCAATGATGGGTCCCGTGGGCATGGGAGGCTATGGAGTGGGTCAACCAGCTGGGAGAGGAATGGGAATGGGGATGAATATGCCTGGCAATATGGGTATGGGAATTAACATGAGTGTAGGCCAAGGAATTAACATGCAACCACAGATGGGGGCTCTTCCTGGATCTACCATGCCTGGAGCTTATAATCATATGGGAAATGGAGTTTACGGTCAACAGCCCTATGGTGGGGGCTATCGATGAGCGTGGAATCTGTGGTAATCGATAAGCTGGTATTGCCAGTTTTTATTATATAAGGAAAATGAGTCACCCATAATAGGTGATTTTACTTACAATTGGAATTATATAAGATTTCAATCTATACAAAGCGTCGTCTGTTTGCTTTTGATTTTTCTTGCTGCCTGTGTGTAGAATGTTTGTGTATTCATTGTTTCAGGGTTTTTTTGTTTACAGTTTACCTGTGCAATTTTTGGGTCACCATGAGCTCTAGGTGCCCCTTACTTCTTATCTGTTTAAATGAGATCTTGTATATTATAAACAAATTTCAAGGGCGACCTTTTTAGGTTTGCCCTTTTTTGTTATGACTGACTACGTCCAGTCTGAGGAATTGAACGAATACATTTAATAGATTTCAGCAATTGATTTCTTTTGAAGTCTTTTTTTTATTGTTTTGTTTTGGCTTCATCTATAGTAAGTACGTGTTTACATTTCTTTCAAACTGATTGATCAGTTTTGGGAGCTACACATTTAAAGGTCTGATCCAGTAAGCCCTTGTTTGCTTTTCAGGATGAGATTGGACTAATTTAGTCCAATGGAGAAGGATTGTATTGTTGGGATTGGACTATTCCTGTGTTTGTTATATATGATAAGGGGGTAGGATAACTTTAAATTAAAAAATAAAAAAAAATGTGTAGGTGGTGTAAAATACTGTTTTACCCATTTCAAATAAATCAAAAACAGTCCAAAAATTATTAAAATGAGGGTAAATTAAAAATTTACTACAACAGGATAATAATAATTCCACCTATTTCCTGGGATTAGTTTATCCCATGTACGAGGGATTAAGTCATTTTTATACCGGGCCGATGGGATTCCTGCGGGCTTTAGTCCCATGAACCAAATGCAGGATTAAATCTGGATTAAGCGGGATATCCTGCCTAATCCCCCATGTTTGATTGGTGGGATGGGATTGTACTAAAATAATCCATGATGGTAGGATTTTACTGTTTGGACTATTTTTATGTTGGGTTTGTTATGTGTCATTGTGTAGGATAACTTATAAGTAAAAAAAAAGGAAAAAATGCACAAACCAACATCACTTGTATAAAATACTATTTTGCCCCTACTATCTCCCAACGTAACACAGGCAAATAAGAATCAGACAAAAATCTATGCAGACCACATTATTTTATCACTCTCAATTTCATTTAGGAGCCACATTATTTTATAACTTCCAGCTGGTCAACACTTGTATACAGTCTATCAATTTTAGTTCAATTTCCTACAGCCACGTATGGAGACGAAAAAGAGAAACTCCAGAACAAGTGAGTGAAAATTAAGAGAGATGCTAAAATAAATGAACTCTTGTTCAAAGCCACACATCAAAAAGCAGAAATTGAATATGTGGTCCGATGAAAGACTGAACAAGAAATAGGGTGGGAATTTACTGGTCTTCCTACTCTTAACTTTGTCGACCCAGGCTTTTTAAATCAAATCCGCTTTCTGGTCACCTTTTCTCGACCCATTTTTGACATATTAGAAAAAAATGGAATTTTTTTTCGAAAAAGCCGTATTTTATAGAGTGCACACACACACACACACCAAATCGTTTGGGTGCGACAAATGGAACTTACGGGGAGGATGAGAGAGCAGAGAACGAGGGAAACGACGGAGGACACGGTTGCGCAAGCAAAACGACGTATCATGAATGATTTAAAAGAATCCGGTAGGGGTAGTCGGAGAATCAACATCTATAGAATCAACTTCGGCAGACCGACGCCGCCTTGCTGCGGATTCATCAGCGTCGGGTCAGCGTAATCACTCGGTAAGGTTCAATTGAATCCCGCAAGTATGTCGGTCACACGGTACAGCTGGGTGTGTTGTAATTAGATAGGGATTGAGGGTAAAATAAGAATTTAACACAATAGGATAGAAGTAATCCCACCCTTTCCCTGGGATTCATTTATCCCATGAATACGGGATTAAGCCATTTTTATACCGGGCTGATCCCATTCCTGCGGGCCTTAGTCCCACGAACCAAACGCAGGATTGTGCTTGGATTAGGCGGGATATCCTGCCTAATCCCACCAAACAAACATGCACTTACAGTAGTAGAATTAATTTTCTGCATGCTAATGGATGGCGGGAAGATGATTTTTATTTTTTTGGTTCTTTTCTTTTGGTTTTTGATTTTGTTTTGGTTTGATTTTTACCCTTTATATTGGCTGATGTGGTTTATTTTTTGTAAGTTTTTTTACACAATTGTGGCTAGGGTGGGTACTGTTTGGGACAGTTTGGGATTGGGCTTGTTCCGGTACCTATTTTGCTTTTATGGACCGGCTAGGGAACGGCTTGAGATGAGACACCGTCTCAAATAGACAAGTATCATTAGGACCGGGATAAAACAATTTGTACCATGCCGATTTGGAAAAAAAAATAAAGAAAAAAATCGAATTCAGTAGAAAAAAAAACTATAAGTTATCAAGTGTTTTTCAAACATTACATTAGTACCTATTTTGCTTTTATGGACCGGCTAGGGAACGGCTTGAGATGAGACACCGTCCCAAATAGACAAGTATCATTAGGACCGGGATAAAACAGTTTGTACCATGCCGATTTGGGAAAAAAAATAAAGAAAAAAATCGAATTCAGTAGAAAAAAAAACTATGAGTTATCAAATGTTTTTCAAACATTACATTAGTTCATTATATTGTTAATATGCATCTACGTGTAATACCGATGTAAATATATGATACAATGTATACATACCAACTAGTGCGTGGCCCGTGCGATGCGCGGAAAAATAATATTTGGATTGTATTATAAATTGAATAAATAAATAACATTAATTATGATTTACCCATTATTTTTAAATTAAATCGGGTTGGACACAGTCTGACCGGATGGACCGAGAACCGATTTATAACCAGTCTAGTGGGCTTGAATAAACTATATGCTATCGAATCTTTCAACACCAGTCTATTGGACTGGTAGGATCGATACGATTTTCTAAACAAATTTTGTTACATTAAAAATAATTTTAAATAAAATTACATATTTAAATAAAATAGAGATTTATAAATTGTTTATCAATTAATTTAAATATTTGAATTTATAAATTGTTTAGATATTTAAGTAACACTTTATATTTAAATTAATTACAAAAAGTACTATATATATATATATAGATATATAGAGAGAGAGAGAGAGAGAGAGAGAGAGAGAAAGGATCATATGAGAATGGTAGTTAATGCAAGAAATAAGAATGATTGTACACCTTTAGATCCCACATCTCTACGGTCATGATGAAGTCAAAGTTAGTAATTAAAGTCAAACTCATTAAGGATAATTTAGACATTTAACAATCATTAAAGGTAATTTAGTCTTTTCAAATAATTATACATCACAAACCCAACCAATTCACACCTAATCTCAGCAACACATTAAACACGTTCACACACACTATACATTCTCTCTCACACATATACACACACACCCTCTCTCTCACACATAAACACACACTCACCATCTCTGTTATGGTCGCACACGGCACACACACACACACGCAGAACATCACCCGACCAAATCACATCGGACCACCAGTTCGCCGCTGAAGTCGCCGCCATCTCGTTCCTCGACCTCCGCCGGACAAATCGACGCAACCGCCGTTCTCCGTGTGTCCTCGACCGGCGGCCGTTTATTGCTGCCCCGCCGTCTCGTGGCGTCGCCACGACCATCGTCCATGTTCCTCGCACAAAGGAGACGACACTCTGTGTAGATTAATGGCCGAGCCCTTTTTTNCCTCGGGCCGCCGTGGCGACATTAGGAGTTGGGAGATAAGACGGCGGAGGAGAGACCACAGCGGCGGCGACTGAACGTCGGGAGTGAGGTCTGGCGGTGGTGAACGGAAGTGACGGATTGAAAATGTTGGTTGGAATTGTGGGGTTACACTTTGAGAATTTGATATGTTGTAGGGACTTGATTGTAATTTTTTGAAGTTTAATTTATTTCAATTCAATACTTGAGGCAAACCTGTAATATTGCAAAAGTTTAATTAATAAACAATATATAATCTTATTATAAGTCTTTAATTTTAATTGAAATAAATCTGATTATTTAATATAATTTCATGTTTAATATTTAATATTATATATTACACTTTGATTAAATAAATAATATATTATGTAAACGAGATATATTGTGCAATTTAATAGTTACTAAGGTGCAGTCCGCCAAACACTATGGTGCACGGTGACTGTCTGTATTGTGCAGCAGATTGAACCAAACGAACCTTTTTGTCCCAAATCGAGTTGGAAATGAACATAATCATTGGTTTTTTTTTTTATTTCGGTTAACCAAATTATGTTAAACATTAGTTCGATTAACCAAATTATGTTAAACAATAGAAATAATTTTTTATTTATACTAAATCTATTTTCAATGTGTTAATAATTTAATTATTATTTTTATATTATTCGTGGTTGAAATCTTCAAGTTCGGTCAGTTTCGATCTGTATCGTGAAATTTGATAATCGTGATAAAGTGCAGCGTGTTGTTTCGTAAAGTGCAACTTGTTGTATTATAAAGTGCAACGTGTTGATCTATAAAGTGCATTACCGGGATTTTATAAGTATAAAAATTATAATTGAAATGAATTATATTGAACCAACCGAACCTTTTTGTATGTGTTTATAAAGTGCATCATGTTATTTTATAAAGTGCAACATGTCATTCACTAATTTGCAATTCGTATAACACTAATTTGCACTCGAAAAAAAGTTATTATTTTAATTGATTTGTCTCAACTCAAGTTGAGAACAAAAATAACCAGTTTATTTGATCGGTTAATCGAATTAAGCTAAATAGTCGTAATAATTTGTAATTTATATTATAAAAAATATATTTAGTATTTTAATTTTTTTATTTAATTATTTATATTAGTTGTTGTATAAAAAATAATACATATATTTTAAAAAAAGAAATGTAATATTTTTATATAGTTTGTTCATATATGTTAGTTCGCTTGTTTAAAAAAATAAATGACGATTCTAAAAGTAAAATACACAATATATGAAATACCAAAAACGATGTGCATTTCCATAGAAAATAACGTGCATATAGTCTATTACTATTGTGTAATCGATTGATCGGGTATTTTTTACGTGCATTTCAATTTTAAAATATTTTTAATAATTTGTATTTTTATTTGGCATTTAGTCGGTACTATGATATTTTTAATGTGCAATCCCGAACACGATAAGGTTCAATGCACTGAACATTAAACATTAAAGTGCAATATCACATGCACTAAAGCGCAATTTGTATAACAATATGGTGCTATAATGATATTCTTAATGTGCAATTCCGAACACGATACGGTGCAACGCACTGAGCATTAAAGTGCAACTATAAACTTTCATTAATCTATAAATTTAACCCATGAACCAAATTGCAATATAGTTAAACAAATTATATTTTCAAACAAATCCATTCTACCTATCTAATTTACAAAAAATAGCCCAACCCCTAATTTCTCCACTAATTTGAACTTTTCTCAATCTCCTCTGATTTCTGAAAAAGGTTGCAGCTTGTTTCCATTACTCGGTCTCGGCAGACGGCGCCGCATCTGGACGGGTTGAGACGGCGGGGAGAGGGCGGAGATGACAGCCTCACCGGACATCGTCGAGCTTGATTTGGAAGGCGGCGGCAACGAGTTTTGGACGAGGCGCGTGGCTGAGGAGGATTATACGGTAACGGCGGCGAGATTCCAACTGCGACCATGGGTGCTGCCGTCGAGGAGTGGTCACCCAGCCTCTGCTCGAACGGGCCCTGCACTCCTTGAAGGTGCTGCCACTGCTAGAGGATGATGACGGAGACGACGAAGCTGGCGCGACGGCGACCTAAGCGGGATTAACGGCGACGACGGCGGCGGATTCGCGGCGTCGAAGGCGGTATTGGCAGGCGACAGTGTGGTGATCGATGACCGGTGGGAGGAATTTGACGGGAAGGGGTGTGTGCGTGTGTGAGTGAGAGAGAGAGAGAGAGAGAAAAAGACGGGTTGGGTGAAGTCTGGTGGGGCAGACGGGTTGGACCCATTGTGTGTAATTGGAAATATCCAATTTACCCTTAGTAAGTATAAATGTTAGACTTTTTTTTAGCTATTGGATTATCCGATCGGACGGGTGCGATGTATTCTCATTTCTCGCATTAAGAGTCATTCTCACCGGATCCCAACCCTATATATATATACATATATATAAAAGTATTATGTATTAAAATTTGAACAACCACAAATGATTTAATAAAATAACTTGATCGTTTTGATGACGGTCCAGTTCTGAAAATCTTATATTTACCGTACATTAATAAAAAAATATAATAAAATAATTATTTTGTTCACAATAATAATAAAATGAAATATAAATATTCATAAATCATTAATCATGTTGTCATATAAGTTTTTTTAATATGATTATTTAAAGTTTGGACTACATCACATTCACGTAATAAAGTATTTTCAATATCAAAATTTATATTTAGGTTCAATAATCGATTTGTTCTGGTCAAACTGATACATAACTTAGTTGCCTGGGACCAACCAAGTTGTTTCATAGTTTTTTGACTATTTTAAATATCACCTAAAAGTAATTCAATCAACGTGGGCTTTACCCTAACTTTTTTTTTCCCGGAACGATAGATGATATTATAAATCAAAGTGCACAAATGTGCAAATACACAAATACAGAGCAGCCAACGGCTGAAAAAGTGAAAGGACAGGTCAGAAGACCGCCTAGAAATTTGCCGCTAGCAAAGCTAGACTAACAACACACTAACAACTACACAAACAAAAAACTAAAAAAGATCCCACCGGGATAATACCCGAGTGTCTGATCCCAATGGGATAATAAGATGACACTCAGGCTCACAGGGGCCAACGACCCAAACCAAAAATACATACCCTAAACAAAACAATCACAGACCAAACTAACAAACAAAAAAACCACAGAAAATAAAAAAAAAAACACTAATCAAAATGAAACAAGCCCTTCCTAAGCAGCGAAACCAAGCAGAGCCGATGAATACTGAGTCAATCCAGAATGAGTTCCGCAGCCAAAGAGAACCGACCCGAAACTGCCCAAAAACCAACTCGGTGGCCTAACGAAGTTAACTCCCAAGCCCCAGAACAACACCCAAAATAAAACTCGAACCACGACCTCTAACACCCAGGATGCCTCAGGACCACCACGTGACCGGGCCCACTACACCACTAGCGAGTCAAACCAAACCCGATAAACCCCCGAACCACAAAGATGCCGAGGCTGTAGCCACGTCTCCGACCACCCGAAGCCGCTGCAAACCACCACCCACCACTGCCCCACCTCTGCCATCACCACTGGCCGGAGGTCAGAGCAATGGTCCACCCCAGACCCAACACCAAAAGAAAGGGGAAGAAGGATGGAAGCGCAGCAGAGCTCCGACCGTCCGACTCCATTGTCGCCGAACAACCGAGGCACCATCCACCCGACCGAATCTGCCTCGATCCTCCGCCCACCACAGCCCTGCCTCTGCCACCACCACTGGCCGGAGGACAAAACGATGGTCCTCCCCAGACCCACCAACGGAGGAAAGGGGAAGAAGGCTGAGAACTCGGCGGAGATCCGAACACCCACCCCCATCACCACGCTTTAGGAAACCGATGAGAGGAGCCCGCAGGCCGGCCACGGAAAACCGACCCAATCATGAAAGATAAAATCGTACATGAACCAGCGATGATGGAGGCGCGTGAATCCGGGCGGAGGCCAGGCGGCCGGGGGACGACCACCGATTCAAGCTCAATTGCCGCAGAGGAAGGCCAATCTACTCTAAATTGAAGGAGAACAAGCGGCGGGTAGGGTTTGGAGAAAGGGGATCGCAGAGGAGAAAAAGTATATATTGTCCTTTGTTATAAATCCAAAGTAATTTTCTTATTTTCTTTAAATATAATATTTAATTTTATGAAATAAAAAAATTTTATGATTCATATGTCTACACCAAATGATAGTATATTAAGATTGTAAATTATATATCTAAAGATGAATTATTTATTTTTATTTTATGCATATTAATAAAAAATATACATAATAATTTAAGAATAAATCATGATTAAATGATTGGGTATGCAATTTAAAGAATATTTTTAGCGTTCAATATATAAATATATATATATATAATATAAATATACTAACATGATTGAATTTTTGGATTAGAATATATATATTTAAAATGATATTATTATTAAAGTCAAAAAGAAAAGATGCCATAAAGATTACAACTTTGGAAAGTTTGTAAACATTAATTTAGGAACCATCCGATTTTAAATGATTTTATAATTTTTGAAACAAGATACGTGCATCTAAAACCCATTAATTTAGGAACCATCCAATTTTTTGATAATGAATTAAAATTAAAACGTAAAATAAAGAAATTGCTGAAAATAGTATATAATGAATGTGGTTTGACTTTTCTTACTAATATTTTTGGTAAATGTTAATTCTTATTGTGTATATATATATATATATATATATATATATATAGAGAGAGAGAGAGAGAGAGAGAGAAGGGATCATATGAGAATAGTAGATAGTGAAAGAAATAAAAATGATTATAGACCATTAGATCGGTACGATCAATGGACATAATTAAGTCAAAATTAAATAACAATGGTCAATTCATTAATGGCAAAATCGTAAATACATAAATATTCATGAACAAATAATTACATAAGTGGGTATTTATGTAATTCACATACACAAAAATAAATGGGACCCACACGTATATCATAAAAGCAGATTTATCTCTCATCTCTCTCTATCTCGTCGTCTCTCTCTCTCCCTCCCTCTCTCTCACACACACACGCACCATCACAGATCGATCTCTCCACAGGCTGCCGGAAAAATTCACACCACCGGCGACAGTCACACACCACATACAGCCACCGTCCGCCGGCAGCTCACACCACCGCATCAAGCCCCGTCCGTCATGTTGCCGCCGTCGACATTCTGTTGCTATTACCGTCCGGCGATTCCGTTAGCCCGTCCAGAACTCACGGCGACGGCGAGAGCTTCAATATCGACGGCAACAATCGCCGACCTTCAACAGACCACCATCTCGCCTCCGCCTTCCACCACCAGTTCGCCTCTTAGCCCGATCTGTCCGTTCACCCCAGCTCCGACTCTCTAGCGTAGGTGAAACTGCAGCGACGGGTAGCCAGAAGTCCGAGATTTGTGGATGAGGTTGATGGCGGCAGTGTGTTTGGATTGTTTTTTATGATTTGTGCAATTTGGGGCCGATTTTCCATGTAGCGACGACGAGGATGGCGGAGATGCAACGGGTTGACGGTGACTCCGGCCGAGACGCGGCGGACTGACGGCTACTCTGGCGGTCAGTGGATTGGTAGCAGTGTTGTGGGCTGAGGACGAGGGATGGGAGGTGTTTTTGGGGATGGGTTTGGTTTTGATAAATTAGATGTATTTGAGGGGCTATTTTGCAATTTGTAAACTTTTATTTAATACATCTATATTTTTTATTTAGGGATGACAATTTATAATTTAATGAAGATCAATTTATGAACACTAATGACACCTTAAATGCACTATATTAAATGCATTATAATGATAAAGAATTTAATAATATTGTATTATATATGAGAATTGTAACTGATATTTTTTAAGAGTAAAAATCATGTAATCGACCCAAAAAATATAAAATTTTGAAAAATTTAGTTGGTCGAGTTTCGATATATTGTGCAATCAGTTAGGTGTTAAGTGCAACTCGTCTAATGTTTGAAATCGAGTTGTAATAGATATAATTGTACATCGAATTAGCTTAAATAATTAAAACATTTTGTTGTTTATTATTATAAAAATATATTTAGAATTTTATATATTTTTATATTATTTTTTGGTTAAAAAATTATAATTTAAATTTTAAAAATTACATTTTTATGGAATTTAAATATATATATATATATATTTTATATTCATTTTGGGCAGCACATACGCTAAAATAAAATATCTCGAATTTAAAAAATTGCAACCTGACAGACGTTAATGTGCACGTTTTTGGGCCGCTATGTGCAGTCTGTAAGGACCGAACATTCTTCCAACCAAATTGAAACCGAACATTAACGTGCATTTCAATTTTAATTTTTTTTTAATAATGTGTATTTAATTAAAATTAGTGTGCACTTATCAAATTATTTGTGTAATAACAATATATTTAATATTTATAATTTTTGTATTTAATATTTTATATTATTGATCTAATTAACATGACCGTGCATTTGTTATGCTAAAGTGAAATTTCACTAAAACAAAAGTGCAACCAGGCAGTTAGTAATGTGCAACATGTTTAATAATATATTAATATTTTCTTTTATTTGTATTTAACTTTTCTTTTTATTATTTTATGTTTTTAAAAGATATATAAAAATAGCATACTTTTATATACTTTTGTAAATTACAAATTTGACACAAGTGTTAAATTGAAATCTAAATAAATTTATTAAATTTACAATATTATATTTACAAATTTCTAAAAACTACAAATTCAACCCATGAACTAAATTGTATATTGAAATTTATGAAAATTGTAATCACGCCTCTATAAGATTTCAAAGTCTCAAAAAACAAGCCCCCCAATTTCAATCTCAAATCATCCCGTCACCTCAGCCCCCCAACCCCCTGTACTTGCCGCCGGTGACCTATTCTCCGATGGTGGACGGTGGACGAACGGCGACCGCGACGGGATGGAATGACGACCACGATGGTGAAGGTGGCGGGTCGGAGGAGTCTTCACCCTCTACACTTGCAGACGGCGAAGCTCTGCGGTGGAGGAAGTGACAGAGACATCATGGTCAATTTCTGACGGAGGGAGGACGACGACGACTAGAGCTCCGGCGCCGGACCAGACGACAGCGTTTGGAGTGACAGTCGGCGGCGTTGAGCAGAACTGCGACGGAGAGATTGAAGTCGACGGCGGATGATGGAGCTCGACCTGTGGGATGGTGGTGCCGCGACCATCCTGTTCGCGGGCTCCGTCGACGTCGTTTCAGTATGCTTCGGCGGCAGCGTTACAGTGCGATCCGGCGACTGGCGTTAAAGTGGGCTCCAGCGATCGGTGGTCACATGCTGCGGCGACGATGGCTGGGCAGGGTGGCGGCCGGCGATGACTGGTAATGTGTGTGTGTGTGTGTAGTGTGTGTGTGTCATGAATATAAACTCTGTGTATGTATTGTGTGTGTATGTGTTTGCTGAAGTGTGTGTGCGTGTGTTGTGCGTTGTGTGGCGTGTGTTTTATGTGTGCGTGACGTGTGTTTGGTGTGTGTGGTGATGATGTGTCATGGACCTACTAATGAGTTGGATAAGTGGATGGTATTGGTAATGTCTAAAATACCCTTAATGAAGGTATAATTTTTGTTTTTTTTAGCCATTAGATCATCCGATCTAATGGCTACGATTTATTCTCATTTCTTTCATTGAGAACCATTCTCATGGAAACCCAACCCTATATATATATATATATATATATAGAGAGAGAGAGAGAGAGAGAGAGAGTGAGAGAGAGAGGGAGAGAGAGAAAGAGAGAGAGAGAGAGAGAGAATTGCACTCAAAAGAGAATGAATCATATTGAAAGAAAAAAGAATAGATCTAAACCATTGCATTCATCTGGTTAACGGTCATGATCAAGTCAAATTTTAATAATGACAGTCGAACATGTAGTGACAATATAGTAAGTAAGTGAAAATTTTTGAAAATCAGAGTAAAATTTTTCTTTTTCTTTTTATTTTCGATATCACTTAATATTTTTCGAAAACATTTTAAACTTTCTCGCGGGATGCTACCCTTCTTATTTTTTCTGGAAACTGTTTTCTTTTCTCTTTATTTTCAAAGACAATAAAATAGCATAAATGCAATCAAACCAAACCACTCCTGTGTTAAAGTACCATAGAATTACTAGAATTACTGGAAATAAAACATGCATAGTTCATGGCTCAAGTCTGAAAGCGGAAGCTAAAAATACATAGTTCATAAAATGTTCCTAAACTGCTAAGAACATAATGTTTTTCAAAAGAAATTCTAGACCACCATTACTGCCGCTCACGCTCCGCGCTGGACTCCATCACCTAAAAAAATAGACAGTAGGGGCGTGAAAAAAAACCACTATGGTCTGCAGAAATCAGTACTAAAGTACACATCTAATATAATAACACATCATGAAATAAACATATACATAAGTAAACTGACTGCTTGCTAACTCCCGGACTCTGGCCGGTAATCATGTGCACACTCTGGGGGTTGCTTCCCACAGAACCTACGACGGTACGCTTACCCTCATCCAGGGGATAAATAACTGGACCTAGGACGGGTACAGTCACTACCATCCAGGTCTTTGCCTACGCTTGGGCAAAAATTCTTACATACATACCTCAAACATGATAATGCGATTATAGAAAAATGCAGCACTCAGTACGGGGTTATGCTGAATACGCAAGTGCTGAAAGGATCGTAGCTGTCGGAGGCTCGACTCTCCTTAAGTTACAAAATTTTAAGCAAAATATTTTCTAGTCTTTAAATTACTTAACTTAAAATACCTTATTCTTTAAATTCTTAAAAATTATTATCTTAATTAATAAATTTTTAACTTCTCTTTACTTAATTGTTCTCACTTAGTTGTTTGCTCGTTAGGCTAAAATTTATTTAAATCTTATCTTCTTAACTAGCTTCTTAACTGCTTGTTGAACATAATTTAATTAACATGCTAAGTTAATTCATTTCTATCTTGAAGTTGTCTACGGTTCTCGAATAATTTTTCTAAGTTCGGAAACTATGTTTTCTAACTTGGACCAGACTGACTCGGCTCGAAAATGTTTAAAGTCCCAGATCACGCTCGAACTGGAACCTCAGACCAGAAGTCCTCGAACCGCCTGGTTGACCGGGACCGGTTCACTGTTGGACCAACGGCTCGCTGGTGAACTGGCCTGTCGCTTGCTGGCTCGGTGTAGCCTGGTTCGACTACACTTGGTCTTGCTGGGAGCGACCACTCTTATCCACGCAGACCCTACTGGGCGTTGACCTCGCTGGGGGCACCTGCATGACTCCTGGGCGATGGGCTGCGGCTGGCAGGGTGCTGGGGCGCGGTTTGTAGGGTGCTGGGGCGCTGTACAAGGCGCAGAGCAGACGGTCTTGGTGCATGGGAACTCCCTCAGCAGCAGCCTGGCGACGGTACTGCTGTTTGCAGTGTGCACTGCGGGGCGTGCTGCGACCTTGCTGCGCACGCTGACGCACGCGCTGCTGCGGCCTTGGCAGGCGATCGGCCGATCTCCGGCGACCCTTGGGTTATTATGATCCATGTGACATTAGAGTTCATTTATGCTAAGACTGATTGGGAGACTTCGTCTAGATTTGTAAGTTTGCCTATGCTCATTTTTACTTATTTCAGCTCTCGAGTCTTACTTAATTTCTTTCAAAATGTCTGGGGCACCAAGAGCTGAGCTAACATACTTTAATAATTTAAGGCCTTTGGTTTTATATGGCTCGAAAAAATTCACTTAGAACTCAAATTCACTCGGCCCCAAAAATTGGTCAAACTAGGGTTCTTGTTTACCTAGAAATTTAACTCATTTTAAGACAACACTTCCGCCGTGAACTTAACATAATTTATCATGATTTTAGGCATAAAAATCTCAGTATGAACTCACATGCATTTTAAATTTCATTCGACATCAATTTAAGTAAAAAATCTCGGTTCTAGTTGCCCTAGCAAATGACCTCATATTAAACGAAAATTTTAAACACAAGCTCAACAAAATATTTCATGATTTTAGAAGTTTAAACCTCAGTCTTTGCTCGCATGCATTTTTAAATCTGAATTTAAGCATATAAATGGCATTAATTCTTAAACTTCTAAATCTTTTATATTTTACTTGATTTCTTTGTTCTTATATTATTTTTAACTTATTTCTAAGACAAAAAAAGGTTTAGGTTGGGCCTACCTTCTTCGGGGTTCAAACGAAGGAAAAATTGAGTGTTTGAGAGCTTGGTGCATGCGTGCGAGTCTCGGCTTCCCTCGGTGACACATGCAACTTTGGGGGACCTCGGCGTGTGGCTTGCTCAGGGACTTGCGACATGCGGGAGCTGCTCTGGACGGCATGCAGGAGCTGGGAGCCTTAGGACGTGCGTGCGGGCTTGGGCTTGGTTTGCCGGACTTCTTGCTCAGAAGTGGAAAAGTGGGCGGCTTTTTACAAGGCTTAGGACTTAAGATTTTTGAGGTGTTCTTGCTTAAGTATGTAGGAGAGGGAAAAATGAAGACTAAAAATGAGGTCTTCCTTTTATAAATGTGTGTGGAGACAACTTTCTTGTTTTTGCCATAAAGCAAAATAGCTTTCTATAAAGTAGGTCTTGTGTTAGGATATGCTGTAAAAGTTTGGCTTTCAGATATTGATAATTCCATTTTGATCTGGCAATCGTGTTTTGATCAAAGTATTTATTTTTTAAGTTTATTTATTTATGCAATCATAACTCCATTATTTTACATTGTAGATTGTATGGTTCGTCGTGTCGAACAGAAAGATCATATTATCGATTCCTTGTAAAATATAAATTAATTGTTCACAGTCTAGACAAGCAGTGAGACCCCTGTTGGAAAAAGACTGTAGTCTTGATTTAGTTGGTCTTTGACTGATGGGTTACACGAGTACTTATGATAAGTATTGAACGAATCGCGAAAGGATATGATTATAAGATTTACTGATTGTTATTATAATCTAGACCTTCAGTAATTGATGTGTACTCTTAAGCTATAAGATAATATAAAATGGACATATATATTCATTACTTATTTATTTGATTTACCAAGGGTGATTCCTATTCTGTTAGGATGATATACTCGGTATTTTGGTATGTGAGAGTGTTTATATGATGTGCCGTTATAAATTATTTACACTCACTATGTCACAGTGTGCTGGGTTGATGACCGATCAAGAAATATTATGTCAAACCCTGCAGGTGCATAATTATCCGACATAATGATTACAGGGGTGATTGTTTATGGATTCAACAAGTTTTTATTTGGTTTGCTTTTTAACTATTGTTAATTTTGAAAAAAATGTGGTATGGTTAGTTAGTGAATATATTCAAATAATATTTAATTAAAATAATTAAAGTTGATTTGATGTAAAATAGGAGAAAAATGATTGAAAGTGATGGTTAGTTAAAATTATGTGAGTGGATGAATAGTGAATTAAAGTTGATGTGATGTGTAATAATGATAAGTTGATATTATTTAATTATATTGATAATATTAGAGATAATAAAGTTGCGTTAAAGTTGAATTTTGATTGATTTTGTTACTGCAGAAACTATATCCAATCGCCCCCTAATGAACTGAATGGTACTAGTTTCAGAAATGAATAAGAAGTCGATTTATAATATTGTCAGTAATTAGATTAATTGACGAACGTTATATCTTAAACATAGGGAGCTAGATAAATCGATCAATTAGATTAATATTAATTAATCAAATGGAGGTTTGAATTTATTGAATAAATTGGAGCTAAATGGGGTGAGCAATAGTATTACTCTAGTGAGATGTTTTCTTTTTTAATTCTATTTAGGAATTAGGAAATAATTATAATCCATTAAGAGAGGAATATTCCTTCTAGAATATTACCCTAGGGTTAGGAGACTATGGAGTCTTCTAGAAGGGTGATTAAGGTTAGGAGGAATAGGAATCCTAGATGGAAATGATATGGAACATAATTAGAATTCCTAAACCTAATGGGATAAGCCCATATTTAGCACCTTTTTAAGGTTCCTAATGTAGCCTATAAATACACCATGTCCCAACCTCTTCTCCTACACATTGGTGAACTCGATTTTAAGGTTCCATTAGGAGAAGGAAAATCAAGATCTTGATATATTCCAGAGTTTGGGAGATTCGATTAATCGGACCACCAAGATTAGTCGAAGTAGGTGTTTAGGTAATACATTAGAAGACTTTAAGGTACAATTTATTCAAGCCTTTTAGTGCTCGGCCAGATATGCCGCCGTCTGCTGCCATCTGTCGAAAGCCACCCGTGCCCAGCCGCGAGCAAGCGCCCGCAGCCAATCGTCGTCATGAATTCCCCAGCGACACCCAACGACACCCGCGCGAGCCACTCGTCCCGCCTGCCTGCTCGCGTATCGCCACCGTTCGTGTTCTTTGTGCCCCGCTCCCAGCGCGAGAAGCACGCGCGCCCTAGTCCGCTCACGCATAGGATACATGCAGCGCACGCCCGCGTGATCCTAGACGCCCGCACGCCAGTCCGTATCGGCATAGGAGAGCCGTACCTGCACGCGCCCGAGGATCCCGTGCACCTACCCGCGTCTGTCACTTGTCCACGTAAACCAGCAGACGCCCGATCGCAACACGCAGCAGCTCGACCGAGTCCCAACTGCAACCAACAGCGACCCGATCGAGGCCAGCCGCGACCAACAACAACGCGACTGAGGCTAGCCGCGAATCACAACGATCCAACCAGCCCAGCCACTTCCATTCGGCCTGAACCCGACAAGTCCTTGACCCGACGATCCGTTCGTGACCCGACGACCTGATTCCGATCTAGGAGGACTAGTCCGGCTGCCCAACAGACTCTGCGGTTCAGACGATCTCCTACAGAAGAAATCAGAAACGTCTATGAGTCGACAAAAATTTTAAACGGAAATGTCCTAACACTAACTATAGATTCCGCTACATTAGGGTTTATTTCTCCAAATTCAAACGTGCATATCGTTTTCGTTCCTAACAGAACCCAACAACTGGTATCAGAGCCCAATCTTAATTAAACATTGTGCATTGTTTGTATTAGGTCTTATCTGTTTATGTGAATTAATTTTGTACAGCCGCATCACATAGTAGATTAGAAATTGCAAAAAGTTGTTTGTAGGTGATATCTTCAAAGGGTTAAAATTAGCAAAAACAGGACTTCAGATTAATCATTTGCTATTTGCTGATGATTCTCTTGTGTTCAGATTTACTGACTGTAATCATGCCTTTTCAATCATGAATATGTTGGGAAAATATATTAGCTTTACAGGCAGAAGGTTAATCTTAGTAAGTCATCATTCTTTTCTAGAAAAAACACTCCTAGATTTCTTCAATTTAGTATTTGCAAAATTGTACAAGGAATTCAGGTTCATAGGGAGATGTAAGAAAGAGGTGTTTGATTATGTGGTGACTGCTGTCAAGAAAATATTGATTAACTAGAAAGTCAATTTTTTGTCTACTGCTGGGAATGATGTTATGATAAAGGTTGTTATTGATGCTCTTCATGTTTTTATATGTCTTGCTTCTTCCTTCTTGCCTTCCTAAAGAAGTATGTAGGGAGATTACCAGGTTAACAACTGACTTTTGGTGGATCAAGGAGAATGAGCATCTACCAGGTATGCATTGGAAAGCCTGAAACTTAGTCACTATGCCTAAAGATAGGGATGACCTGGTGTTCAAAGACCTTGGTTTGTTCAATGAGGCTTTGATCCTTAAACAAATCTGGAGGATACATACAAATCCAAATTTGTTGGTAAGTAAAGTGCTTAAGGGCAGATACTTTCCTCAATGTAACATTCTTAAGGCCAAAACCTACTCTTCTACTTCTTGGCTTTGGTGTAACTAGTTGACAGTCAGGGATAAATATAAGGCCAATTTTAGAATTCAGATCAAGGATGGAGATTCAACAAATATTAGGTCTGATCTTTGGTTAATTAGACATCATAAAGGGAGTCCTAAGCTAAAAGAGAAAATAAATAGCTAGCTTCAATGGGTTCAGCAACTTCTAGAAGAAGGGGAAGATGGTGGGAGGAGATAGAACAAGACCACCTTGAGAGACCTGTTCATGGAGGAGGATATTGATGCCATCCTTAGATCTAAAACCTAGATCAAGAAGTGAAGCACAAATGGATCTGGACTTTCGATCCAAAAGATTTGTTTTATGTGGCCAACACCTATAATCAAGCAAAAATTCAGCGACCTTGATATTTCTAAATGAAGTTTGACAGGAGAGAGAGACATGAATGTCAGAAGAAGAAGTTGGAGTTTGCAAATTAAAGGAAAAATCAAACACTTTTTGTGGAAGTCTTATAACAATGTATTGCCAGTTATTTTGAATCTGCTGAGGAGAGGTGTACAGGTTGACCCTATTTGTCAGGGTTGTGGGGAAGAGATAGAATTTATTGAACATATATGTTTTAATTGTATCAGGGCTCAAAATGTTTGGAGATTTGCATCATTGCACTGGGATGACTTGAAGAAGAAACACACTAATTTCTGATTATGGTGGTGGAATATCTGCTTGCCAGACAAGAAGCTAATTATAGAGGACATAATTCAATTAGCCACTTATTTCCTCTAGTGGCTTTAGAATTCCAGAAACTTTTGAAAGTTTCAAAATACCCTCATGCCTGAAGCTGCGGTGGTGAGTGCAACTGTAAAGGAGTGGAATGAATTTGTTGAGAGGAAGAGAGCATTTTGATGGAGAGATCAAGGCTGTAATTGCTAGGTCCTGGTTTTGTTAGGTGGCGATAACTCCTTGGTGTTTCTGTAGGTGACTACTTTGCTTCTTTTTGTTTTCTGTTATGTTGTTTGTCTTCTTGTTAGTCCAAAGGGCTCAGCTGTATCCTGCTGCCTTTGGTCTTGGCTTTGTACCGTGTGTCTGATTCTTGTGGTTTAGGTTGCTCAGTGAGTTCTTGGTTGTTTTGCCAGTTTGGTCTAGGCCATTTGTGCTATATCCCTCTTGTATTAGCTTCTTGGTATTAGAGCTAGTAAGCACTCTGGTTGTAAGACGATTATTTTTTTGTTATTGACATCACTTCTATCGTTTTGAAAAAAAAAAATAAAATCAGACTTGTGCTTCAGTGTGAACCAACCATTAGCAAGAGGATCAACAAAGGTATTCATATTTCATTAGTTTCTAGAAGTCGATGTCACATTGTAAAATTGTTGACGCTTTTTCGTTTTTTAACTAATTCATTCATGAATGGGTCACTGGAGTCTTGATTTCTAGGTTTCAAAACTACTATTTTCCTCTGTAAAATTCCTAATTACGATTTACTATAGACAAAAGGTGACTATATGTAGTTGATTATTAGCAATCACAAAATATAGATCGTACATATACTAGTGGCGCGTCAACTTGTAAGCAAACCAGAGGTGGAGCCACTTGTAACGTGGCTAGGGCTGTAGTCCAGGCCAACTTTTAAGCCACCACCAATATATTATATATAAAATTCTCATCTTATTTTGAAGTTAGCCTTGCTAAATATTGGAATCCCTAACACAATTCTGATTTTTATAGACGACGAGATGTTGAAGGAAGATTGAAGCAGGCAGTACGGGGGAGCCCCATACTCGACCCAGGAGCCCCATACTCGGTCAACATAGGCCACATATATTGGACCTAACTTGTATTTTAATAGGGCCCACTTGGAGGCTTACGTCAATTAAATGGCAGCAGGTTTATGTTTGTATTAAAATAAGGGTCATGTGAATGAAAATAATATGCCCATCAATTTGGCCCAAATAAGTCTTAAAGATGAGGCATCAGAGGTGAAGGCACGCAGTCATAGGGCAGTAAAGGGGCAACCATGATTTTATTTAAATGGAGATATTCACGCAGCCCCCATCATTGACGCAAACAGAAACAGAGGGGATTTATTTGTGAAAGAATCGCCGCACAAACAGAGTACAAATACAAGGAGCCGGATCAATCGCGGAGGGAGGCTGCACCCGTACACAAGGGAGATTGTAATGGCTATTTGTTTATTTCGCATTGTCTATATAGATTTCTCTCTCTCTCTCCTAATTTCTAACTATTAATAATTAGTGATATAAAACAATGTTTGTAAAGATAGATTGTAATGGCTATTATTATATATGAAGTTGACATGTTACTTTAAAAAAAAATAATTAAAAGTCATATAGGGTCTTTAAGATTTTAGTTATGATTTGTAAGTAAACTTATGTTTATTTTGTTATTTATGTGTTGGGTCATATATACTAATTTTTTTATCAGTAGATTCCGATTTTTTTTCTTCTAATTTTGTTTTTTAACTTTTTATTTTTCTCTTGCACCCAGTCAAATACAATTACCATTTGTTGGATTCAAATTGATGAAATCTAAATGTTTATGATCAAAATGCTGCAGGGAATTTCAGAAATAGTGTAATCAATTTTTATTAAACACGTAGTCATTTATGAATTTTTATTCATGTAGTCAAAATGTTTATGAATTTCTATTAATTAGACACGTTGTAGTTTATGAAACAACCGATTTGTAATCAACTACAGTTGGTTAAAAGTTCAAAACAATAATAATAATTAGTTATTGGCGCTTCGTAGTTGGTTGTTGAACCGACTGTTACTGTTACGGTACGGTTTGAACTGCTGGTTTTCGATTCGAACTATCAGTTTTCAATTATTATTCTAATATTGAAATTTAAAAATTTCTGTAGAAACTACTGAATTTTTGAAAAAGCATTNCAAATTGTCCACCATTTATTTTTCTAAATTTTGAAAAATCAATAACATTTGATTTTTTTATTCCCCTCCCAAACTTTTCAATTTTTTTTTTCTATTTTATAACCAAACATTCTGTTGCGGTTTCTGACATTTTATAATCTATAACCGAACTGTCAAATCATAATAGGAACTACAATTAACGGTTAACCGAACCATTGACCGACAGGTCAAACCGCCTGTTTGGCGGTTCGTTTACAAACCTTGAACATGTCTATTTGCAATATTATCATATTTTATTAAACTAATTATAGCCCATGTCAATTTTTAATCCTGGCTACGCCCCTTAAGCAAACCTATGTACAAGGATAGTGAACAGAGCTTAACGTGGAGTCCACTTAGCAAAAAAGTGGATATCGCATGAAAATTGACTCAAATAAGGCGGTTTACTACAGGCATAGAAATTAAAATAAGAGACAAATCCTCTTGAAGTTGGCCCTGTATTTTGTGCTTGGATTATAGTAACGAAATCTTGTTTGTGCCATAAAATATATCATCCTTGACACACCACTTGAACATAGAAGAGAAACTGTAAAGTAAAGAACAAAGAAGAAGCAGGGTGGTCCAACATGCAAAGTATGACGCTCGCTAATGCTGGTGAGACCTTATTGAATAAAGTAATTGGTCTTGGATGATTGTGTCGGGGCCCTTAAGAAAGACTCTTTATATTCTGTATATCACTGCAAATAGAAAGAAAGAGTAAAATGTTGTTTAGTAGGGAGGGGAAACATTAATTAACTAATTAATGATGTGGTTAATAATATTTTTGGTCATATATATGTATAGTATTTAGCAACTTACATGGATGATTGGATTTGTAAGGTTAATAATGTGTGGGGGGAGGTGGTGACATGTAGTAGTATGGAGGTGGAGGCGAAGGTGATGGTGGTGGTGGGGATTTGTAGTAGTATTGTGGGGGAGGAGAAGGTGATTGTGGTGGTGGAGATTTGTATATGTAAGTGGGTGGTGGAGGCGGAGATTTATAAATATACTTTGGCGGTGGAGGCGGCGGAGACTTGTACACGTATGGTGGTGGAGGTGAAGGAGATTTATAAACATAAGGTGGTGGAGGTGGTGGGGATTTATATACATACTTTGGTGGTGGAGGCGGCGGAGATTTGTACACGTACGATGGTGGTGGTGGTGGAGATTTGTACATGTACGGTGGTGGTGGAGGGGATTTGTATACATATTTTGGTGGTGGAGGGGGTGGAGATTTATAGACATATTGTGGTGGAGGAGGTGGGGACTTGTATACGTAATTTGGCGGTGGAGGTGGCGGGGATTTGTACACGTACAGTGGTAGAGGAGGTGGAGATTTGTACACGTACGGTGGTGAAGGAGGTGGGGATTTATATACATACGTTTGTTGTGGAGTTGGCGGAGATTTGTAAACATATGGTGGAGGAGGTGGGGATTTATATACATACTTTGGTGATGGAGGTGGCGGGGATTTGTACACGTACAGTGGTAGAGGAGGTGGAGATTTGTACACGTACGGTGGTGAAGGAGGTGGGGATTTATATACATACGTTTGTTGTGGAGTTGGCGGAGATTTGTAAACATATGGTGGAGGAGGTGGGGATTTATATACATACGTTGGTGGTGGAGGTGGCGGAGAATTGTACCCGTACGGTGGAGGAGGAGGTGGGGATTTATATACGTATTTTGGTGGCGGAGACTTGTAAACATATGGTGGTGGTGGAGGTGGGGATTTATAGGGGTAAGACGCGGGGGGGTTTGGCTTAGTTGGCTTCTTGCACTCCTTGTGATCACGAGTCTTTGGAGCATAGGCGAATGGTTTCGCATATAGCACCACTTCATATTGTGTCTTGGATTTCACTTTCACCTCACTTCCCTTGTTTCCCCTATGAAGGCTCGTTGGGATGTTGCAGCTCGACCCCTTGGGTGGCGCGTGAATCTTAGCCTTGCACACCTCTGCCCCATATTTTCTGTACTCAAATCCTTCCACTCGGATGCTGTATTTGCCGTTAATCTTTGTCTTTCCATATGCCACTATTTTCTTATCACCCACTTTGCAGGTTACCTCCACAATAGCACCTGCACATTAATTAACTCACTGCTGCACTTTTACATAAACTAATGTATGTATGTATGTGTTAAGAAATGATATTCAGAGCTCAACTGTTGTTATTCTATCAATTTTTTATATTTCCCAAGCATCAAGAAATTATCTGTCAACTTGCTCTAGGACCACTCGGACATTGTATGTGCCTACGTGGACTATGCTGTAAAACAGAGTTTATATTTGTTCAAGATTGGACCACAAATCTTTATCCTCTGCCTTTCTTTACTTTTTCATCAAATGACTATCTGCCAAATAGTTTCACGTGCTTATTACCTACTCCCTATACTATTTTGTTAACAACTTCGATTCCGAAGCAAATTGCTAATGTATATAAAATGAAAAAAAATAAAAAAAAAAGATAAAAAAATTCACGTAAGTGAGATTATTATAACTAATAATTGTCTGTTTTAAAATGGTTTGCATAAGTCCACGCGTCTAACTGATCCCCAATTCAAAAGTTATACGACACCACTAATTGTTCCACTAACCAAATAATTGGACCACTCATAGTCCGTTTGACCGATTCAGCAAAACTAACATTAATTATAGTTTGTAGTTTATAATATAATAGCAGCCCTATGAATAAAATTTGAAATATTAGAAAAGTAAAGGACAGTGAATGGAGTGTACCTTTGAGATGTTTCTTGTTATGGGACTTATCTGGGTGTGCCCAGTCGTAGCACCTGTAACAATACACTTTCCCAGTCACTTTAACCACGAGCGGATAATGTGGATGAGGTGGAGACTTGACATGTGGATGTGGTGGTGGAGGAGATTTATAGTAATATGGCGGGGATTTGTAATAGTAAGGTGGAGAGGGTGAAGATGGTGGTGGTGGTGACATGTAAATATAAGGTGGTGGAAGGGAAGAAGAAGGAGGAGGTGGCGACTTATACACATATGGTGCTGGTAGAGGAGAAGGTGAAGGTGGCGGTGGTGACTTGTACTCATATGGTGGTGGTGGAGAAGGTGATGGCGNGGTGACTTGTACTCATAAGGTGGTGGAGGAGAATGTGAAGGCGGTGGCGGTGACTTGTACTCATAAGGTGGTGGAGGAGAATGTGAAGGCGGTGGCGGTGACTTGTACTCGTACGGTGGTGGAGATTGGTACTCGTATGGTGGTGGTGGAGATTTGTAGTCATAAGGTGGTGGAGGAGAAGGTGAAGGTTGCGGTGGAGATTTGTACTCGTACGGTGGTGGAGGTGAATGCAAAGGAGGTGGTGGAGACTTGTACTCGTACGGTTGTGGAGGAGAAGGCAAAAGAGGTGGCGGTGACTTGTACTCATAGGGTGGGGGAGTAGAAGATGGTGGTGATTTATGCTCGTATGGCGATGTTGGAGGAGAAGTGTAAACATAAGGGTCAGCTGTAGCCACACTAGACGCGGTCAAAATGGTCAATACCGCTGCTAATGATAGCTTAAGTGGCAACATGATACAGCCCTTTGTGGTCGGGCCATGGCCTCGAATCCACATGATGCTTTTATCGGCCTCCCTTTCGCCTATTTTAAGGTGGGTTTTCTTTGGTGGTGATGGTTTTATTTTTGAGGTGATTAGTGTGTGCATATATAGGGCAATAGAGATTGTAATGGGAAGAGTCGCTGAAATGGAGCTGTCACATTGGGGGACCATTTCTGGAATTTTAAATTCATCTCTGTGTAACTGATACAAGCAATCAGTCTAATTATGAGCTTCTTAACAGCTGGATAATCGTGTTTATTTTCTCCAATGTCCGGACCACTTCCCATCTCCTCTGTTGGGAACTAGTCACCTGCTACAACAAATAAAATTAAAATAAGTTCATCATGTGCTAAATAAATAAATATGTCTTTCTTTCTTGTTAATTATTTCCACTCTCCCTCCATTTCTAGTTGTTAAACTTATCTTATGTGAAACTTACATAATTTAGAGATGATGTACTCGTTTGAGATTTTGAGTAATATTTTAATTTTTTTTAAAATTTGAGATTTTTTTAGACTATCCAATAAGATTTTTTAATTTACTAGAACTCATTAGAAATCTTATGTATGGAGGTGTGATTTAAAGTAAGATTTCATTTATGTTATTTTGTCGTTCAAATTCCATAAAATCATGAAAAATCCAACTAAATAAATTGAATATATCAAGAGGTTTCAATACTTTTTGAAATCTATATATATAATGCTAGGCTATCTAATTAATGTAACATAAAAAATTTTCCGCCTATTTTTTAAAGTAATTACGCTAAAATCGTTATATTTTACATTAATTAATTGTAATCATATTTTATGAATTTTATTCTATCATTAACAAAATCAACTAATTATAATTCACAATAAATGGCATGTGGATATTACATAAGTGTAAAATAATAATAATAATATTAATAATTAATAATAATAATAGTAGTAGTAGAAATAATAATTAGTATTAATTAGTATTTTACTATATAATTAATTGATCATGATGCCTCAATATTCCAAAAGTTACATTATCTATTACATTTTATGTAATCAATAATAGTGATTCATTTATAATTAAATAGATTATATTATATTGTTCATTTAATAATGATCAAATTTATAAAATATGATATGTTCATTACTAATATATAATTTGTAATATTATATATATATATACACACACACACACACTTTCTAACACTTTATTTACATCTATGTATGTGCATAAAATAGCCTACTAGTCCTAAATAAATATTTCGTGTTTGTATAGAAAAATTTTCAGCCACACTGATTTTTTTGGTTAACTAGAGTTAATTTGGAAAAAGATGGTATTGTTATTAAATTTATATTAAAATAATATTCAAAATTAAATAATTAAAGTTGATTTGATGTAAAAGTATGAAATGGATGATAGGAAGTGATGATTAGTTAAAATTATGTGAGTGGATGAATAGTGAATTATATTATATATATATATATATGTGTGTGTAAGAATGATAAGATGATATTATTTAATTATATTAATAATATTGAGGATATTGTAGTTGAGTTAAACTTAGAGTTAGATTTTGAGTTGAATGAAAATTTGAGTGAAAATCTTTTACACAAACATGCTCTAAAAGTGTTTCAATAGTCTGAATAAATACACTCTACTCAAATTTAATTGAGTGCTCTAAAAAATTGAGAAAATGAAATTGCTTTGTTTGATCTGATCCCGTCATTTGAAGATTCAAATGATATTGTTGCAAGCGAGATATATATTTGGTTAAATATAAAAGATGATGTGATACTGACAGTCTGACAGTGTCAATTCAAAATTGTTATTGTTGTATTATATATTTCCTCATGGTACAACTGGGAAAGGACGCGTACACTCAACTGAAGATTCTGAATACCAACTACCAACTTATGGTTTGTGTAATTAAATATGCCCAAAGTGAAACAGTTTTAGATTACTACATAATCATGTGAAACTTTCTTCAAATTTCAAGCGAAGCGTGATTAGGTGAATTTATTTATTGGTTTTTTTTTTTCGGTAAAGATAGAAACTTTTATAGCACAAGATGTACAAATATACAAACAAGAGAGCCAAATAGCTCCTAGCAAAACCAGAATACAAGAACAACCACACAACCAATGGCCTAGAAACAGAGCAAACCAACAAGAAACACAAAAACACAAGCTCTTGGTAATTTTAATTTCCGCATACACTCACTCAAAAAGTAAAAAAATTAGAGGGTGTATGATCGGCGACGAGATCGCATTGGCATACTTGGAGAAATTTGATCCCTCCGTATTTAATTATATTTTAGTCTTTATGGTCTTTTATTTATTTCTTTTATTTAGAATATTTATTGCTTAAAATAAATATTTATTTATTAGGAAAATAAAGATAGGTTTAGGAATTTATTTATTTGGAAGAGTTCTCATTGAAGCAAACGGTTTTTACAATTGAAATAAATTTCTCTCTTTGAGTTCTCCTTTGTGAGTTCTTGAGTTTCTCCCACCGTATGTTTTTACTACGCCAGTTGGTATCAGATCGATTCGAGATGCCGCCAAAACGAAACGATAACGACCGACGTGATGCTCATTTGGAGGATTTAGATCGACGAACAGATGATCTCGGATTCCAAATTGAACGGGTTGATCGAGGGTTCGAAGGGCTTTCGGAAGGAATCGAGGAAATCCGGTCGGCTATGCGGATGTTGATGGCAGGAAACAGTATGAACCACGACCCGA
>BKCP01007249.1:0-19550 GCA_008636005.1 Striga asiatica | reverse complement strand
GGATGCACCGTCAACGCTCGCCACCTTCGGCACCCGGCCACGACAGCGGCGATGATACACAGTAGGAAACCAACCCCTTCGGTTTTCGATGTGACGGTCGAGACGGCAGGGAAGACTGCTGGGACGGCGCGCATCAGGAGGAGGAGGGCTGGGACGACCTCCGCAGCCAGCGACGCGCGACTGAGGGCGGCGAATCGCGCTGGGAGTCCAGATTCCGTGTTGACTTGCCAGAGTTCTCAGGCCGGCTGGACGCCGCTGATTTTCTCGACTGGGTTGCAGCTATTGAAACGTTCTTTAACTTTAAGCAAGTGCCTGACGATCGACGGGTCGGGCTGGCTGCGACACGTTTGCACGGGCGGGCTGCAGCTTGGTTCGCTCAACTCCAACAACGGCGGCATCGATTGGGTAAATTCCCTATTTCTTCTTAGGCTAAATTTCGTAGACATATGGAGGAGGAATTTTTACCGTTCAATTACGTCCATGTCATGTATCAAAAATTTCAAACTATTCGTCAAGGTAATCGTTCGGTTGATGACTACACTGAGGAGTTCTACAGATTGCTTACGCGTATTGATAGTCGGGAGACCACTGATCAATTAATTTCTCGTTACATTAGCGGACTTCGCAGTCCGATTCAGGACACCGTTAATATGTTCATCCAGATCACTCTTTCGGACGCCCATCAACGCGTACTCATGGCCGAACAACAGTTGGCACGACGGGCTTATTCGGCTTTCTTCCCGGCGAATCGTTCAGCCAACCCGTCAACTGGTCTTGGTGGGGCAGCGGTCGGTCCAGGGGCAGCAACCGGTACAGGGGCTGGCCGCGCGAGTTCGACCCCGGGGAGTTCCTCCGTGCCGGCATAGGTGGGTCCTCGACAAAGGGGCGAACTACGTTGTTTTTCTTGTGGTGAAGTGGGCCATAGGCAGTCCTCTTGTCCTCGTTCAGTTAGTGGCCGACAGTTATTTGTTGACGGGGCGGGTGGCCAGGACGACCAGCTCGCATATGATGGACCATCGGTGTTTGATGAGGATCCTTCGGAGACCGTCGAGGTTCATCGTGGTGACGTCGGGACGTGTCTCGTTCTTCGTCGTTCTTATCTGACACCGCATGGAGATTCGGATCCTACTAGCCAGAGGCACCAACGTTTTGAGTCTTCATGCACGATTGGCGATCGTATGTGTCGTTTTATCGTTGATTCAAGCTCGTGTGTGAAATGTTATGTCAGAAGAGGCTGTGTCCAAGCTTAGGTTGACCATGGAGCCGCACCCCAGGCCTTACACGTTAGCGTGGATCAGCCGTAGCAATGGTGTGATCGTCAACCATCGCGTCTTGGTCTCTTTTTCTATTGGCGCATCCTATCGTGATCAAATTTGATGCGACGTGGTGCCGATGGATGCCTGTCATTTGCTGTTAGGGCGTCCCTGGCTGTTCGATAGGGCGTTTATGTATGACGGTCGTCTTAATACCTACACATTCAGTTTTGAGGGTGTTAGGAAGATTTTGCATTCGGCCCCACCTCGTCCTATGCCTCAGGCCACTACTTCTCCAGTTTTCTTTCTCTCGCGTTCTGCTTTTGAGGAGGAAATGCGAACGGCCCACATTATTCTCTTATTATTGGCTTCCGACCCCACTATTGATCACGCATAGCCAACAACTATTCGACCACTACTAGATGATTTCTCGGATGTCTTTCCATCGGAGTTGCCACCCGGGTTACCGCCTTTGCGAGATATTCAGCACCACATTGATTTGGTGTCAGGAGCAGTCCTGCCTAATCGACCGCATTACCGCATAAGTCCTGTCGAACATGAGGAGTTGCGTCGGTAGGTGGACGAGCTTTTACGGAAGGGGTTGGTCCAGCGTTGCCTCAGCCCGTGTGCTATCCCAGCATTGTTAATCCCAAAGAAAGATAGCTCGTGGCATATGTGTGTTGACAGCCGTGCCATCAATAAGATTACAGTACGCTATCGTTTTCCAATTCCTCGTTTGGATGATCTTTTGGGCCAGTTACACGGAGCTACCATTTTTACCAAACTTGATCTTCGGAGTGGCTATCATCAGATACAAATTCAACTAGAGGATGAATGGAAGACGGCTTTCAAAGTTCACGAGGGCCTCTTCGAATGGTTGGTTATGTCGTTTGGGTTATCTAATGCCCCAAGTACTTTTATGCGTGTTATGAATCAGGCGCTGCGGGATCTTATTGGTATGTGTGTTGTCGTTTATTTCGACGACATTCTTATCTATAGTCGTACATTGGATGAGCACTTGGGCCACGTGAGAGAGGTACTCCTTATTTTTCCCGCAGAATCTTTTTATGCTGCTCCACAGAAGTGCGTCTTTTTGGTGGATTCTGTTCTCTTTTTGGGTTTTGTTGTTTCGGTTGATGGCATTCGGGTGGATGACAGCAAAATTATAGCAATCCTGGGTTGGACGACACCTTCGACGATTACCGAGGCTCGGAGCATTCATGGCCTTGCATCTTTCTATCGTCGTTTTATTTCTCATTTCAGTTTGATTATGGCCCCAATCACGGATAGTCTAGCATGAAAAACTTTTGTCTGGACCCCGCAGGCGGCCTCCCGCCTTTTAGTTGATTAAGAAGCGTCTTACATCGGCTCCGATGTTGGTGTTGCCGGACTTTTCGCGACCCTTTAAGCTTTCATGTGATGCTTCTAAGGTCAGTATTGGAGTAGTTCTGAGTCAGGAGTCGCGCCCAGTGGCGTTCTTCATGACAAAATTTTTGGGCCTCGATTCCGTTATAGCACATATGACATCGAGTTTTATGGAGTGTATCGAGCCGTCCACCATTGGCGTCACTACCTTTTTCATAGTGAGTTTATTCTCTTTTCTGATCACAAGGATTTACGACATCTCGCTTCTCAGGACAACATCTCTTCTCGCCTTGCCACGTGGACTTCTTTTCACAGCAGTTCAGTTTTGTCCTGAAGCGCCGATCGGGAATTTTTAATCGAGTGGCGGATGCCCTTAGCAGGCTATCCATGCTATTATCTGACATGCATATTGAGGTAGTTGGCTTCGACGTACTCTGGGACTTATACGTTTCTGATCCTTTCTTCGGTCCCATTGTTTCTCGCCTTTCTTCTGGGCCATTCGAGGATTATTTATTGGTTTATTGCTTTATTTTTTGGGGTTTTTGTTTATGTGTTCCGGATAGCAGTCTTCGTCTGAAGCTCGTGGCCGATTTACATGGTGCCGGTCACGTCGGTCGGGACCTCTCGGTGGGGTTGGTCCATCGTTCGTTCTTTTGGCCTCCTTGCGGCGAGATGTGACTCATTTTGTCGAGCGCTGTCGTGTTTGCCAGGTGTCGAAAGGGGGATCGTCGAATGCGGGCCTCTATCGGCCTTTACCGATTCCTACTCAGCCTTGTAGTGCAGTCAGTATGGATTTTGCAGTTGGATTTCCGCGCACTCAATGGGGGTTCGATTCCATCTTTGTGGTTGTTGATCGCTTCTCCAAGATGGTCCACTTCATTCCTTGTCGGCGCACGACGGATGCAATTCATGTCGCCCAATTGTTCTTTAGCAGGATTTATCGTTTGCATGGTCTTCCGTTGATGATGGAGGGGATTTTTGGACTTAATTGCTTGCTTGCTTGAGTAGTAGAGAGATTAATTGCTAGTTGATCTTGTTCAAGGATTAAGACCTAATTAGGGCTTAATCACTTAGGGTTAGATGGCTAGGGTTAATGATCTAGTGCTCTTAGCTTGTTTATTCCTCTTGTCGTTTGATTATCATCTCGTTTGTGTTGATGGCATGAGACTCCGATGGTCTAATTTTGCCTTTTTCTCGTGATTCATTTTTGCTTGTTATTAATTGCTCGTTTAGTGATAATCCAATCTCCAATCCAATTGTTTAGAATGTTTAGGATATATTTTATCTTTTTGTGATTTGAACAATCGAATAGTGAACCAAGCTCCGAATAGCCTTCCTTCGAGATTGACCCGAGTCGGGTAACTTGGTTGTCCCTTGCCCACCAAATTTTACTAAACAAAATGGCGCCGTTGCCGGGAAAGGCAAATAGGATGCCAAATTTTCTAGTTGATTGTTCTTTTTTCTCTTATTTCTCTTGATTTTTGTGATAATTGTTTGTTTTCGTGTTTCTCTCTATTTTTCTTGCTTTTTAGGTAATTTGTTTTTGTTAAGTGTGTTTTGACCATGTTTCCCCTTGATACGTTCACCGGGTATAGTTTGTGGTTTTGTTTATGCGAGGTAGACGAAGGCGTAAACCCCGAGAGGAGACACCGCCACTCGACCTTTTCGTTGAGCTTAATATCGAAGAGCCACAACCTCAACCTGAAACTGAACCAATGGCGGGACAAGAAGACCAACTTCCACAACCTCTCCCGAACATGAGGTACTTTGCACGACGCATCATTGGAGACAACACCTCGTCCCTTGTGCTCGGGGAGGCGGCCCGAAACTATGACCTCAAAACCATCCATCTAAACCAACTACCCTCATTCTACGGCCTAGCCCAAGAAGATGCCCTAAACTTCATCTTAGAATTCTACTCAACCGTTAACATCTTTCCCCTCTAAGGCCTAACCGAAAACCAACTCCGAATGAGATGCTTTCCCTACACCTTGAAAGATCGAGCCAAGACTTGGTTCATGACTTTGCTTCCGAATTCGTTCAACACGTGGGAAGCTGTTTACGAAAAGTTCATGGGCAAGTATTACTCGCATCAAAGGACCACCGAACTCCGAGCTCAAATGGCTAGCTTTAGCCAAAACATCGGCGAGACCTTCCACGAGGCTTGGGAGAGATTCAAAGGCTATAAACTCCAATGTCCCCATACCATTTTTGCTTTGGGTCCTCAATCAATTTTTCTACGATGGGCTCCACCAAACCCTTCAATACATGGTTGATCATGCGGTCGGGGGAGACATAGGGAGCCACACGGAGGAGGAAATCTATAATGTTTATGAGATGTTGAGAGAGAACTCCCAAAGGAAGAGTGTCCAAAAGAGGGCCCCCGTGATTGAGGCTACACAAACAACCGGGTCCTCAAACGATGCCGTTCTTGCCAAGCTCGCCTCGTTGGAAGAAGAACTCAAGCAACTCCTGTGGGATTGCACCAAAAATTCGAGTTCCCGGCTTCGAGATGCAAAATCAACCCAAGTTGTTATGGCCGAGATGTGTGGTTGTTGTGGAGAAACCGGGCATGGAGGCCACGAATGCCCGAGGTATATGAAGTCGGGGCATGATCCAAACCTTGTAGCGGTCCCTTTTGATGTGAATGTTGTGCAAGGATATGCTCCCCGGGTTCAAAATAACCCGTACTCAAATACTTATAACCCGGGTTGGAGGAATCATCCAAACTTTTCGTGGAGGGACCTGAAAGCGGCCTATGCACCCCAACCGCCACCTCCTCAACAAGCCTACCCTCAACCTCAAGCATATGCACCCCCGAACAACTGACCATTCCAACCAAGGCCCAAATTTCAAAGCTTCTAACCGAGGCCCGAGTTCCAAGGATACCCACAAGGGCGTGGTGGATTTGTCTCGAGACAACCGATGCTACCTCCACCGGAGCCTGAGAAGAATTCTAATGGTGAGTCCTCGGATACCCGGATCGAAAGCTTAGAGAAGTGTCTTCAATCGTTGGCCTCAACCGTCTCTATGTTGCATGACACCGTCAAAGGAGTGCCCTCCATTCAAGCCTCTCTCAAATGCCTCGAGACTCAAATGGGGCAACTTGGAACTTCCATTGGGGAGATTTAAAGAGGCAAGATGAAAGACAACCTCCCGAGCCAACTCGAGCACGTTAATGCAATCACGTTTTTTAGGAGTGGTAAGAAAGTTCACAATTATGTGGAGATGCCCGAGGAAAATGAGGTAGTTGAGGTTGTTGTTGATGAAGAGGATGATGAACCGAGAGGGTTAATGTTTCAAAAGGAAAGGCCATTGTTGATGAGGAAGTTGAAAAAGAGCACCCGAAGAAAGATGCCCATGAGGCTTTGCACAAAGCGGATACACCCTACCGACCACCGGTCCCTTTCCCGAGCTGATTGCAAAATATTAAGAAGGAGCGTCAATTCAAAGATCTTTTCGACATGCTCTCGAAGGTAAACGTCAACCTTCCCCTCTTGGATGTGATTCGAAATGTCTCGGCATATGTTCAATTTTTCAAGGAGTTAACCTCCAAGAAGGGGAAGTTCGGGGAAAATGAGAAGGTGATGATTTCCGAGGTAGCCTCGACTACTATACCTCGGAAAGAGTGTGACCTGAGAGCTTTTGACATGAAGATCACATTTGGAAATGGAAAGGCCACAACCGGGATGCTCGACTTGGGAGCCAATATAAACCTTATGCCCTACTCTATATATAAACAATTGGGTTTGGAAGGGCTTAAGCCAACTCGAATGAGCCTCCAATTGGCGGACAGAACCTTGAGGGAGCCAAAAGGCATTATTGAAGATGTGTTGGTCAAAGTTGGGTCGATTGTTGTGTCGGTTGATTTCGTTGTCCTTGATGTTGGAGATGTCCCGAGTACAGGGAAGGAAGACACGGTTTTGCTTGGGAGACCTTTGATGGCCACGACCAACACCATTATCGATGTCAAGGATGGACGGGTTACTCTTTCAGCTTATAGAGAGATGGCTACTTTCACGATGAACAATGCCTGGGAAGCTCCACCAAAAGTTGGTCAATGCTCGTTTATGGAGGACATCGACAAAGAGATACATCTCAACTTTAATTCTAAAATGTCTAATGGAAATAATGTTGTGGGCACAAAGGATGCGTTGGAGTTGAAAAATGATGTTGGAGATGGTAAGGGGTCAAAACTGAGAAAGAAGGGGTCGAAAAGGAAGCCTAAGAGTGACGAGACAAAATCAAAAGGCAACCCACCGAGTTTGAAAGATGAGGCGAGTACCGGGGTGTGGAAGTTCTTAAAAACTGGGATGAAATTTGAGAGGGAGGATGGATGGAAGAAGAAACCCCCGGTGTCTCTGAGAAGTAAGTGGGCGAACGTGTTCTTTGACGAGCTCGAGAAGGAGGTTGGAGGAGCTCGTCGAGCCGTGCCCGGTTGATTTATGATTTGACGGGAAAGTCGAGCTCACGACTTTAAACGAGCACTTCGTGGGAGGCAACCCACGTTTTTATTTTCCTTGTTCTTTTCTTTTTCATTTTCTCTTCTTTTCCTTTTTTATATATAAAAAAAATATCGAGAGCTCATGCCGACCTGCTCGGCAATCCCGACTCGTTAGAGCCGAGCCAAAAAAAATGAGTGAAATCGAGTGTTATTTGAGTTGGGAGGATGAGTCGAGCTTTTAGAACGAAAATTAGCAAAATATGGCTAAGTGTTAGCATTCCCCGTGCCATCGCGTGCAGCACTCGCGCGCACGCCAGTCTGTCTGCGAGCTAACGCGCCAGCAACGCCCATGCTTCAGCAGGCGCATTTCCGCACGGCGGAACTCCCAGCACGCGCGCGACCCCAACTCGCGACCTCGCGGTGACTTCCGCGAGCTCGCGCATGATCCGCACCCCAACTTCAGCAGCACAAATTTCGCCTAACGGAAAATGGGGCGACCTCACACGTCCAACCCTCACCCATGCGCCCAGCCCAGCCTGCGCGCAACCAGCCAGCGCCTCAGCAACCAGCTCGCCCCCGGCCTAGACCTAGCCCGCATCACCACCACCTCCAGCCGCCGTGCGCCGCCGCCGGCCGCCACCTTTTCCGGCCAACTTTTTCTGATCGTGCCAAATTTTATATCAACGCGAAGCTCTTGTCGACGACAATAACATATCAGAGCCTCGATGAAAAATTCTGGCGAGAAGGCTTCTTATTTTCCAACGCAAGCTCGTAGATCTACAATTCTCTTCAACCTTCAAATCCAAATTGTCGGCGACTAACTTGGACCCACCAAAATCTGAAGGCACTCCCGGACTCCTCTCGCCGGGCCCCATCTTTTTCCGGCCACCGTCGCCGGATACGAAAAACTTTTCTGGCGACTATTTTTTTCCAGCGATCGAGCACCCACCGAGCTTCCGGTTAGTATTTTTTAGCTTTTCTTGTCAAATACCATCGATTACTTTCGTTTAGTACATTTTCCGGCGGCCAGAGCTCTCACTTTCTTATATTTCTCTATTTACGAACTCTGGCGACCGTTTTTCTTGACATTTTCCAACATTCAATGATTCAAACTCGCTTTGTATTTCTGTACTTTCATTATATTCGTTGTGTTTGGATTACTATTATTGTCAGAGTAGTCGTATTGAGTTAATTGGGTTAGACTTGTGTTATAGGTACGTCTTGCCGGACGTGCCAAATGTTTGTGTTGTCGGCGGGTTTTTGAGTTTGTAGGTACATACTTACGGCAAGCGCCAGTAATCGAGTATTGTGTTGATTCAACAAGGAGTTGGTTATGCTGAGACATTGCGGGGGACAAAGACCTTAAGGCTCGATTTTTGAGCTTCCACGTGTACGTGTGTCTATGTCGAGTTTATGCATGCATGGTTATCATCTCTTCGAAACACCCACATATGGCCTTTCTTGTTTCATGTGTTCAATGGTAAACCGTTCGGATGGCTTCACTTTGATCTCGATGGCCTTCGGTTGATTTCTCCCTTCCCTCTGGACGACCATTATTGGGCACACGGTGGTGCACCACCGTGTAGAGTACGCATTTTCTTTTCTTATTTTCTCTTTCTTTCTTTGTTTTTCTTGTGTATCTTCGTGTTCTTTTCTTCTCGTTCCTTTGCTTTTTGTAGTTCGTTTTTGTTTTTATCGCATGGACTTACATGATTATGTGCTTTCTCCTATGCTTTTTGGTCAGACAATGAGGACATTGCCTTGTTTTAAGTGTGGGGGTGGGATTTCGTGATTATGCATGTTTAGGTGATAGTTTCTTCGTTTTTGGTGTTTATTTTTTTAGTTTTTGTCGTGTTTTGGACCGGTTTTGTTTGAGTTTTGTGTGTTTGTGCCACCTCTCCCGCATGATGCTCAATGTTTGTTCGAAAGTCGAGATAGCTAAATGGTGAGTTGAGGATATTGATTGGCGTCATTGTTAACTTTCATGCATTATGAACTTGATGAATTTGACTGTATCATAGAATTGAACGATCATTTGGTAACCCACATGTGAATTAACGGAATTATTTTGTCCCTTGTTTGTTCTTGATTGGTGAACTTGAGATGTGCTTACTTCATGCTCGTTTATTATTGAAAGCGTGTTGTGCTATTTGTTTGTGGTGTATCTAGATCGATATGTGTTGATGTTATTATATGGATGATGTATTGTGTTGTGCCACTCCCGAAAAAAATGGAGAATAATGTGAGCTCGCGAGGAAGTATGGATTAGGCTCTTCTTATTCCGAGCCACTTCGTGGATTGGGATTGTAACACCCCGCCGTGACTAGCTTTTACTTTTAAAAATCAGAGTAAATTTTTTGTTTTTATTTTCGAAATATCGTGCGAGCTACTTTTTCAAAAATACTTATTTTCTTGCGGGATGCTACTAAAACTTTCTTAACTTACTGTCTCGGACATAATAAAACATGCAACCAAATCGAGCCACTATGGCGATAATGGAATTATACATGCAGTCTGTCTGTCTCGCACAAATAACTGAGCGGAAGCATAAAGTATAAAATACAATCATACAACTTATACATAATCTGGTTCATGAAAATAGGACATTAAATGGTAGTAAAAATGTCCTCGACTCATGACCACAACTTGCCACGCTGGCTCACTCGGCACGCTGGACTCCGTCACCTGAAAAACACAATGGGGGCGTGAGAAAACCATTATGCTCCGCAAAGACAAGTACTGAATAAACAGCATATATAATAACAATATTATGGCATCAATATATAAGAGCTGAAACTGTAATCTTTTCTTTTCTTTTCTTTTCTGAACTGAACTTTAGTCCGTCGACCCTCGGCCCTCGGCTGCTCGTGTGCACAACCCAGAAAATAAGGCCTTGGCCTACATCGGGTACCAGGTGGAATATTAAGGCCTCGCCTCCAATCCTGGGAGAACTAACTGTCTCGAACATACCTCAGTCATGGTAAAGATACTCTAAATGATGTAGAATTCAGTACATGACCCCCACCTGATATACTGAAAATCTGATGCAAGTGCTCGAACTGAAGTAGCGGTCGGAGGCTCGACTCTCCTTAGGCTACATAAACATATAAATAAAAAATATGCTAAGTATTATGCTCATATAAACATATAATGCATGCTCGGTTCTATGTGCTCGACTCGGATGAATTAGACCGATAAGGGTTTACTTAAAAATATACCAAGTTCCTTGAACTGACTAGTTTGGCTCGAAAAATATTAAAAATCCTCTGGGACACGCTCGGACTGGGAAAAACCGAGTCAAATAGCTCGGACTGAAATCTGGCTCGAACCGCCGTTGAACCGGTCGGTTCGCTGACTGGCCGGACCGTCGGCTCGGACTGACCAGACTCGGTCCCGCATCGGGCCTGCTAGTGGTTGGCGCGACGGTGCGGCGCCGCTGGGTGTGCTGCGCGCGGCAGCGCCCACGTCCGCCCCTTGTCAGATGTCTGGTGACTTTTTGGAGACTTTACTAGGGACATGAATCTTATATGACTTTAACATGATATAATAGGCACAAAAATAAAATAAAATGCTAGGGACCGTGGGTAAAAATGCTAATGGCTCAGTAGGGCCGATAAGGCACGTACGAGCACGAGGTCACCGAACCAACTTCTTAATCTTTCTTAAATGAGCAAGGGCGGGTATAATACATCACAAATCATGACTTTAAGGGCTAACACATTAGTCATAACTCACATACATATAATTATGGCTCGGAGGTGAAAATAGGCTAAATATCGACTTCTAAATGACCGAACATCCTTACTTATTTTACAAAACTGTTTTAACCTCATATTATCCATGATTTATAAGGATTTTTAAGCTCAAGAACTTGGCCTAAAGATGCATGTATTGATACTTAGCAATTTAAGCCTTAAAACTTTAAAAATTCGAAACTCATTATCTACTCGAGCAAAAACTTGATTTCTTTACATGATAAACCTTAAAATATAATGAATGAGCTGAGGGAAAAATATTGTTCGGGCTAATCTTCACCTAAAATGGGAAACGGGTGCTAGGGCCTTACTAGAGCTCGGTTCGCGGCTCTCGGGTCTATGGCTCGCCTTGGGGTGTTAAGGGCTGCACTTAATGAGCTCACAAGACTTAGAAAAATCTAAGAAATACATAGAAGTTGCTAAGCCTCGAGGGAATATGGCTGGAACGGGGATGAGGCTTGGTGGATCCTCCTTCCCTTCTCTCTTGCGCGCGCAAAATGGGGCTAGGTCCTTTCTCTCGGTTTTTGCTCTATCTTCTCTCAAATGTGGAATGAGAATGCTAAGTACCACAAATGGCCTTCACTCAGCTGAAAAATGGGTCTTATGATGGCACAAAGTGGGGAACAAACTTTCCCACACCCACTCCTATGCACTTTTCACTTTAAAGAGACATGAGGTCAAGATTTGAATGGATTAATGGTTGGGTTTGAGTTATTTCAGATCACTAAGGCATGAGATGGTGGTCTGGCCAGGTTCTAAGGGTAAGTGGGGTACATTGCCTTGCTAAAGCCGTAAAATAAGGAGCTATTTCTCCTCCACTCACAATATAATATTGCTAAGCATTTTCTTTGACTTGACTAGGTCAAAATGGGCTGAATAATTCCCCTAACAATCAGGTTGCATTGCCTTGAAATTGGGCTTGGGAAAAGTGGGCCGGAGGTTGGTGAAATGGGCTTGAAAAGTGGGCTGCGCTCGCTGGCATGCGTGCTGCGTGCACGCTGCGCGCGCGCGCTGCTTGCGTGTCGGCCGAAACTCGTTTTCATGCGATTTCTCGATTATTCTCGGACCCGAAACCCATCTCGACTAAGGGGAAAAATATTCTTGGCTCGAACGACTATTTCGAATAAAATACCCAAATACTTAATATGAACTATATATATAACTTAAATAAATCTCGAATTTCTGAAATTACGAATTTCACTTTAAAAGTCGAGCAGTGAAATCGTCTTAATATTATATTAATTATCGGGACGTTACAATATATCCTCCTTAAAATATTTCCGTCCTCGGAAATACAAAACTAGGATACTAAGCCAGAACTCGTACTACAGAACTATATACAAAAGTACTGAAACAAAATATACATATATACATCGAAACATCTCAGAACTTGAAATCTGGATATCGAGCTCTGATCTCGGCCTCTCTCTCCCAAGTGGCCTCCGACTCATCATGGCGGCTCCAGCAAACTCGGACGAGCTCTACATCTCTATTCCTCAATCGCCGGACCTTTCGATCCAGGATTGCTACTGGTCTCTCTTCATATGTCAGGTTCTGCCCGACCTCTAGCTCGTCGAAGTTCACTATGTGACTCGGGTCATACACATACTTCCTCAACATCGATACATGGAAGACATTATGTACACCCGAGAGCTCTGGGGGCAACTGTTAGAGTAGGGTACCCGGCGTTCCAATTGGATGTATTCTACTTGTAAATACGATCTATTGGAATTATATTAAAAATAAGGCATTACTTTATTTTAAGAGTAAACATTTATCCTATAAATGCACTTAAGATAAAGTCCCTAGATCACTTATAGTTATAAGGTATGGTTGCGCATAGAGATGGTGATCATGGAACATACCTTGAAAACTGTGATCTTAAATATAGTTCCAAGTCGTTGGATGTTTCGAGATGGGATATCGAATAAATCCGGAAAAGACTTGCACATAGTATGTATGCTTGTTGGACAAGAATGTTGCATTCCATCAACATTAGCGTGGGACGCAAATACATTTATGTGGGTGCTTGTTAGAGAAAAAGTTCACTGAACATGACCGTATGAAAATTCTTAATGAAAAAATTATTCTGTCGAATAAGAATTTTTATGTTACAATAGTACATGACTAATCCTTAGACTTGAGGCACAATAGTAACTTTGTGCATATTACATTCTACTTTGATTTATCCTTTTGGTTGCTAGCACAATCGTATAAAGGGATATTTTGGGTATTGTGTTAATATGTATGGAAGTTTGTTAGTGGCCAACAAAGGATTCGACACTTATGAAGATAAGTGAATTTCCTATGTATTTCATAGTTAGTAATTCAAAGTCCTTGGCCAAGGCGGGATGAATAGAGATTCATACACGAATTACTAAACTTGAAATGGAATCATAGTTATTAAATCAATTTGGGTTTCGACAAAATCATACCCAAGATTTAATCGGGAAATTGGATGTCGAAAGGTTTTTACATGTATGGACTTGTAATCGGAATAGGTTTACTCGCTATTCACTTAATACTAGATTCATGCTACTTGCTAGATGTTCCCATGATATGTGGGTTCTTGAATTAAAGGGTTAATTCATAAATAAGAGTTAATAAGATTAACTCAACTTACAAAGAGTTGTAAACCCACTACTAGTATTAATAGTGAACCTAAAAGGTCACACCAATTTTTGAATAAAGGTAAATATTTGTATTTCTAAAGAGTTAGAATTAATTGACGAAATCTAATTTTGATTAGATGTCAATTAAAGGAATATATTAAATTAATCAATTAGATTGATTAATTGTATTTTGGATATTACTTTATTAATTAATGTAATTACTAAATTAATAAGTTGGAATTTAAAATTGGATTTTAAATTTCAAATCCAAAATAATAATAATATGATTATTATAAATTAGATAATATTGGGAGAAAAATAATATAATAATAATGTCTTGAAAAATAGTTTTCAAGATTTTTTATTTTATTATTTTATCTTTAAATATGATTTAAGGATTAAAATAATAAAAGGATTATAATAAATGGTGGTTAAAGGTGGTTATGAACCACTTCACATTGTTTATTATATAAAAGTCAATAGTTAGTAATCACATTTAAATAAAATCTGATTTTATTTAAATATTACTAAATATTGATTATTTTATACTAAAATGTTTAGTATAAATATGTGTAAAAGGGTTTACACAATTTGATCCAAGTTTTTTCTAAGTCTTAATTTTCATAGAGTTGAAAAGAGAAGAAAAGTTCTTCAAAACAATTTAAGAAAGTGTTCTTAAATTTTTCTCCCTAAATATTATCTATATTATATTCCTATACAAAAAACCGAGTAGTTTCTGCTAGCGAAGAAACTATCGTCGGAACCGGAGTTCAAAATGTGGATACATTTAGAGGGAAGACACTTGGATTCCTAAAGCGAGTGATATCAAGAAGTTGACGTTACTAAACCGGGAACTGATTCCCTCGCTCAACATCGTTCTGTGAAGGAGTTCAAGAACTAATCGGTAAATTTTGAATTTACTTACAATCAAATCAAAATTTGTATTGTTACATGTTTTTAAAGATGACGACCTGTTAATTCGCAATATGTATGTACGGGTTATGTATTTATGTAATAAACACTTACTTTGAAAAAATTTAAATTCCGCTGCGTATAGCCCGTACGGTACTAGCGAACCCAACAGTGGTATCAGAGCCACGGTTATCATCTTTAAAAACAGATTTTGATTTGTTAATGCTTATGAGATAAGCAAAATAATTAAATGTTTATATGATAAACATATTAATTATTAAAATAAAATTCGATTTTAAGCCACACGAGTCGTGTGACCTAGTCACACGAGTCGTGGCTCCACACGAGTCGTGTGAGGGGTCACACGAGTCGTGTGGCGTAATGAAAAATTTGTTTTTTTTGTTTCGGAATTTTCACACGAGTCGTGTGACATAGTCACACGAGTCGTGTGAGCTCACACGAGCCATGTCTTGAGCCACACGGGTCGTGTGAGTCTGGGAAATTTTGATTTTCCATTCGGCTTTTTCACACAAGTCGTGTGATTGGATCACACGAGTCGTGTGATTCGATCACATGAGTCGTGTGACATAATAATTTTTTTTTATTATATTTTAATTCATGTGATGAATGGGATTTAGGGATGATCATGAGCCTTTTATTCAATGTGATTGAATGCTTGTTGTTTTATTCAATATGATTGAATGGTTGCATTTTTCAATACGATTGAATGAATGTAATTTATCGAGATCTGCGAATCTCTTACTCAATACGATTGAATGTTGCATTTTATTCAATATGATTGAGTGATTGTAATTTATCGAGACCTGCGAGTCTCTCAAGTTATAATTTGTAAAATTTTAAATTTTTGTATCGTTAGAAGATTAGATCGGGTTGGAGAACCGTTTGATGCGAAAGGCCTACACTTATATAGGTAATTTTACAAGATTAAAACTCGAAGGCCTGTGCTTGTACGGGTACATAAAATAAATGTAATAGAAGTAGTTCTATTTATTTGTTTTATCACGTACATAGGCATAGATCCATTTTGGCTCGAATGGATCGTATAGGCAAGGACATGATCATCCCACCGTATGCATGCATTAGATGTATGTTAGGTTTATTTATGCTTTCGATTCATGCGATGATTGAAATGGTAAATAAACACACGTAAAGATGGTAATCGATGAGATCTAAGGAACCCAAAAGAATTAATGAGATTAATTCTATATCAAATCAATAATGGATAAAAATAAGTTGGAACTTATTAATCCAGGCCTTCCATCAAAAGTAGACGACATGAGATGCTACGATGCTTTATCACTGACCATGAGTCGTGGGGTGGTTTTGTGTCGAAAGCTGTGAACTTTACTAAGTATAGAGATACTCGTGAGACGGATTCCTCTTTGTGTTGACCATGAGTCGTGGGACATTCTGATGGGCCGTTATCATGAATTTTTGATGGGTTTGATTTGACACTGAGTAATATATACGGTCATAAATCTGAGGTATATAAGGAAAAGTGAGGCAAAACATCTTGAAGGTTGTATAGTGATACAATTGTCACAAGTTGACTACCGATATAAATGTTCCATGCGTACTCATAAAATTGGGATATGGAATATTTTTATTAGACTTCAAGCCCACTATGAAAATAAGATTTTCATAATTAAAATGGGTTTTAATTAAATTAGTGGGAGACGTTTAATATTAAAGACCTAATATTAAATGAATATGATATCCATAGTCTAATTATTTTCTGCTTCGTCTGTTGTTGTTTTTGTAGATCAATCTACTAAAATGGCTAAGAATCCAATTGCAAGTATCCTAGAACAAAACAAATTAACTGGACCCAACTTCATTGACTGGCTAAGAAATCTGAAAATTGTTCTTCAGTCCGAAAAAAGGGAATATGTATTGGATACAGCCCCTCCTCTTCCACCCGAGGATAGGACATCTGATGAGTATGGAGAATACTTACGTCATACTGATGACAATCTCCAAGCTCGATGCTACATGTTAGCATCAATGTCAAATGAGTTACAGAGACAGAATAAGTTATTGGATAACGCTTCTGATATCCTACTTCACCTACAAGAGTTGTATGGTGAAAGGACTAGACAAGTTAGATATCAGATATCTAAGGAGCTTTTCAGGTGTCGTATGACTGAGGGCTCTTCAGTTCATGATCATGGACTGAAGATGATAGCTCTTATAGAAAGGCTTTCATCCCTTGGAGTCATTATGGATAATGAAATCTATGTGGATTTGTTGCTGCAATCTCTGCCACCGTCATTTGACAGTTTTGTTGTTAACTTTAACATGCACAATATGGAGACTTCTCTCCCTGAATTGGTGAACATGTTAAAGACGGCTGAATCCACTATCAGAAAGGAAAAGCCGGTGCTTCTTGTTGGATCTGTTAGAGTAGGGTACCCGGCGTTCCAATCTAATTGGACGTATTCTACTTGTAAATACAATCTATTGGAATTATATTATTAATAAGGCATTTCTTTATCTTAAGAGAAAGCATTTATCTTATAATTGCACTTAAGATAAAATCCCTAGATCACATATAGTTATAAGGTATGGTTACGCATAGAGATGGTGATCATGGAACATACCTTGAAAGCTGTGATTTTAAAAACAGTTCCAAGTCGATGGATGTTTCGAGATGGGATATCGAATAATCCATAAAAGACTTGCACATAGTTTGTACGCTTGTTGGATAAGAATGTTGCATTCCATCAACGTTAGCGTAAGACGTAAGTACATTTATGTGGGTGCTTGTTAGAGAACAAGTTCACTGAACATGACCGTATGAAAATTCTTAATGAAGAATTTATTCAGTCGAATAAGAATTTTCATGTTACAATAGTACATGACTAATCCTAAGACTTGAGGCACAATGGTAACTTTGTGCATATTACATTCTACTTTGATTTATCCTTTTGGTAGCTAGCACTATCGTTTAAAGGGATAAGTTGGGTATTATGTTAATATGTATGGAAGTTTGTTAGTGGCCAATAAAGGATTCGACACTTATGAATATAAGTGAATTTCCTAAGTGTTTCATAGTTATTAATCCAAAGTCCTTGGCCAAGGCAGAGAAGAATAGTGATTCATAACTGGGTTAATAAACTTGAAATAGAATCATAGTTATTAAGTCAATTTGGGTTTCGACAAAATCATACCCAAGACTTAATCGGGAAATTAGATGTCGAAAGGATTTTACATGTATGGAGTTGTAATCGGAATAGGTTTACTCGCTATTCACTTAATATAGATTCATGCTACTTGCTAGGTGTTCCCATGATATGTGGGTTCTTGAATTAAGGGGTTAATTCATGAATAAGAGTTAATGTGATTAACTCAAATTACAAAGAGTTGTAAACCCACTACTAGTATTAAGGTGAACCTAAAAGGTCACACCTATTATGAACAAAGGTGAAAAATTGTATTTCTAAAGAGTTAGAATTAATTGACATAATCTAATTTGATTAGATATCAATTAAAAGGAATATATTAATCAATAAGATTGATTAATTACATTTTGGATATTACTTTAGTAATTAAGGTAATTACTAAATTAATATGTTGGAATTTAAAATTGGATTTTAAATTTCCAAACCAAAATAATAATAATATGATTATTATAATATGGATGTAAATTGGGAAAATGAATATAATAATAAAGTCTTGAAAAGATTCTCAAGATTTATTATTCTATTATTATTTTTATCTTTAAATATGATTTAAGGATTAAAATAATAAATATGATTATAATAAAATGGTGGTTAAAGGTGGTTTGAACCACTTAACATTATTTATTATTTTCAAAGTCAATAGTTAGTAAATATTATTTAAATAAAATCTGATTTTATTTAAATATTACTAAATGTTGATTATTTTATGCTAAAATGTTTAGTATAAATAGATGCAAAATGGTTTTGCATTTAAGGTGAATTCATTCTTAAAATTTCTAAGTATTAGAAAGAAGAATAGTTCTTCATAAACATCAAGAAAGAGTTCTTGAAAATTCCCAAAATAAAATTCATACATATTCCTATACAAGAAAACCGAGACATTCCTACTAGCGAAGGAAGGTCGTCGGAACCGGGCTTCATAGGGTGGATACGTTTAGAGGGAATACACTTGGATTCCTAAAGTGAGTAACATCAATCCGTTGAAGTTATCAAACCGGGAACCGATTCCCACAATCCACATCGTCGTTGAAGGAGTTCAAGACATTCGGTAAATACTTTGTATTTGTATTTATTTTATATAACAAATCAAAATTTGTATATGATGCATGTTTTAAAGATGACGATCAGTTAATTCGCAATTAGTATGTACGGGTGTTGTATTTATACGATAAATACTTATTTTGAAAAATTTTAAATTCCGCTGCTTAAAGCTCGTACGGTACTAGCGAAAACAACAGGATCCACTTCTGGATCAAAGGCTGTATAGTCTAAGAAAAGGAAGGGGAAGGGAAAGGTTCCCAACAAACCCAACAAGAAGGCATATAACGACAAAGGAAAGAACAAAGAAAAGGATAATTCTCAAGCTAGTCATGAGTGTTATCATTGTGGTAAAACTGGGCATTGGAAGAGGAATTGCAAGGAGTATCTTGCAAACCTGAAGAGTTCAGGTATTTATTTTGTTGAAATTAACTTATCAGTTAATGATTCTTCTTGGGTATTGGATACCGGCTGTGGCTCACATATTTGCAATGATTTGCAGATGATGGCAAGAAGTAATAAGCTAGAAGATGATGAAACAATCCTAAGGATGGGCAATGGAGCAAGAGTTGCTGCCAAAGCAATTGAGACTGTTTATCTAGCTTTAAATAATGATGTAAAGATTTGTCTTACAAATTGTTTGTATGTTCCGGATGTTATAAGAAATATTATTTCTATTCCAGTATTGGATAGAGAAGGTTTTAAGTTCGTCATTGAGAATGGAAGATGTTCCATTTTCAAAGATACAACTTTTATATATTCCGGAAATTTGACAAATGGGTTATATACCTTTACACCACAAAGTCCCATCATAACCATTCAACAAAATAAAAGGAAATTAGATAATCATAGTTCATTCACAATTTGGCATGCTAGATTATGTTGGGTTCGATAGTACCGTACGGGCTGTACGCAGCGGAATTTAAAATTTTTAAAGTAAGTATTTATCGTATAAATACAACACCCGT
>BKCP01007238.1:206646-220643 GCA_008636005.1 Striga asiatica | reverse complement strand
AAGTCCCTGCCCGGCTTCCCGGATGACTGGTTTTTGGACCTCCGCGCGGCCGAGGGGGTGGTTGTCCCCAACCAGTTCGGGGTTCCGGAGGAGATGGTCAGGGCTGCTCGGCTCCCGTTGGTCGCTTGGACCCCGACTGCTCAGGCTGCCGCCACCCAGCTCTCCACCCCGGCGCTCATCCACCACGCGGCTGGGACCGTCTCTCGCGCCTTGGTCGAGCTCGTCCAGGCTGCCGATCGGTCCCAGAGGGCCCTGGCCGACCACCGTAAACTGGAGGCCGACCACGAACTCTGCCAGGGGAAGATTGCCTCCCTGAAGACAAAGGCAAAGCGGGCCTCCGAGCTGGAGAACCGCTTGGTGTTGGCTGAGGCCGAGGCGGCGAAGGCCAAAGAGAAAGAGTTGGAGGCTGCTCGGTCGCAGGCCAGGATGGCCGAGGAGCTGAGGAAGGAGAGGGCGGCCTGGGCGGCTCGGGAGTTTGAGCTTGGGGAGCAGCATGCCAAGGCTTTGACGGAGGAGTTTGATCGGCACGTGGCCGAGATCGACAAGCTCAAGGCCCACGTCATCGACCTCCAGAAGCAGCTCGAAGCGCACACTTCCGAGCTGGAGAAGCACGTCATCCAGGAGGCTCCAGAGGACGGCCGCCCCCACATTTCGCTTCGTCTGCCGACTTACCCGGAGGTTCAGGAGATATTCAGCAAGGACATCATGGCCGACATGGACTCCGGGGTCGGCTACAACCTCTACTGGCTCTTCCAAAGGCTCGACGCCGGTCTGCTGACTTTGGAGGACTTCCGCGAAATTATGCGTGCGAAGATCTCCAAGCATAAGCTGGACGCCAAGTTCGAGGGGCTCGTCTGCGAGGTAGACGAGGAGGAGGCGGCTCTGGTGCGTCGGCAGAGGGGATGGACGGAGGATGAGATCGTCGGTTTCGCCAACTTTGGCGCGACGCCTCCCGACGAGATGCGTCTGAAGCCGGGCGAGGCCCTCTCCGACTACATGCCTTTCCTGTTGCCGAGTCGAGACTTTGCGGATGAGGCCGACCCCTCCCGGATCTTGCGGGGGACTCACGACCATGAGGCCGGGTCCTCGAAGGCAGTCGAGGGCGACGTTGGGGCCGAGGCAGTCGTGGGTGGCGAGACCGGTGAGGGTGCCGAGGTGGTGGCGGAGCCCTCGGAGGTGGCCTTGGTGGACTTGTTTGCCGACCCTTCTTCTGGGAAGTAGCTTGTTTTCGGCCTGCGTGCCGCTCTTGTTGACCGCTTGTGGTCTTTTTATGAACTAAATTTGTAGGTTTTTATGTTTTGCTTCGAAAAAACGAATGTTATGGCTTGCTGTTTGAATGAATGAACGAATGTTTGTTTTGCTTTTTATGTTTTGTTCATAAAGTTTTCGGCCTAGATATTTACTCGGCCGGGCCCGGGAGTGGGTTCGGCCTTTTATTTACTTATCTGCTTATGAACGAATGGTTGTCTGCTTATTTACCAAGTGTGGGCTTGGTGCCGCGCTGAGTATTTACTTATTTATATGGCCGAGTCCGAGCTCGGAACCGGTACTTTGGATTTACTTACACGGCCGAGCCCGGGGTTGGGACCGGCACTTTTTGTTTACTTATCATTTCTTATATTGGCGCGGTGGCCTTACCGGACTACTTTGCCGAGCCCGGCTCGTGCTGGTCGAGTCATCGTACTGACCCGGCCCGCACATAATCATGTGGCAGCTTACCTGACCGGTCTCGCGTTCGGACTCGGAGGTATTATTGGCCTGACTGGGCTTCCTAGTTGAGCCCAGCTAGTGCCGACCAGGTCATCGTACTGATCCTGGCCGACACTTCGTTCCTTACGTTAATTACGCCGCTTCGACTCGATCTATACTTGTTAAGGACTAAAGTAAAATTACAAAGTAAAGCATGGCAAACATATATTTCTTTACAAACTTCATCTATTCTTACAAAGTAAAATTACAAGAAACGAAAATACAAGATCGTCCTAGACCTATTGGTAAAATTTCTTCAAAAAGGCCGAGTTCCACGGGTATTGGTGGGGGGTGCCGTCCAGGTGTTCGAGACGGTAGGCCCCATGCGGGAGGACTTCGCTAATTTTGTAGGGCCCCTCCCATTTTGGTTTTAGCGGTCCGGGGTCCGGCCCCGTTACCCTCTTCAACACTAAGTCGCCGACCTGGTAGGAGCGGGACTTAACTTGAGAATTAATGTATCTTTCACTTCGTCTCTTGTACGCCGCGTTTCTGAGCTCGGCTTGTGACCGATGCTCATCTATCAGGTCGAGACTTGCTCTCAACAGCTCGGAATTAGACTTCTCTTCGAAGTTGGTCACCCGAAAGGTTGGGGCGCCGAGCTCGACAGGTACCATGGCCTCTGTCCCGTACGCCAGGGAGAACGGCGTCTCTCCCGTAGATGATCTCGCCGTTGTGCGGTACGACCAGAGTACGTTTGGGAGCTCTTCCGGCCAGGTTCCTTTTGCGGCTTCAAGTCGGACCTTGAGTCCTTGTTTGATAATTTTGTTGACGGCTTCGACTTGGCCATTGGACTGAGGATGGTAGGGTGTCGAGAAGAAATGTTTGATGTTATGTTCTTCGCAAAATGCCTCTAGCTTCTTCCCCTCGAACTGTCTCCCGTTGTCGGTGATTATGGAGTTCGGCACCCCGAAGCGGCATATGATTGATTTCCATAGGAAGTCGATCATCTTCTGTTCGGTGATGGTAGCGAGTGGTTCGGCTTCAGCCCATTTCGTGAAATAGTCCACGGCGACGACCGCGTACTTCACTCCGCCTTTTCCGGTGGGTAGGGGGCCGATCAGGTCGACACCCCACTTGGCGAACGGCCACGGGCTAAATATTGACTTCAATGGCTGCGAGGGTTGGACGATGTTCGGCGCGAACGTTTGACATTTTGCGCATCTCCGAGCCATGTCCAAGGCGTCTTTCTTCAGGCTGGGCCAATAATATCCTTGCCTGAGAACTTTGTGGGCGAGAGCGTAACCGCCTGAGTGGTTTCCGCATACGCCTTCGTGAATCTCCTTCAGAACGTACTCGGCACTCTTCTCGTCCACGCACTTGAGCAAGGGTGCCGAGTATCCTCTCTTGAACAGTTCGCCGGCCACGATCGTAAATCGAGCTGCCCGGGTACGGAGCTGTCTGGCCTCTTTTGGGTCAGACGGCAACGCACCGGTCTCAAGATACGACCGGATCGGGATCATCCAGTTCGGTTCTTCGTCTGCAACGGTCTGGTCGGCGCTCATTATGGAGGTGCCGAGTACGGAAGGTTGTTCCTTGTGAGCGACCTGTACATAGTCGACGCTCTCCACCCCGGCACTTGAGGCGAGACGGGCCAAGGCGTCAGCTTGTACGTTCTCCGTTCGCGGGATATGCTCTATTCGGGTCCGGAGTTTGGCTAGCTTCTTCTTCACTAGCCCCAGATAGGGAACCAGCCTTGGCTCTTTGACCTCGAACTCCCCGGAAATTTGTTTGACCATTAACATGGAGTCGGAGTATATGACGAGGTCGGTCAGGCTCATGGCTTCGGCTAGGTCGAGCCCGGATAGCAATGACTCGTATTCGGCTTCGTTGTTGGTCGCCGGGAAGAGGTATTGAATCGAGTGACAGAATAGCCTTTTTTGAGGATCTACGAGGACGACTCCTCCACCTGCTCGTCCGGCAGTGGAGGACCCATCCACGTACATCACCCAGGGTTCTTCGCCCTTCGCTTCCTCGACTCCCGGCGTGAACTCGGCTATGAAGTCCGATAGTACCTGCCCCTTCATTGCTGTTCGGGGTCGGTACTGGATGTCGTATTGTCCCAGCTCTACTGCCCATTTGACCATTCGACCCGAAGTGTCGGGTCGGTGTAGGATTTGTCTTAGCGGGTAGGCTGTGAGGACCGTGATTGAGTATTCCAGGAAATACGGCCTGAGTTTTCGAGCTGCGGTCACCAAGGCGAAGGCAAGCTTCTCCATAGGCGGGTACCTCAGCTCGGCGTCGTGAAGAGCCTTGCTCACGTAGTAGATCGGGAATTGGCCTGAATCATCCTCCCGAATCAGGGCGGCACTTACGGCCACCTCGGAAATTCCCAGGTACAGATATAGCATTTCACCTGGACGGGGCTTTTGCATTGTCGGAGCCTGGCTGAGAGTTTCCTTGATTGCCTCCAACGCCTTTTGGCAGGCCGGCGTCCACTCGAACTTGTGATTTTTCTTGATGGCGTCGAAAAAAGGTTTGCAGCGATCGGTGGACTTCGAGATAAACCGGCTCAAGGCGGCGAGTTTGCCAGTCAGGCTCTGGACTCCTTTGATTGACGTCGGCGGTCGAAGGTCTTGCACTGCTCTGATTTTCTCGGGGTTCGCGTCGATGCCGCGCTGGCTGACTATGTACCCTAAGAATTTTCCTGACCCAACACCGAAAGTACACTTTTTGGGATTTAACTTCATGGAATAATCACGCAAAATGGAAAACATTTTATTAAGATCGTTTACATGATTGGACGCGTACACAGACTTAACTAACATATCATCTACATACACTTCCATACATTCACCTATCAAGCTAGCAAACATCTTATTAACTAGGCGTTGATAGGTGGCCCCGGCATTTTTCAACCCGAACGGCATCATGGTGTAGCAGTAAAGTCCACGTGCCGAGTAGAAGGAGGTATGCTCCTTGTCGTCCGGATGCATGGGAATTTGATTGTAGCCGGAGTACGCGTCCATGAAGCTCATCAGCTCGTGACCCGACGTGGCGTCGACCATGTAGTCGATGTGAGGGAGGGGGTAGCTGTCTTTGGGGCATGCCTTGTTCAAGTCGGAGAAATCAATGCACAGCCGCCATGCTCCGCTGCTCTTTTTTACGAGTACCGGGTTGGCCACCCAGGTCGGGTATCGGACCTCGCGTATGTACTCGTTATCTTTCAGCTTGGTCACTTCTTCTTCCAAGGCTTGCTGTCGGTCGGGGCCGAGCTTCCTCCGTTTCTGCACGACCGGCTTGACCGTGGGGTCGACCTGCAACCGATGACAGGCGACCCGTGGGTCGATGCCGACCATGTCCTCGTGAGTCCACGCAAAGACGTCTGCGTTTCGCCGGAGAAATTCGGTCAGTTCGGCTTTCATAGGCCCCGGCAGCCTGCTCCCAATTCGGAGTTGTTTTTGGCAAGTCTCTTCATCGATGAAGATGACTTCGACTTCATCCATCGGCTCGGCCCTCTTCGCTCCCCGTTTTTCCTCGTATTGTGTCCGAGGGTCGAGCTCGTCCTCCTCTTCGATCGGCCTTTTGCCAGCCCTTCTCCCCCTGTCCCCGTCGAGGTTGCCTTCGACTCCGTCCTCGACAGGGTTCGTCATCTCGGCGCCCGGGGCCAAGTCGTCTTCCCCGGCGCTGGGCTCCGTGATAGTGGGGTCGGCACTCGACGAGGTCGGGGGGTGCGAACCTGTCTGGTTTCCCAGCATGCGGTTGCCCCCGTGATCGTCGTGCGCCGGCTCGATGTCTGCCACCCCGGCGTCCTCATGTAAGTTCATCACATTTATCTCGGTGCGCGGGATGGTCAGGATGCATTCCCGTGCCTCCCTTTGGTCTCCTCGGTGTGTCCCTTCCCCGTCGGGAGTTGGGAATTTGAGGGAATAATGGAAGATAGAGACGGCGGCCTTCAATTTGTAGAGCGCCGTCCTGCACAATATGGCGTTGTACTCACTTGGGCAGTCCACGATTTTGAATGTTTCCAAGATTGTCTTCGCGGGCTGCCCCTTATCTCCGAACCGGACCGGGAGCGTGACCTGTCCAACCGGGGCGACGGTCTGACCGTTGAAGCCCTGGATCCGCTCCCGGCAGGGTTGTACCTCCTTCCTATCGATACCCATCTTCTTGAAGGTCTCGTAGTAAAGGATACTGGCGTAGGCCCCGGTGTCGACCATGATGCGATGGATCTTAATCGCCATGATCGGCGCCGTGATCACCAGGGCGTCGGAGTGGGGATGATCGAACAGGAAGGCGTCTTCGTCGTTGAAGGTGATGGTGTTTGGGGTCGGCTCCGGTGCCGGCCTGCTGTGGGCATGCATCACCCTTTCCCCGGCGTGGTAGGCCTGTCGGGCGTAGGCCTTGGTTTGCCTTCGAGAGAGGAGGGACTCGCTCCGGCTCGTGTTGACACGCCGGGTCGGTACGTCGGTCGGGTCGGACCCGGTGTGTGGGGTCCGGTCTCTTTTTCTGCCCCTAGAGGTGCCGGCCTCATCTTGATGAGTGGGGCAGAAGGTCATGATCTCGTGGGGGCCGCCCTGCTGCGGCTTCTTTCGTCGAGGATTCACGTCGGCATCCTCGTCACTGTCGGGGCTTTCCTCGAAACGCCCCCCTTTCTTTCTCTTATCCCCGGAGTGCGTGAACTTCCGGAGTTGGGGGTCATCGATCAGCTTCAGAAGTGCCGAGATCAGATTTCGGCATTGATCGGTGTTATGCCCATGCGCCTTGTGGTAAGTGCAGTAGCGGGTCTTGTCTACTTTATCTTTGTCAGTGAACATTGGCTTGGGGTCCGGCAGCAACCCCTTGGCCTTGATTTCCTCATAGATTGCCGCGGCACCCACCGAAAAGACGCCCTGATAGCTCTCTTTCAGCTCTTCGGCCCTCTGTCTACGCTGAGCTCGGATCTCAGCAAAGGACTTGCTTGGCTTTCCCGACTTCTCCTCCTTTGTTTTCGTCTTTGCCGGTGCTGGTGCCGGCGTGGCGTCGAAGGTCGGGATGGATGATGACTCCTCCGCCATGATGTATTCCTGGGCACGGGTGAGGAACTCTTGGTAGGTGGTTGGCTTGTTCTGGCACAGGGACCACCTGAACAGCGTCTTCGGTCTGAGTCCGCCCTGGGCCGTGATGAGTAGGGCGTCGGGGTGACACCGCTCCATATTCTGGACCCGGTCATTGAACCGGGCGATGTAGTCCTTTAAGCTCTCATTCTCGCCCTGTACGATGTTGGAGATTGATTCCTTGGGGGCGAGATTGATCTGCGATCCAATGAAGTGGGACCGGAATGCCGACCCGAGCTGCGCCCAGGTCGAGATGGAGCGGGGATATAAAGAATGGTACCACCTCTGCGCCTTAGGCCCCAACGTCAGGGAGAACATGCGGCAGCGCAGGGCGTCGGAGGCACCGTGCAGGTCCATCCACGAGGTGTAGAGGCCGAGGTGCGAGTCGGGATCCGAGCTTCCGTCATAGAGGCCGAGCTGGGGTATTTGTATCCCCTTCGGGACAGCCTCTTGTAGGATATCGAGGGAGAGAGGCGAGGCGTTGTTCGCAACCCGAGGAGTCGGTCGCGTACGGGTTTGTTGGTGAACTGGGAGCGAGAACTCACTCCCGGTGGGCTGCCGACCCTCCAGCTCGGCGATTCTGCGCTTGAGGGCCGCGACCTCTTCAGTGTCGTGGCCGATGGCTTTGCCTCGTCTGATCACCTCCCGGAGGTCGTGGTTGGCGTGACTCTTGTCCCCCAAGCGTTGGTGGACAGAGCGACGGACGACCGGGAGGCTTTGCTCTGGCCGGCTCTCCCCCGTCTGCTCGGTGGGAGCCGGTCTGGTACTTTTGTCGCGACGGTTCTGAGCCTCGCGGTTCGGCGATTGAGCCGTGGTTTTGGATTTTGCTGGGTTCCTCTGTCCACCCGTCTCCTTTTCAGGAGTGTGGAGCAGAGTGTTGCCGGGGTTCTCCGTGGGCACCACAGTGTTCGCCCCGGCAGTTTGACTGGCGAGGGCCTTGGCGAAGACCCCCTCGAGGGCTTTTAGGACGTCGGGGTGCTGCAGCGCCGCGGCGAAAGTTGGAGCTGGGGGTACAGGAACGATCGGTCCCTGATGAACGCGACGGGAGGACTCCCCGACGTTGCGGCGGCGAGACTGGGAGCCGGACTGCTGGGTGGAATCGTCATGTCCGGATGAAGGCATTTTGGGAGTGAAAAGGTGGAAAAGGATGAATGCGATGTGTGTAGTTTCACAAGGTCGAAAAATTGACACCAAGTAACTTATGGTGCCCTCCTTCTAGCGCCAAACTGTTGACGGGCGTTTCCGATCAACGGTTAAAAAGTCAAATAATGTAAAGAAAACGAGGAAAAGACAAGGGAATACGGTTTAATTACGGTTTTATTAATAGATCACGAGTTCGGCCTCTCGTACGAGGTCGGCACTTGCGATATACTTATGTTGCTTACAAGAGTATTTTACAAGTTCTTTAGAGAGAGAAAATATGGGCTCGAGTAGTTGGGATTTCAACAACCCAAAAATAAATGAGGGGGTTGCTATTTATAGGTGGCTTTAATGCGGTACTGTTTGGGTACTGTTCAGCGGTCTTGTCGCACAGTAGCTCAGCGGGACAAACCGGCGCTCCTCTGACTGATTGAGAGTAATTTCCGGATTCACCAATCATTACCTGCCATACATTTAATGCGAACGTGGGCTGCATTAAATGCGGACACGTTCTGGCTGAGTAGGACGTCCCATCGGCAATCATGCATAGACAAGTGGCATTATTTTATTGTGTCCGTCGTCATACTTCTATCAGGAGCCGCCCTTGCGGGGCTGGGAATAAGGTGCCGATCTCGTAACCACACGGATTCGGTGCCGATCTGAGAACTGGTTCTCCCCACCGTCCCAGACAACTTTGACTTTCCTTCAGCTCGGCACCCACGTGCGGTTTTAGTGACCGGCTCCTTCGGCTCGGACCGGTACCTACATAGGGTCCGGACTCGGATATCAACAAATATATTAAATAAAATTATTTTTAAAAAAAATCAAATAAAAAAATTGAAAACTTACTTTTATTTATATTTTAATTAGATATATTAAATACTTATATAAAATAAAACTAAAACAAACATTTATTTATAATTTAAAAATATATTATTTTATTTATATATATTATTAAAAATATATTATTTTTTATATATTAAAAATGTATTACTTTTAAAAATATATTATTAAAAATATACTATTGAAAAATATTAAAAATATATTAATTTATTTTTAAATATTATTAAAAATATATTATTTTAAAAAATAAAATTCAAATAAAAAAATTAAAAACATACTTTTTGTAACGCCCCACTTTTATTTGCCGAAATTTAGAATAAATATTTCAAAATTTATTTCAAACCACTTGAGGCGCTACTCGATTTCCAAAAACAATTCCAACAATGTCACATATGCAATTCCCAACGAGTTCAATATTCATAAATAATCAACACCCAAACAGGGTTCAATAACCATAAATAGTCAATACCCAAACCGGGTTCATAAATGACATCAACTCCCAAAACTGGGTTCATCGAATCCATAATACTAGGGAGTACACTCCCTATCGATAATCCAGTACTCGACATAAGTCAGGAATGCATAAATCATATTAAACAATTTAAGCAGCGGAAATAATCAATAACATGACCACCACTCGCCTCCCTCTGTCGTGCCCGCAATACTAACCTGCATCCATGAAGAGCAGGTGGGGATGAGCACAATAGGAAATCGAGGTGATCACCACTATGCAATAATTAATGTTCAATTTCATAAAATAAAGCAGCTATGGTCGTAGTATGAACACAAATCAATTTATATCCCATCTCCTTCCCAGAGTCAACTCTCATGTGCACACCTATACCAATAGACCACTGTTGATACACGTATCGAAAACCCCCGCGGGCCTTACATTCGATGCCCAGACAGTAGGAGTAAATCCACCCCGAATGTCCGGAAACATCCCTTCGGACTTACATCGAGGATCACCAGCCAACGCTCACGCCCTGACTACCATACATAAATAAAAGAGACACCCCATCGGGTACGTTCTATAGCTACGGGGATAACCGTTCGACGGCCAATATGACTCACATCGAAGGCTACATAGTTCACATGCATACTTTGATCATACCACAACAATAACAATTAATTAATGCATAGAAACTTTTCAAATAAAACCCACCTGGATAGCAAGAGGTATAGCCAAACAAAAAGTTGAAGGAATTACGGCACGAGTTCAGCTCGAAGGACCTACAACAATTTATAAGGACCCATCACTGACTGCCCAGTACAAAACAACACATAAGGCACATATACTTAGCCGAAATCATATCGACCAAGTGACTCGTGGATTCCTTGACCGAGTTAGGTACTATGGAGTGACTACCAGACCTGGACACAACTCAAATACTTCATATAATTCACATAAATCATGCCAACATTAAATAAATCCTATCCGAACCTAACCAACCGATAACCGAATATTTAGACTACAAAATAAAAAAAAATTCGGGATCAGGAGTTAGGCTCACCAAGTTTCAGCCCTAAATTCATCCGGGAACATTTTTAAGTAATTAAGGCAAAAACAGCGCTAAAATCAGCGTTTAATAGTTCGCATAGCTACACTTCGATTTTCAGTTTGAAATTTTTACACAACCTAAAACATCACAAAACAACAGGTTCCTGAGAGTTTCAGCTCAAAATTCCAAGTGTAAGATTTTTAATGAATATTACAAGTTTCTGCACAGAAACCGTTTTAAGCATTTGAACACCAAAAACTCAGAAATAAAATCCGGGTCCTGGCACACATATTCCAAATACTCAGTGGCACAACATATCAAAAATTCAGCGCAAACGGATAACGACTCGATTTATGGTGAATTTATTACGATTCAGCAGCATGCTCGGTTTTGAAAAATCATAACTCCTTATATATAACTCGAAACGACCTCAAACCGAAACTAATAGATCAAGGACAATTCCAAGTACCTATAACTCCAGGATTTCCACAAAACGAACCACATATATTTAGTTCGACAATAATTCAAAGTGACGGCAATCACTTTGATATCAAATTTGCAATTATACTTCAACATCCTCACAATTATTTATCTAACAATAATCCATCAACATATATTAGCACATATGGTTCGGATAACACGTCACACAAATACGTTCATCAACTCACATAATCGAACACATGAAATATCACATAAAATATAACGAGACGGGTCAAGCCTTGTACCGTTCTCGGGAATAAACGTTCGAACGAAACAAAGGTGAACGAACGGCACGGAAAGACGGCTCGAGGCTCGACGGCAAGCTTCGTCTCGCAGCAAGAAGGAGCAGTGGCGGCTCGATCGTCGGGAGCGGTTGCTGCGTTCGGGAATCGCCAGAAAATGGGCTGCTGAACTTCGCCGAAGGAACTTGCAGCGAACGGGAGAGTGGCAGCGAGAGCGGTGGTTGCTCGCAGAGGAGGAGCACGGTCAAGACTCGCCGGAAATCGAGTGATCAAGGGGGATGCTGCTCGGTTACGGGCCGCAACTGATTGACGGAGAGATGACTGGTAGCGGAGGTGACGAATTCGCTTCTCGTCGCCGGTGTTGGTTCACGTGGAGGCTCGCGACGGAGCAGAATTTCGTCGCTGCTGCTGGGGTCGGGAATGGCTGGTTCTCGATGGGAGGGAGTCGCCGGAATCTGTCGAGGTCGCCGCTAATGGCGCGAGTTGCTGAGGGGGCTCGCGGTGGTGATGTTGCAGGCGGCGGAGGAGGGTGCTCGGAGATGGTGGGCGTCTGCGAGTGGCCAGCGAAGGGTGAAGGGTGGCTCGCCGCTGAGTTCCCGTGCATGAAGGAGGACGGCGGCGGTGATCTCGCGAGGAAGAAGGACTCGCCGGAAGGGTGACTGGCCGTGGAGGAGAGTCGCGGTGGTGTTACAGGAGGAGGTCGCCGGACTTCTTGAGACGAAGGCGGCAATGGCGAGATGGCGAGAGGGAGATGGAAGGACGATGAGGATGGAGATGCTGCGATGATGGTGAAGGCGAAAAGGATGAGAGGGAGAGATGAGATTGCGAGGGTGAAGACGATGAGAGTTTTTGGGATCGGTTTTGATCTGCTCAAAACGCGTGGTGAGAGATACAGAGAAAAAGGCTGCGGTGCTACTGCTTTCTCAGGAAAAACGAACGGCAAAATATAATATCTTAGGGTTATTGTCTTTCCCCACAAGACATACTTAACACACATACGCGGGTCGGGCGGACCGGGTTTGGGGCTGGTTCGGTTACGGGCTCGCAGGTTCAAAGAAACGATTCGGCCTAGCTCTCGGGCTCAGCTTTCGTTTTCCTCGGGCCAGATAGATTAAATCGTATCGGCTCGTAAATTAAATCGCACGATAAATATATAACCGGATATAATATTTTTTTTTATAATATGCATTTAAAATAATAATATCATTAGTAAAAATACAAATACACATTTTTAATTAAATAATAACATTTAGGCAATTAGGCAATTAACTAATATTTAAACAATTAGGCAATTTGACAAATAAATCACATTCGACAATTAATAATTTATAGCATTCAATAAATAATAATAATAACAATTAAATATAAATAATAATAATAATAATAATAATAATAATAATAGAAATCCTCAAAAAATTCCAAAGTGAAACGGGGCATTACACTTTTATTTACTGTTTAATTAAAAAATAAAATAAATTATTTTATTTTTATATACTATTAAAAATATATTATTATTATTCTATTTGTATATATTATTCAAAATATATTATTAGAAATATATTATTTATTTTTATATATTAGTAAAAAAGCATTTATATATAATTTATTAAAAGTATATAATTTTTTAAAAAAAAGCTTTTATTTATTTTTATAATAAAAAATGATAATGTCATTCCATTCCAGTCATATTTCTTCTGCATACAAAACGCATCAATGACAAAACATGTTTCATTCCATTCCCATAATCATTCCATTCTTCAATTCATTCCATTCCTACGAAATTTCATTCCATCATACAAATCATGCCATAATGTAGATGGTTTTTCTTAAGTGGCATCTGAAATTAAATCAACCGAATTTTGAAGCGCCAAACAAGATTCCAGAAAGAAGTTGGATAAAAAAGCAATGGAGAAAACATGAAACTTTATTCAATTAATTAATATTTTTTATTTTTAAAAAGGATACTGTATTAACTGAAAGTAAGTCTTACATTCCTGCACTTTGAGAGAGAGGGAGGGAGATAGAGAGAGAGAGGGAGAGAGAGTGAGAGAGGAAGAGAGGGAGGGAGAGAGAGATAGATAGAGAGAGAGTCTCACCTGCAAGGTCAAAATTCCATAATGATTTTATGAGATTTTTTTGGATAAATCTTTTTAGCCGAAAAGAGGTTCGAATATGATCGGATTGTGTTAACAAATATGTTAGCCGATCAGATTTTGGTAACAAATTTCAGATTTATTTACACAAAATATCTAACGAAAAATTGGAAATGGTCTGCTATTTTTTGAGCATTTTTTTTGGGGTAATATTCGGCACAATATGATCAGATTTTATGGGATTTTTATTGATAAATCTTTTTAGCCGAAAAGAGGTTCGGATATGATCACATTGTGTTAACAAATATGATCGGTTTTTGTTAACAAGTCTTTTAGCCAATCGAATTTTGGTAATAAATTTCATATTCATTTACACAAAATAACCGTTCTAATATTTGGCATATGGTCTGATATTTTTGAGCATTTTTTTTTAATTTTAATAAGAATCTGCACAATATTATCCTATTTTTTGAGTTGTTTATTCGTAACAAATTTAAAAAAAAAAAAAATCAAATCAATCTAAAAAGTCTTACATTATTTGATGGTAACAAATTCCCTTCATTTTGGTAAAAATGATGTCACGTTGATATGGCAACATATCCTTCAAATTAATAGTCCGTCCCTCACACATGTAACACGTTTTCTTATTTTTTTTAGTTCTAAACAACACCGGATAAATATAATAATATGGCACATACACAATGTCTATATAACATCACCAATGTTGAAAAAAAAAAATATCGACAACAAACAATACATCCCACAAAACAAACTTTTCAATAGTTTTTCCATCACCATTCAAAACGACTTTGGATAATGGATTAATCAAGGAGGATAACAAAAGAACTCATAAGCCACCTATCATACTACGCATAATTAAGTTGTTCCAACGAGTTAATGATGAGCGCAATTACG
>BKCP01007238.1:189611-203406 GCA_008636005.1 Striga asiatica | reverse complement strand
CGACAACTAGGGTTCGTGTCCGGTAATTTCTCGAATTGACTTGCTATTATTTAATAACCCAAATTAATGGATTAACCTTAACTTATACTTGAGATAGAATTATTCAAAGAATAATTTATCATGTTTGAGCATTTAGCATAAATAATATAACTCGATAATTTCTGAAAATTACGGATTTCACTTATAGTCGAGCAGTGAAACCGTTCTGAATATCATTACTGTTTTGGGGCGTTACAACCTATCCTCCTTAAAATATTTCCGTCCTCGGAAATACAAAACTAAGGTTCTAGGCCAGAACTCCTACTACATAACTATATACAACAAAACATAAAAATAGAAAGTACATATATGTACGAGTGAAAATCTCAAAACTCGAAATCTCGATAACGAGCTCTGATCTCGGTCTCTCTCTCCCAAGTGGCTTCCGACTCGTCGTGGCGACTCCAGCAAACTTCGACGAGCTCTATATCTCTGTTCCTCAGCCGACGGACCTTTCGGTCCAGAACTGCTATCGGCCGCTCATCATATGTCAGGTTCTGCCCGACCTCTAGCCCGTGAAAGTTCACTATGTGACTCGGGTCGTACACGTACTTCCTCAACATCGACACATGGAAGACGTTGTGTACACCCGAGAGCTCTGGGGGTAATGCCAGACGATAGGCGGTGACACCAACTCGTTCGAGAATCTCAAAGGCCCTATGAATCGGGGCTGCAGCTTCCCCCTCTTCCCGAAACGGACAACGCCCTTCATCGGCGTTATCTTCAGGAACACTTTATCTCCCTGCTCGAACTCAAGCTCCCTCCTACGCTTGTTAGCGTAGGCCTTCTGTCGGCTCTGAGCCTCTCTCAATCTCTGTCGAATCTCGGCGACCTTCTGCACTGTGTCCTCGATCAACTTGGGACCGAGAACCTGCTTCTCACCAACCTCATCCCAATAAAGGGGTGAGCGGCACTTGCGACCGTATAAAGCTTCGAACGACGCCATCTTGATCGACGAGTGGTAACTGTTGTTATAGGCAAACTCCACAGTGGGTATCAACTGCTCCCACGAACCACCATGCTCAAGCACACAAGCTCGGAACATGTCCTCAAGCGTCTGGATGGTCCGTTCCGACTGACCATCTGTCTGCGGATGATAGGCGGAGCTAAACTTCAACTTCGTCCCCATGGACTCGTTCAGACTCTCCCAAAAATGTCTGGTAAACCGGGGATCTCTATCTGATATAATCTCGGCTGGAACGCCGTGGAGTCGAACGATTCCCTGGAGATACACATCGGCTAGCTGCTCCATGGACATGTCCATCCTGACAGGCATGAAATGGGCTGACTTCGTCAGTCGATCCACAACTACCCATACTGCGTCATGATGCTTGGCCGACATCGGCAAACCCGTGACAAAGTCCATGGTCAGCTTCTCTCACTTCCACTGTGGGATCTCTGAAGGTTGTAAGAGACCCGGTGGAACCTTGCGCTCAGCTTTCACTTGCTGGCAGATCAGACACTTCTCAAAAAACTCGGCGACATCTCTCTTCATCCCCTTCCACCAGAAGGACCTTTTCAGGTCGTGATACATCTTGGTGCTACCAGGGTGCGGCAAGTAAGGAGCACTATGCGCCTCAGTCAAGATTTCCTTCTTCAGGGCCTCGACATTTGGCACAACGATCCTCCCCTTGTACTCCAAGGCACCATCTGTGCCTCGGTAGAAACCCTCAACTCCTCCGGCATGAATCTTTGCCCCCATCGAGCGAATGAACTCGTCAAAAGCTTGATCCCGCCGGATCCTGTCTCGCAACGTGGGCCACATTCTCATCGCTCGAATACCTCCCACAACTGGCAACTTGGGAGGTGATTCGACCACCTCTAGCTGCATTCGGGCGAACTCATGAATCAACTGACGCTGCTGAGTGATCATACAGGTCAGCTCGCCCTTTCCCTTCCGGCTGAGGGGGTCAGCTACTACGTTCGCTTTACCCGGATGATAGTTGATGGTACAGTCATAATCTTTCACCAGCTCCAACCATCGCCGCTGGCGCATGTTGAGCTCCTTCTGGGTGAAGATATACTGTAAGCTCTTGTGGTCTGTATAAATCTCGCAGTCGCCCCCGTACAAATAGTGCCTCCAGATCTTCAGGGCGTGAACCACTGCTGCCAACTCAAGATCGTGAGTCGGGTAGTTCACCTCGTGCGGCTTTAGCTGACGGGAAGCATAAGCCACAACTCTGCCGTCTTGCATCAAAACACAGCCTAGACCCTGCTTCGAGGCATCACTATAGATAGTGAAACACTGTGTGGGGTCCGGAATGGTCAATACGGGTGCCGTCATAAGCCTCGCTTTGAGCTCCTGGAAGCTCGACTCGCAACGACTATCCCACTCAAATTTCACCGACTTCCTCGTCAGATGAGACAAGGGCAAGGCAATCTTCGAAAACCCCTCGACGAATTGACGATAATAGCCTGCCAAACCAAGAAAACTCCGAACCTCGGTGGCATTTCTCGGCGTCGACCAGTTCCTAACGGCTTCAATCTTGCTCGGGTCAACCTCAATCCCTCTGGAGGTGACAATGTGGCCTAGAAAAGCCACTCGGTCAAGCCAAAATTCGCATTTGGAGAACTTGGCGTACAACTTCTCACGCCTAAGAGTCTCCAAAACTGTCCTCAGGTGCTCCTCATGCTGCTCCGGGCTGCTGGAATAGACCAAAATGTCATCAATGAAGACGATGACAAACTGGTCCAGGAATGGATGGAAGACACGGTTCATGAGATCCATGAATACCGCTGGCGCATTGCTCAAGCCAAACGGCATCACAACGAACTCATAATGGCCGTATCGGGTTCTGAAAGCAGTCTTGGCCACATCGGCCTCTCTGATCTTCAGCTGATGGTAGCCAGAGCGGAGATCGATCTTGGAAAAGACGCTGGCTCCCCTCAGCTGATCGAATAAATCCTCAATTCTATGAAGCGGATACTTGTTCTTCACCGTCAACCGGTTCAAATCCCGGTAGTCGATGCACATCCTCATAGACCCATCCTTCTTCTTGACAAAGAGGACAGGGGCTCCCCAAGGTGATACGCTCCGTCGGATGAAACCGAGACTCAAAAGCTCCTGAATCTGAGCCTTCAACTCCTGAAGCTCTTTCGGTGCCATGCGATACGGCGCTTTCGACACTGGTCCCGCTCCGGGGACCAAGTCGATGGTGAACTCCACCTGGCGATTAGGTGGTCCTCCCGGGAGCTGGTCGGGAAAAACGTCCACAAACTCTTGGACAATGGGAATATCTCCGGGAGACAGCTTCTCCGAAGAATCCCAACGATATTGACAAGAAATCCCTGACAATCCTCTCGTTGCATGTACTTCGTCGCTTTCGCCATGGAAATAACGCGCGGCAAAGTTTGAGACTTCGTTCCGAAAAACGTGATGTGGTCTCTCTCAGATAAGTGTAGCATCACCTCCCGGTCGCGACAACGGATGTCAGCACGGTACCTCGTCAACCAATCCATGCCGAGAATCAAGTCAAAGTCATTCATATTGATCACAAAAGCGTCTACGACTAGAATTCGGCCTCCGATATCGATGCTAAGGTTCTTGGCCAGGGAACTCGTAACTATCTTCCTTCCCGAGGCGAGACTGATCTCGAGAGGGTCGACAGCACTCACTCCCTGGGCTCCTAAGGCAGATAAGCACTTGGTCGAGACGAACGAATGTGTCGCCCCGGTATCGAATAAAGCGAATATTGGAGTATGGAATAATGACAACATGCCAGACATGGTACCTGGCTGCTCTGCGGCCTGCTCCTGGTTGAGTGCGTAAATATGAGCGGGTGCTCCACGCTGCTGCTGCTGTCCTGGGGGTCTCTGGGCTGGCTGTCTGGGTGCTGGCTGTCTCTGAGCTGGCTGTCTCGGGGCTAGTGGTCTCTGGTCCTGCTGTGGCTGAGGGCGGTCTGGGCAATCTCTGATACGGTGGCCTGGGCGGCGGCAATGGAAGCATATATCCTGCCCGGGAAGACACTCCCCGCGGTGCGGACGTCCGCAGGTAGCACATGCCGGCAGGTCCTGTCGGGCTGGCTGGCCTCCCTGAGCTGGGCCTCTCTGTCTGCGGTTCCTCTTGTCCTTACGACCGTCCCACTTTCTCTTGTTCGTCTGCTGAGCTGGCTGGGGTGGCGGAATAGCGGCTGGCTGTCTGGCTGGTGGCTGGGCACGGGTATCTCTCAGAATGCACGCCTCGATCTGCTGAGCATGCTCAACAGTCTCAGCGTAGTCAAGGAAGCCATTGCTGGTGATCAAGAGTCTGATGTTGCTCCTCAAACCATCGAGGAACTGTGCTGCCTTCTTCTCCTCCGTATCAACAAGATGCGAAGCAAAGGCACTCTTACGAGCGAACTCGCGCTCGTACTCGTCCACGGAACGCTCACCCTGCTGGAGAGCGGCAAACTCCCGTGCCATCCTCTGCTTGAAATGGCGAGGATAGAACTTGTCCTCCAGTATCGTCTTAAACTGAGCCCATCTCATGGCATCACGCTCATCCTCGGTGCGTAGACGCCAATAATCCTCCCACCAATCTCCGGCGGCTCCCTCTATCTGCAGTTCGGCGCATGCCATCTTGTGCGCCTCAGAAATCCCCATAATACGGAAGATCCTCTCCATCTTCCGGATCCACTCGGCCACGGCTAACGGGCCACTCTCCCCAGTGAAACGGGGCGGATCATAGGTACGGAATCGACTGACTACAACAGCCTGATCCTGCTTAACTGGTGCCTGCGGATCTCTGCGGGGCGGCATTCTGAAATTCTGGAAACGCTTGAATTGATTAGTATAGCCGATTAAGAAATAGCCATACTACTCTTGAAATAATAATGAAATAATATCCGAAAACACCTAGCTTGGCTAGAGTTCCGGTATACTTACACTTTCTATGTTCTGGCTCGTACTAGAGTTCTGACTTAGTCTAGAGTCCTTGGACTTAGTTGTTCTAGAGTCCTGTCTAGAGTTCTTGTCTTAGCTTATCTTTCTAGAGTTCTCCATCTAGAGTTCTTTCTTTTCTTATAGGAGGATAGTTATCTAGGCCCCATACTTGAACTGAATTTAGCACTTGCAGAACTTAAACTGAGTCAGGTGACTTACCTCGGAGTCGGCGCGGATGAGCGTGGCGTGGTCATGCTTTTTCTAAACTTTGAAAGTATACAGAAACGCTAATCTGCGCTCTGATACCACCTTCTGTCACACCCCACCTCACTACTAGCTTTTAAAAATCAGAGTAAAATTTTTGTTTGTATTTTCGAAAGAGCGTGCGAGCTGGGTTTTCGAAAATACTGACTTATTGCGGGATGTGGCAGATAAAAACTTAAACTGAACTCGGGCTTGCCCGCAGACATAATAAAAACATGCAACCAAACTATCCGCTCGCTGATTATGGAATTATACATGCATAGTCTGTACTGTCTCGCACTGTCTAGAAAACTCGCTGGCGGAAGCATCCGAAATACGAATACATAACATGCGTACATAAACTGAATAAAATACACATGATCATAAATCTAGGACATAAAAATGCTGGTAAAATATGTCCGACTCTCATGACCACGCTGCGCCACATCTGTGCTCATCCGACACGCTCGACTCCGTTTCCAGAAAAACACAATGGGGGCGTGAGCAAACCACTATGCTCCGCAAAGACCAGTACTGAACAAAACATCATCTATAATAACGTATCATGAAACATAAATATATAAGAGCTGAAACTGTAAACTGATCTCTGATGTCTGTTCTGATCTGTGGTCAAAAGACCCTCGGCCGTAGCCGCTCGTGTGCACACGCCGATGGGGTAGAAAGGGCCTGGCCCCTCCCAACGGTCATCAGGGCACACGCCGATGGGGTAGAAAGGGCCTGGCCCCTCCCAACGGTCATCAGGTGGGTATAAAGGCCTCGGCCACCCAACCTGGAACTAAACTGTCTCAAACATACCTCTGCCATGGTACAGATATTATCTATGATGTGACATCCAGTACATGACCCCCACCTGAAAACTTGGAATCTGATATGCAAGCGCAGATGCTGGAGTAGCGGTCGGAGGCTCGACTCTCCTTAGGCTACATAAATATTTAAGCAAAATAATGCTAAGTATAATGCTCAGAATATTTAATTATATGCTAAAATGCTCGGACTTGTCTACGCGATTAAACTGGACTGGACTGGCTCGGAAAAATACTGAAATTTCCGGAACTGGACTCGGATCAGAAATCACGAATCAAAACTGACTCGAACCGCCGGTCGAACCGGCCGGTTCGCTGGCTGGCCGGACCGCCGGCTCGACTGGGCCGGGCGGTCGGGCTGGGTTCGGCTAGACCGGGCTCGGTCCCGTGCCGGGCCAGCTGGTGCCCGGGCACGGCGCTGGGCACGGCTGGTGCGACCGGGCTCGGTCCCTGGGGCCGCTGGACATGGCTTGGCGCGGACTGGCGCTGGTGGGCACGGCCAGGGGCTGCTGGCACGGCCCGGGCACGACTGGTGCCCCTCGGGTGCGAGCTGGGCACGGCCGAGGCTCGACTGAGGCGCTGTCGTGCGGCTGGGCACGGACAGGCACTGGCCAGACACTGCTGGCACGGGGAAGGCACGGACAGAGACCACACGGGCGCTGCCGGGTGTCCCCGAGGTCACTGGGCACTCGGGCATGCTGCTGGGGCATGCACCGAGGCCAACTGGGCTCAGCTGGCCCGGCTCGGGTCAGCCCTGGACTTGGCACGAGGCTCTGGCACGAGACCTCGTGCACTGGGGCTTGCACGGGCGCTGCCGGGCGCCGTGCGCATGGCTGGGCACGCTGGGTGCCATGGCCACGCGTGCTGGGGCTACTGGGGCTTATGCTTGGCACTCGGGCACGCACTGGGCGCTGCGGGCGCTGTTGCGTGCACGCGGGCTGTGTCTCGCGCCTACCGGGCGCGGGCACTGGCTAAGGCTACCCTCTGCAGGCACGGACAGGCACTGGGGCCGGGCACTACCGCACTACATGCGTGGACAGTGACCAGGGCCGGCCCTTGCTGGACCTCCGGTGACTTTTCCGGTGACATTCATGACATAACAACTTTATATGATAAATGTGCTACAAAAATGCTAAGAAACACTAGTGGACCCCGGGTCCACTTGCATGTTCACTCGGTAGGGCTTATACGGCCCGTACGAGCACTTGACGTCCGAACCAACATACATAACTTGAAAAACTACTCAGGGCCGAATGTTATACATGTAAATTCATGACTATAGAGGCTAAAACATGTGGCACATACTCCATGCAATGAACTAGGGTTCGGGTGCCCATTTTAACATATTTTCGAGCATGATTTGACCAAGGCAATGAACTCATTTTATTCTTAAATTTCTACAGCATCAATGGTATGATATTTGAGGGTGTTTAAACAAGAAATCTCGACTTAGGCATGCTTCCAACTCAAATTTCATTTTTAAGGTCATTTATTTCAAAAATTCGTAACTCACATATAATGACATGCATGGCTCGGCTTTTCTTCATGAAAAATCTTAAAATGTCATAAAATAATTAATGGAATCAAAAATCCCGAGCTTACCTCGGTTAAAAATGGAGAAATCGAGTTAGGGCTCAAACTAGGGCTAGTCGCGGCTTTGGAGGTTAATGTCACGCCCTTATTTCTCGAACCCTGGTTGCGTGCGGCCTTAGCCCCTCGTGCGCCCTTCGCAGCTAGCTAAGTCAGCCTCACTGTGCTTGGAACGTGCTCGGTGTGTGTAAGTGCTTGGCAAGAAAGATATGTAAGGAAAAGTACTTGTACTATTATTCACACAAACTTTGTACAAGAGAGCTTGATTGTTGCTTGGATGCTTGGATGCTTGGATGCTTGGATGGGGACCAAATGATTGGGGAGTCCCCTATTTATAGATGCCGCACCGCCTTTATGGAATCCTCTAGAACCTACAAGGGTCTTGAGGGTTCTAGTCCCTTCTACAAAATTCTTACACGTCCTAGAACCTTCTACATGGCTCTAGGCCCTTCAAGTCCCTACTACACGTATCTATACAATTCTAGGGCCTTCTAGAAGCTCCTAGACAAAACTAGATCCTTCCTAAGGTATCTATGTGCAAGACTTAGGTATGGTACGGCCTAAGTCCCCAAAAGACCGGGCAGGCCCCGCGCGTCCGCGCGTGCTGCCGGCTTCCGTGCGCGCCCTTCCTGCGCGCCCGCGGCACTGCTCGGGTCTCCTCGGGTCTGCTCGCGTCTTCTCGTGCCCCGGCGTGCTGCTCAAAACATCCTCGTGCCTAGGACCCGCATGGGCGCTGCGTCCATGCGCGGGCCTTCTCGGGTCAAAGAAAGCGGGACGTGACATTCTCCCCCGCCTATTTCGGCGACGCCCTCGTCGTCGTGTGGAATCCGTCCTCCCACTAGGTGGCGTGATACATTGCATAGCCCCAAGGTATGAAGTCGGTTCCAATGGTGCCCTCTTGTGATACTTGATCCCTGTCAAGGTACCCCCCGAGTCGGACTCCACAACCGGTATCCAGTGCGGCTTCTTCCCTTGAAGCGCACAAAGTGTCCTCAAATGTGGCACTGGGAACATATGATTGTCCACAAAGAAGTTCATCCCCAAGATGATGTCTCGGTCGTCCATTGTGGTGACTTTAAAGTTCACGTGTCCCTCCCAGGTGCCTAAGTGAATCCGTACCCTATTGGCGACGCCCGTCACCCGTACGGCCTTCGCGTTGTTCGACTTCATCCACCCCTCTGCCTTTGAGACGCGGATGCCTAGTCGTTGGGCTTCGGCCTCGGTTATGAAGCTATGACTTGCCCCTGTGTCCACCAGGGCCTTGATCGGTTTACCATTGATGCGTCCCTCAGCGACCATCAAACGGCCTTCATGCGGTCTCTCCCCGCTTGACGTGCCTTCCACGGCAGTGTTGAGTTGAAGCGCCCCTATGTTCTGGACTTCCTCCTGGTCGTCCGCCTGTACCTCGGTGATAGCGCTCAACGAGCCTAGCTTCGGGCAGTCCCTCATGCGATGTGGCCCCTTGCACACAAAGCATTTGACTTGAGACGTAAAAGCTTGCTTCTTTTCCTCGTACGATTGACGCGTTGACCCCTTGCCTTCGCGTCGAGCCGGCGACCTCCCCTGGTCTATGGCTTCACGGTGTCCGCTCTCATGCTCCTCCTGGTCCGAGTCCCCTTTGTGCCTCGATGACCCCTCTCGAGCGTGTGGGTAAAACTCGGTAAGGGACTCAGCTGCGGCAATGGCCTCATCGACCGTTTTCACGTTTTGCCCACATTTGTAGACCGTCAATGAAATAGAACAACTTGTCCTCTTCGGCCATGGTTGGGATAAGAAGCATCAAGGTTGTATATTGTGCCACGTACTCGCTAATCGTGCCTCGTTGCCTCAACTCCCTAAGATTCTTGCGGGCTTGGTACACCACATTCTCGGGGTAGAATTGCTTCTTGAGCTCCCTCGTGAAGTCGTCCCATGACTCGATCCGACAAACGCCCCTCTCCATGTCGGCGTGCTTCCTACGCCACCATAACATCGCGTTATCGGAAAGGTAAAGAGCAGCGGTACGTACCTTGGTAGGTTCGTCCTTGAGTCCGATGCCTTCGAAATATTGTTGCATACTCCATAGGAAGTTGTCCACTTCCTTGGCGTCCTTCGCGCCGTTGTACCCGACCGGCTTCGGGTACTCCACCCTTGGAGAGGACATCGGGTGACTAGCCTCTCCACTAGCGATCACCCGCTTGCACATCGCAAGGTCCTCGCGCATCCCCTCGATGCTTGCTTGGAGGCCCTTCACAAGGTCTACCAGCTGACCCTTGACAAAGTCCTCCAGTTGATCCAAGCGGTCCTCTGCCGTCGTGCGCGTCTCCAGTCCCTCCTGGATCGTGCGCTTCATGGACTCCATCTCTTCCAAGACGTGCGTCTCCAGCGTCTGGAAGTTGAACTCGACCCGCTCGAGTTTCTCGCCCATCTCCCCAACAACTTTGTCTAAGGCCGAGACCTCAGCGCGAGCGCGGCTTTGGTCCCGACGCTTCTTGTCCTTGGTCGCAGTGGTATGCTCCCGCCCTCGCGGTTGCTCCTCGATTACCCCGGACCCGGACGCCTCGTACTCCTTGTCTCCTGCCATACTCTACACGGTACCGAGCGTGGCTCTGATACCACTTGTCACGCCCTTATTTCTCGAACCTTGGTTGCGTGCGGCCTTAGCCCCTCGTGCGCCCTTCGCAGCTAGCTAAGTCAGCCTCACCGTGCTTGGAACGTGCTCGGTGTGTGTAAGTGCTTGGCAAGAAAGATATGTAAGGAAAAGTACTTGTACTATTATTCACACAAACTTTGTACAAGAGAGCTTGATTGTTGCTTGGATGCTTGGATGCTTGGATGCTTGGATGGGGACCAAATGAGTGGGGAGTCCCCTATTTATAGTTGCCGCACCGCCTTTAGGGAATCCTCTAGAACCTACAAGGGTCTTGAGGGTTCTAGTCCCTTCTACAAAATTCCTACACGTCCTAGAACCTTCTACATGGCTCTAGGCCCTTCAAGTCCCTACTACACGTATCTATACAATTCTAGGGCCTTCTAGAAGCTCCTAGACAAAACTAGATCCTTCCTAAGGTATCTATGTACAAGACTTAGGTATGGTACGGCCTAAGTCCCCAAAAGACCGGGCAGGCCCCGCGCGTCCGCGCGTGCTGCCGGCTTCCGTGCGCGCCCTTCCTGCGCGCCCGCGGCACTGCTCGGGTCTCCTCGGGTCTGCTCGCGTTTTCTCGTGCCCCGGCGTGCTGCTCAAAACATCCTCGTGCCTAGGACCCGCATGGGCGCTGCGTCCATGCGCGGGCCTTCTCGGGTCAAAGGAAGCGGGACGTGACATTAAGCTCACTTTGTGGTGTGATTTGTTCGAGCCAATCAACTCTAAAAGGCTTAGAAAATTCTAAATAATACTTTGAATATGCTAAGCCTCGAGAGATTATGGCTGGAACACGAGGTGGCTGCCTTCTCTCCTTCCCCGGGGCGCGCGCGCGGGCAGCAGGGCTGGTAGCTTTGCTCTCGGTTTTCTCCTCCCTCCTCACTATTTTTCTCGAGCTCCAATTTGTGTAAGAGCTTAAAATGGACTAAGGGAGGGGTCTTAAATAGGTGTTGAGGGCGGAGCTTACTATGTTGGTCAAGGGAGACCAAAGATCATGAGTTTGCCTCATTTTATGTGCATAGGAACTTGAGGGTGTTGGGGCATCTTTGCATGGAATATTTGGGTGGAATGGCAGGTCCTTTAGTGTATAAAAATGAGGTCAAATGGGGTCTGGTCCCAAGTGCACGAAATAGGGGGGACAAGGGCTGCACAAGTGATTAAAATATTCACTAGCCCACATGCACTACCATTATAATAATCCCCATGTTCATTGTCTTTGCTTAAACATTTCTTAGGGCAACTTAAGCTTAATTAGACCCTCATTAGGTCCTAATTACACGCCTGAGTTGGGCCATGAGGAAAGTGGGCCGAAAAATGGTGTTTTGGGCCTTGGAAGCTGGACTGGTCGCGCTGGGCGCTGGGCCTGGGCGCTGGGCCCTGGGCGCGGGGACGCGGGCTGGGCGCGAGGGCGCGGCTGGGCTGCGCGGGAAATGGTGCTGCTCGGGGAAAATGACTTTGGGCTGAGTTGCAAGGGTTGGGAAAGGCTTCCAACACTTAGAAAATTTTAGGGAACTTATGCCAAGGCTTAGGACAAGCCTTGGGCTCGGTAGGCACGTTCTTGGCACGGCACGAGGCGCGGGTGCGGGGCTCGGCACGGGCGGCTCGGGGTGAGCACTAGGGCTCAATATAAAATGTCCAAAGCTCGACTTTGGTATTCTAACACACTTAGAAAAATATTCTAAGTATTAAAATACCAACTCTCAATTTTTTGACTTAGGAAAATATACTCGGAACGACAACTAGGGTTCGTGTCCGGTAATTTCTCGAATTGACTTGCTATTATTTAATAACCCAAATTAATGGATTAACCTTAACTTATACTTGAAATAGAATTATTCAAAGAATAATTTATCATGTTTGAGCATTTAGCATAAATAATATAACTCGATAATTTCTGAAAATTACGGATTTCACTTATAGTCGAGTAGTGAAACCGTTCTGAATATCATTACTGTTTTGGAGCGTTACACCACCTATCATACTACGCATAATAGGTTGTTCCAACGAGTTAATGATGAGCGCAATTACGGAAATGTCTTGAGATTATCTTTCACGATTCTGAGGTAATTGTATGCATTGTTTTATGCTACATCGTTTATGATTTTTTTATTTAGTTATTGAAGACATACTGTCTTAGGGAGGACGAATTACTGGCATAATTCAACCTGTCAATATCTAATAATTAATCGACGATATTGAAGAAGGTGACGTTTATGTCTTGAGAAACTACCAAGTTGAAAGCAACATTAGCATTTATAAAACGACGATATGTCTTTGGAGAATCATTATCAATGGCCAAACCAAGATTCACAAGTGGAATGGTGAATTTCCTATGTATCGTTTTGACTTTAGGAACTTCATAACTTTAATGGATATTGGTAATACTGATGAAGCCAAAGAATCAAACCATGAACGTTGTATATAAGGAAGTGTTCAATAATATATAGATTTTATTTTCATTATATTTATTAATTATTAATGGCATGATCTTTCCTTTAGTATATAATTTGAATTTTAACTGAAAAATGTTTTTTAAAAGGGACGAAAATAATAAAACCCCATGCATCGCACGGGTAGTGTACTAGTACTAGTTTATATATAGAAGTGATGTGCAATGGTTTAAAAATAACAATTCTGTACATATAATATATATTTGGTCTTTTTAATTTGTCTAAAATTATAATTAACTTTCTTAAATTATTTCATATTATTTCCTATTTTTCATGTCAATAAAATTCATGTGTTTTATTGCATTTGAGATAATACGAATGCGTTATACGGGTTAGCTATTTTCATTTTCATTGAAGTTTCAAAGCCAATTAAAATTGGTTTCACCCTTCGCGGACAAAGACAGAAAATTGAGCACTCAAAAGTCATCAAGCAGCAGTGCAGCGGGTGCATTATATATATAAAAATAAATAAAAATCTTTGGCAAAAAATAAAAAATAAAAAAAAAGTTGTGGAAAAGTATAAAACAGCCGGATTTTCGTAATCCGTTTTTATTTTTGATATTTTTTTAAAGATAATGGTCGAATTTAATAATAATAATACATCCACTGTACAAAACGGATTTTCAAAATCCGTTTTTAATTTTGATTTCTTTTTAAAAGATAACGTTCGAATTTAATAATAATAATACATCCACTGTATAAAACGGATTTTTAAAATCCGTTTTTCATTTGAAAAAGGAGTAAAACGGATTTTCGAAATTCGTTTTTCTCTTGATAAATATAGGTCCGAGACAACCCCCATTTCATTTCTCCTCTCCCATTTCATTTTCTCCTCTCGTTTTTTGCTCGATTTTATTGCGAATTGAAGCTGCAATTAAAAAAAAAAACAAAAACAAATTTTCCCATTTCATTTCTCCTCTCGTTTTTTGCTCGATTTTTTGGCGAATTGAAGCTGTTCCCGGGAAAAAAACAAATTTTCAACCAATCGTCGAAGAAGAGGTTAGTTGTTATTTTAATATAATGTAATATTAATTTTTGGTTGTTTATGAATGTTTAAGAGATATATTTGGTTAACTGAGTATTGTTTAGAAAATCTTGAATGTTGGTTTAATATATGTTGAATATTTATCCAAATTGTTTATGAATTTGATGTTATTGTTGGATTATGG
>BKCP01007238.1:146973-175490 GCA_008636005.1 Striga asiatica | reverse complement strand
AGCTGCCATCATTGCCGACCGACCGAGGAGCCAACAACGAGCACCCCGAGATGCCGAGGACCCACCGAGCTGTCGAGGATCCGCCGACCCGCCGAGCCTAGCTACCGAAAAAGAAAGATGTGACCCAACATAATCACCTACCCATACTCCTTCAATTTCCACCTACCCATTCCCTTGGGAACACAAAACCTAGCTTCCTCCCCAAGATTTTTTCTCCACCTTAGATCATACTTCAAGCGAGTGGTTGAGATCAACCAAGATTCAACTACCTTCACTATAAATACCTCCATCTCTATCATTCATCATTCACCCCTTCAACTACCTTCTCTTCTCCACTCTCTTCATATCACATAAATTTTCTCTCTGACAAGAAGAAAACTCTCAATCTCTCCCTCGGCGATTTTACGTTCGGCGAGCACCACCGATCGTGCGTCCCCCTCGACAAGCCCTCATCACCCGATGAGCCTCCGTCGCCACGACGAGCTAGCGCCTCCGCCGACGAGCCAACGCCCGCCGAGCCCGCTCCCTTCTTCAATCGAAAGACAAGTACGCCAACCTCATCCATACTTGCATCATGTCGGACAATTTCATGGGTACGCCGTGTTGGGATCTCTGAGGATCTCGTTATGTACAAATCACGAATTCAATAGCAAACGTAAACCTATGCGCAGCGGATCTAATGGTTTGACGTAGAGAACTTACGGCTTAAAATTTATGTAGATCTGGTTGACCACGAACGGTTGACCGCAATTGATTGACCGCAACACGCGTCTTGGGTTGCACGAACAAGATCAGATCAAAACTGGATCAAACGGATGCAAACAGATCAAAACGAAATTTTGCTGCCAGACACCTTCCGACAGCGCGTGAGGGCGCGTGCAGCGTCGGATTCCGGAGACGTCGGCGGCGATGGAAAGCTCTCGTCGAGACGGTCGTCTGGGTATACTGTACGTCTCAATCGGATTTCCGGTTAGTTCTGTAGGTCAAAATCTATTTCGTCTCGGTTTACCTACAGATCTTCTACTGTATTACTCAATACACCCTTCTTCAACTTGTACCAGTGGAGCAACAAGAAGAAGATAAAACTCGAATGAGATCTAGAGAGAGAGACGTGTTTCACGTGAGAATAGGATTTCTATTCTCTTCTCATGAGCTTAATGATGTATATATAGAGCTACAGTAGGGATCCTAAGGAGATTATGAAAAGGGCTCCTTAATTAATTAGACTAACTGTGGGCCAAACCCACTCCTCTAATTAATTAAATAATATTAATGGGCCACCAACATTATATTATTGGACTCCCTTTCCCTAGCCCAAATTACATTTGAGACTCCAATAATAATTACTCAATTTACCTCCCCACGCTTAAGATATAATGTCCATTAATTAATTCGATTACTGATAATCAAGAATTAATTAATTTATTATTATTTCACCGAAGCTAGCGCTCGTTCATCACATTCTTATTATGCCGGAACTTAATCCACCTGCAGGGTTTAGCATAACAATCCTTCATGAACTCACTCCGGGGACATCATCAAACTAACGCACATGGTGACCGTAAATATCCTAACAGCACATCCTATATATAATAATATTACCCAAAACAGTAGGAATATTAATCCAGCGAACTGAACCTCACCCATGTGAATCAAAGTAATATATATTATATATATCTGCCTGTTTAATATCTTACGGGTTAAGAGAACGCAGTAATTAACCGAGGCCTAGTTCATTTACGACGATCAGTATAAAATGAACTTCTCCTCTCTGGGATCCTGTTCAATACATAAATGTACTAGTGCAACTAATCAGTCAAGACAAACTGTACAGTTGACACTACAACCGTTCGGATGGGGTGTTCATGTCCATCTAGGTTGTGAACAACTATTCTTGTTCGCAAGTGACTGATAGAGTGATCTTCGGTTCGCCCGATGACGACCCACCCTATCTAAGTGCAGAACAACAGAACGTAGAACTTGTTTAATCTAACATGATTCTCATTCATAAAGGGTAAATGTGTAATAACATGCAAAGCCAAGCTTTCAGTATATAACACTAACAATCTCCCACTTATACTTAAAGCTTTCGCTTTTACAGTATAGTCCTATCAATCCGTTATTCTAAAAGACCTATGTCGATCCTATTGCCATGCATCCTCTGATGCAATCTTAGCAACATCAACGTCTCCTCTACCAACGATATCCCGAATCAAATGGTGTTTGCGCTCTATGTGTTTGCTTGCCCTGTGGGCTCGAGGTTCTTTTGAGTTGGCTACTGCTCTACTGTTATCACAGTACACGGTGATACCACGTGGCAAACTCGGTATAACCTCTAAGTCCACTAAGAAGTTCCTGAGCCATACTGCCTCTTTCGCTGCCTCTGAAGCTGCTATGTACTCGGCTTCCATGGTGGAGTCTGCCACGCATTTCTGCTTAGCACTCCTCCATGAAATGGCTCCACTTCCCAAGGTAAACACATAACCTGAGGTTGACTTACTTTCATCCTTATCTGACTGGAAATCGGAATCACTGTAACCCAGAGGTAACAAGCTGCCTGCACGGTAAACTAACATGTACTCCTTAGTCCTTCTCAGGTACTTGAGTATATGCTTCACCGCAGACCAATGTTCCCGTTCTGGATTACTTTGATATCTAGCTACCATGCCAACGGCGTAGCTAATATCTGGCCTAGTGCATAGCATAGCATACATGAGACTTCCTACTGCCGAAGCATAAGGAACTGTCTTCATCTCCTCTATCTCCTTAGACGTCTTAGGAGACATCTCCTTAGATAGAGGTATTCCATGTCTGAAAGGGAACATACCTTTCTTGGAATCCTGTATGCTGAATCTGGCCAAGACAGTATCTATGTATGAAGACTGGGATAAGCACAACATTCTCTTCTTACGATCTCTAATGAGCCTAATACCAAGAATGTGTCCTGCTTCACCTAAGTCCTTCATATCAAACTGCTTAGACAACCACACCTTTACGTCTGATAACTCCTTCTTATTGTTTCCAATAAGCAGTATGTCATCTACGTAAAGCACAAGAAACACCACCACGCTCCCACTGATTTTCTTGTAAACACAGTGCTCATCCGGACAGTGAGCGAACCCGTACGACTGGATCACCTCATCAAAACGGATGTTCCAAGATCTCGAAGCTTGCTTCAGTCCATAAATAGACCGATTAAGCTTACACACTAGATGCTCACGACCTTCAGCAATGAATCCCTCTGGTTGCTGCATATAGATGTCTTCCTGCAGGTTCCCATTAAGGAAAGCTGTCTTGACATCCATCTGCCAGACCTCATAGTCCATATGAGCGGCTACAGCCAAGAGAATCCGAATGGACTTAAGCATAGCTACTGGCGAAAAGGTCTCATCATAATCAATACCCTCGATCTGGGTATAACCTTTCGCAACAAGCCTAGCTTTAAAGGTTTGCACCTTCCCATCCAATCCTCTCTTTCTCTTATAGATCCACTTACATCCAATGGGTCGTACCCCATCGGGTAGTTCTACAAGATCCCAGACCTGATTGGAGTCCATTGACCCCATTTCAGCTTTCATTGCAACATTCCATGAATCTGCATCTTTATCTTGGAGTGCCTCATCGTAAGTTCTTGGGTCCGATTCTAGGCCTCCTGGAACTGAGTCTGACGACTCTCCAAGACCTATCCATCGGTCGGGTAAATGAGAAACCCTCCCACTGCGACGAGGCACTGTCTGCACTGGTACACTCTCAGTGTGTCGTGTTGCAGTATTATGTGATGTATCTACTTGCGCACTCGGTGGGGAACCATCGCTTTCACCCCTTAACTCCTCTAAGACTAGTCTACTCGCGGGCTTATGATTCATAATATAGTCTTCTTCCAAGAATCTAGCGTTCGTCGAAACGATCACCTTCTGATCCCCGGGACTATAAAATAATCCACCTTTCGTTTCCTTGGGATAGCCTACGAAAACTCGTGCTTCCGAACGTTTCTCCAACTTGCCAGGTTCCTGCACTAACACGTGTGCAGGACTACCCCATACCCGAATATGTGAAAAGCCTGGCCTACGCCCTTTCCACAATTCGTAAGGAGTAGTATCAACTGACTTCGATGGAACCAAGTTCAGAATGTACGATGCTGTTTCCAGCGCCATTCCCCAAAACGAATCTGGTAACCTCGAATAACTCATCATAGATCTAACCATCTCCATAAGTGTCCTATTTCTTCGCTCTGCAACCCCGTTCTGCTGGGGCGTGCCGGGTGCAGTCAGTTGGGATTCAATCCCAGCTTCCGATAAGTATGTCCTGAACTCTCCAAAAAGGTATTCGCCACCTCGATCAGAACGAAGTGACTTGATACATTTACCATGAAGCTTCTCCACAACTGCCCGATACTCCTTGAATTTCTCAAAGCATTCGGACTTGCGGTGCAACAGATAAACGTACCCAAATCTCGAGTAATCATCTATGAAAGACACATAGTACTCGAAACCTCCTCTAGCCTGGATCGACATAGGACCACACAAATCAGAATGAATCAATCCTAGCACTTCTTGGCTCCTATACCCCTTTGCCGTAAACGGCCTCTTGGCCATCTTACCTTCCAGGCATGATTCGCAAGTTGGATAGTGCTCTTCCAATGGACCCGAGATGTCCACTGGCCACTAACTTTTGAATCCTCCTAAGGTTGATGTGTCCAAGTCTAAGGTGCCACAGATATGCTTGATTCATCTGCGAAGACCCCTTCCTCTTATTAGATGTAGTTATGACATTATTCAATTCATTATGTTGCACTGTGGGAGAGTTCGGTTTGAGAACATATAAATTGCCAACTAATGAACCACAACATATGAAACGATTTTCAAAACGAATAATAACCATGTGATCAAACGAAACTGAAAAACCATCCATAACGAGTTTAGAAACTGAAACAAGGTTCTTTCTAAAACTAGGAACATAAAGGCAATTTCTCAAAACCAAACTACTACTATCGAACGATAAAGTAACGTCTCCCACTGCAACAGCCGCCACTTTCGTAGCATTGCCCATGTAGACGGTGATCTCTCCCTCCCTAAGTCGCTTGGTTTCCTGGAACCCCTGCAAAGAATTGCAGACATGATCAGTGGCTCCAGTATCTACACACCAGGTTCTGGTAGATACAACCGCTAAACATGTTTCTACGACATTAACGAGAGAGTTACCTTTTCTTGAGGAGAGGGCAATCGACCTTCCAGTGTCCTGACTTATTGCACTTGTGGCATCTTCCTTTCGGTTTCTTTGCCACAGCCTGAGGAGTCGGTCGTGGGTAATCCGGAGCATCTTGTGCCTTCGCCTTTCCTGCAGACTTCTTTCTCTTCCTGCCCTTGTGAGGCCTGGAAGATCCAGTCTGCTCGGCGACTAGCACCTGAGGTGCTTGAGTGAATAAGGCCTCCGCCGACTGAAGCTCTGCAAGCAGTTCTGGAAGAGCCATATGCATCTTGTGCATGTTGTAGTTCAACCGGAATTGATCAAAGCTCTTCGGTAAAGGTTGGAGCATAATATCAACCTGGGTTTCCCCGTCAATATAACCTCCCATAACCTCAAGCTCATTGAGCTGCGCCATAACCCTGAGAGCGTGCTCCCTTACGGGTGTGCCCTCGGCCATGCGCGTACTCATCAGAGCACTCAAAGCCTCTTGCCTAGAAGCCCTAGACTGATGTCCGAACAGATCCCTGAGATTGAGAAGTATATCTGCTGCAGTGTCCTTAGACTGATGCTGATGTTGAAGAACATTTGACATAGAAGCCAGAATGTAACACTTCACCATCTCATCAGCCTTCTTCCACCAAGCATACTCCTCTTTCTCCTGCTCAGGAGCATCAGCCGCCGGCACCGCCGGACAAGCATCAGTGATAGCAAACTTATAACCCTCAGCAGTCATCAATGTAATTAGGACCAGTAAGTTGATTTTCTTTTAGAATGACAGACAACGGATTGAACGACATGATGAATATCCTGAGAATCATGCAAATAAATTTTACAGATTAAACACTTTTGAATTTAACTGTTAATATTGATATCCTCAAAACAACATTAACTTAAATCCACCGACATCTATTACACCTTGTGAGAATGCATTCTACGAGGGTCGCCCTACAAACTCGCATTTTGTAAGAGAAGGGCTTTTCTAAGGCCCATTAATTTCCATAAGTCAAAACCAAATTCATGACGAACGAAATTAATAGTCGGTCTCCATTTGGCCATGCAATAGAATTCAGGGACCCCGAGGGGGGTTAATAAATTTAATCGCATTCTAAGTGAATCCCATTTCTCGGTCCTAAGGTCGTCAAATTTGATTATACGTCATCCGAGGGGAAGCCCGTACGCTCTCATAAGATTTCCTCTAACCGTCTACTTTTAGAAATTTGTCCTGGTAATTTCCTACAATTAATTTTAGCAATGTCACCCGAGGGGGAGCCCATAACCGCAATTAATTGATTTACCGACAAATTAGAAATGGAGGCCTTAGGAATTTTACAATTAACTTTAATTTAAAATCCCTTCTCAAACTTAGTATAATTTAATGAGGATTTTTAACTATTTATACAATTCCAAATTAATCTATGTTAATGCAATAATTAATTAACATGCATATTAATTCATGCAATTCTAAATTAATCTATGTCAATGCAATAATTAATTAACATGTTCAATAATTTATGCAATTCTAAATTAATCCATGCCAGTGCAATAATTAATTACATGCATAATTTATTGACACAATTCTAAATTAATCCTATGCATTACATAATTAATTAACATGCATAATTAATCTTGCAATACTAAATTAATCCCATGCAAGAACATAATTAATTAACATGCATAAATAATAATTTAATGGCATAATAAATTTAATTAAATAAATAAATAAATCCACTATTATGGCCATTAAATATTGAGTCTCCTTAAACAAGGAAACTGTGACAGTTCTTTTCCCTGTTCAACTGGAACTCCTTTAAGCAGTAGAATCCTGGTTGATCTTGTACTGCTTGGACAAGAAGGCAAAACCTCTCCACCTCCTGCAGCCAACCGCCGACTGCCGCCCGGCCGCCGGCCGCCGCCGCCAGTGGTCGGAAAAACGCGCCGTTTCCTTTTTTTTTTTTTTTTTTTTAATTCTTCGAGGCTCGTTGATCTCTTGTGATCTCCCGGTTATCAACACACGATCACAACACGAAAAATATAATTTACAAAATTACATAATTCGATCCTAGATCCAACGAATGGATGTACATGTTTTCTAAACAAATAATTAAATCTATCCGGTCAACCCCCGGGCGAATAATTATTACAAACATTCATCCATAAATTCCTCGACATGCCCGAGGCTTTAAAAACAAATTTAAAACCATACATCACATTCAACAACATTCATCAAACACATAATCGGCCATAATAGTGGATTAACTATTTTCCTGCAAAACCGAGTTATGCAAATATAATCCAATATATGGCTGCGTTTGAACACATCTTGTCAAATAAAGCCGTAAAAATTCGAACTTTGTACAAAACGAATTAACCAAGTGCTCTGATACCACTTGTTGGGATCTGTGAGGATCTCGTTATGTACAAATCACGAATTCAATAGCAAACGTAAACCTATGCGCAGCGGATCTAAAGGTTTGACGTAGAGAACTTACGGCTTAAAATTTATGTAGATCTGGTTGACCACGAACGGTTGACCGCAATTGATTGACCGCAACACGCGTCTTGGGTTGCACGAACAAGATCAGATCAAAACTGGATCAAACGGATGCAAACAGATCAAAACGAAATTTTGCTGCCAGACACCTTCCGGCGGCGCGTGAGGGCGCGTGCGGCGTCGGATTCCGGCGACGTCGGCGGCGATGGAAAGCTCTCGTCGAGACGGTCGTCTGGGTATACTGTACGTCTCAATCGGACTTCCGGTTAGTTCTGTAGGTCAAAATCTATTTCGTCTCGGTTTACCTACAGATCTTCTACTGTATTACTCAATACACCCTTCTTCAACTTGTACCAGTGGAGCAACAAGAAGAAGATAAAGCTCGAATGAGATCTAGAGAGAGAGATGGTTTCACGTGAGAATGAGACTTCTATTCTCTTCTCATGAGCTTAATGATGTATATATAGAGCTACAGTAGGGACCCTAAGGAGATTAGGAAAAGGGCTCCTTAATTAATTAGACTAACTGTGGGCCAAACCCACTCCTCTAATTAATTAAATAATATTAATGGGCCACCAACATTATATTATTGCACTCCCTTTCCCTAGCCCAAATTACATTTGAGACTCCAATAATAATTACTCGATTTACCTCCCCACGTTTAAGATATAATGTCCATTAATTAATTCGATTACTGACAATCAAGAATTAATTAATTTATTATTATTTCACCGAAGCTAGCGCTCGTTCATCACATTCTTATTATGCCGGAATTTAATCCACCTGCAGGGTTTAGCATAACAATCCTTCATGAACTCACTCCGGGGACATCATCAAACTAACGCACATGGTGACCGTAAATATCCTAACAGCACATCCTATATATAATAATATTACCCAAAACAGTAGGAATATTAATCCAGCGAACTGAACCTCACCCATGTGAATCAAAGTAATATATATTATATATATCTGCCTGTTTAATATCTTACGGGTTAAGAGAACGCAGTAATTAACCGAGGCCTAGTTCATTTACGACGATCAGTATAAAATGAACTTCTCCTCTCTGGGATCCTGTTCAATACATAAATGTACTAGTGCAACTAATCAGTCAAGACAAACTGTACAGTTGACACTTTAACCGTTCGGATGGAGTGTTCATGTCCATCTAGGTTGTGAACAACTATTCTTGTTCGCAAGTAACTGACAGAGTGATCTTCGGTTCGCCCAATGACGACCCACCCTATCTAAGTGCAGAACAACAGAACGTAGAACTTGTTTAATCTAACATGATTCTCATTCATAAAGGGTAAATGTGTAATATCATGCAAAGCCAAGCTTTCAGTATATAACACTAACACGCCGATCTCATCCCCCCACTTTTTCCCTTGTTATTGTAATGCACAGCTCTTGTTTATTCATTATGTATATTTCCTGTTCGCATATGCTCGTCAATTGTCGTCCAACTGTCATACCCATTAGAATCCTCAACTTCGACTACTAACACTAGTACCTCCTCGCCTACCACAAGCACTAGTACATCCTCTCCTACTTCGCACCCCACACCTATAGAGAACCCTTCCGTTACTTTGGCCCTCCAAGCCTCGTCGACCATAACGTTCAACAAAACAAAAAAGGGTATCGACCCCTCCCAAGCGACACCTTCTAACCCGATCTCCTACTCGGACGACCAAATAGCCGCCCTTATTAAAAAAATCGAGTTACCCCAAGGATGGGAACTCAGACTTCCACAACCCGGAGATTCATACAAGAACCCCCCGCCCGACTTCTACAGCTTTTTCATAGATCAAGCCAACGCCGGACTGAGATTTCCCCTACACCCCGACCTACTCGACTTGAGCCAGTTATATCGCTTTCCCCTGAACCAATTTCCTCCTAACGCGATGCGCTATCTCATTGGTTTTATCATGACTTGTCGGGCTCACCTCGACGAGTTTGACCCAGAACTATGCTTCTATTGCCTCAATCTCCAATTCTCGAACAATACTTCACCCTACCTCATGCCCCGCAACAATGCTAAATTCTTAAAAAATCCTAAATCAAAAATTCATAACTGGCAAAGCAAATTCTTCTTCGTGCGCCCCCCTTCCAAAATTTTCGACCTCCAATCCGAGTGGCTGGACGAGCTACCGGATCAACGAAAGAAACCAAGACGGAACGCCAAATATGACACCCTTATCGCCCAATGGAATAAGACCCCCCTTCACGTGGTGAAGCTGACCACCAATGACCGACTCCTTCGGCACTTTCACCTGTCGAGCTGTGCTGCCGACCCCGTGAGTGATATAGGTAGGCCTCGACGCCACAAGGTGTCGTCATATCGCTTACTCTTTCCTTTATGCTAGTCCTACTCATATGACTTGTTTACTTATATTTTGTCTTTCCTTGTATTTGTCATGCAGCGGAACTTCTCCAGACCTGCGGTGCCCCCCCTGCCAAGTCCACAGAAGCAGCGCCTACTCCCCCAAAAGCGCCAGCGCAGGAGGTGGACAACCTTGCCTTGGACCAGGTCCCCGAGCGCCGGGTCTACTGTGAGCATCCGACGAGGTCCTTCAAGCGTAAGAAGACTTGCCCCAAAGAGGGGACCACATCGGCACAAGGCGCCGAGCTGACCGCCGACACCCTGCGGGCCAAGAAGCCAACTCGGTTTGCCGGGAACAAGGACATATGGGTAACCAGCTCTTACCTCCTCGACATTTTTCCAAAGGGCGAGACAACGCAATGGCCTACCAAAAAGAGTCGAGCCGAGACGATCACCTACAACCTTGGTCTGGCATGACTCTACTTAAATTACGTCTTAATTAAACAAATATTGTAAAATCAATGCAAATCTAATCCCATGTCCCAAACAGGCTTTGGCTGGCATAGCTCCTCTCCTCGACGAGCAGTTGGAGGATGAGGATGACGAGGTGAAATCCCTCAAGGACGAGGTGGAGAAGGGCAAGGAGCGAGTCGCCGACCTGCAAAAGGCCCTCGATCGTCAAAAGGCCAAAACGCAGAAGCTCTGAGCTGAGTTCCAAGCCAAAGAAGCCAACCTTAAAGCCAAAGACGCCGAGCTCAAAGCCAAAGATGCCAAGCTGAAAAAACTTCGAGAGGAAGTTGATGAGCGCGTTGCTCAGGCAGAACAGGATGGCCAGGGATCTTTTCTATCATCGGACATAGGACAACACTTCGTCGAGTGCTTCCGGTCCGAACTGCTGTCACACTACCATAACTCCGTAGCATTCCTCCGGCGGATGGGCACAGCCTGCCGTGAATACTTCCATGAGGGGGTCGTTCGTACCCAAGCCGAGGCAGAGAAGCAAGGCTTCACCATCTCCGTAGATGAGGGCGCGCTACTGAAAGGCGTCCCTACCCCATCTGGATGGAACGGCGACAAGTCTCTTCCCCCGGACCATCCTTGGTGGGATGGCGCTTTGGAGGCTGCCGTGACTACTGTTGCGAAAAAGATCGGGGCAGATGTGTTGAAGATCTACGACGCGCCCCCTCGTTATAGTTATGTGATCTCCTTTTGTGTTGAAGTAGATGTGTTGAACGAACTCTTGTTATTTTGGCATGTAACCTTGAACTCGTTTAGTTGTTTGTTTTGGTATGTCGAATGGAACATGTTTTATCTTTTATAGCTTCTATGAACTATCTACAATCACTTTCTGCTGGCACTATGCTTTAATGCGATGCTTTACACTTTGCCGCTACTTGTATCAATTGTCGAATACTTAAATAATTCGTCACTGTACGAGCATCCATATCTTTCCTTTTGGGACGAGCTTCATTCACCAAGTCTATAAAATACTTAGCATCGTGACAATGGGCTTTTGCACCTAGCACAATTATTGCTAAGTCTCTTAGGACTCGCCTAGCTCCGTGAGCTTAGGCGAGACTGACAGGCTTTCGCCCTACGAAGGTCGTCGCCTAGCTCCGCGAGCTTAGGTAAGACCGACAGGCTTTCGCCCTAAAGAGGTCATTGCCTAGCTCCGCGAGCTTAGGTGAGACTGACAGGCTTTCGCCCTAAACAGGTCGTCGCCTAGCTCGACGAGCTTAGGTGAGACTGACAGGCTTTCGCCCTACGAAGGTCGTCGCTTAGCTCCGCGAGCTTAGGTGAGACTGACAGGCTTTCCCCCTATAGATGTCGTCGCCTAGCTCCGCGAGCTTAGGTGAGACTAACAGGCTTTCGCCCTAAACAGGTCGTCGCCTAGCTCGGCGAGCTTAGGTGAGACTGACAGGCTTTCGCCCTACGAAGGTCGTCGCCTAGCTCCGCGAGCTTAGGTGAGACTGACAGGCTTTCGCCCTATATAGGTCGTCGCCTAGCTCGGCGAGCTTAGGTGAGACTGACAGGCTTTCGCCCTAAAGAGGTCGTCGCCTAGCTCCGCGAGCTTAGGAGAGACTGACACGCTTTCACCCTAACACATTCCATACAAGAGAAGAATTATGCTGATAAAACTTTCAAAAACAATCTCATTATTGGTCTTGTTGAAAAAAAACAAAAGAAAACGAAAGCAAATGCGAACAAACGTAAATAACACTTCTTAAGCTACGCATAATATTTCTTCAAATGGGATATGTTCCAGGGTCGCGGCAGCAGCCGCCCTTCTGCATCACGAAGCTCGTAGGCACCTCCAGCGAACACCCTTTCAATCGTATAGGGTCCCTCCCAATTGGGCTCCAACTTCCCCACATGCTTCAGAGCATCCGCCTGACGCCAAACCAAGTCCCCGACCTGGAAACGCCGAGCTCGAATTGACTTGTCATGGGCAGCCTTCATCCGCTGCTTATAAATTGCTGTCCTCAACCCAGCCTGGTCTCGCAATTCGTCCACCAAGTCCAGTGCCTCCCTCCGGAGCTCGACATTCCCTTCTTCCGTGTAGGTGATGACCCATTCTGAGTTGAGGTCAACCTCAACCGGGATGACGGCCTCCATACCATAAACCAAGCTAAATGGAGTCTCTCCCGTCGAGGTCCTCGGCGTTGTCCGATATGACCAAAGCACCGAATCAAGTTCGTCCACCCAAGCTCCTGAAGCTCTTTCCAACCTAGCCTTCCAATCCATTTAGAGTTGACCTATTAGCGACCTCGGCCTGCCCATTTTCCTGGGGGTGGGCTACCGAAGCGAATTTCTGTTTGATACCCATCTCCTCACACCAACTCACCGTATGCCGACCCCTAAATTGAGTGCCGTTATCAGAAATGAGCACTCGGGGGATACCATATCGGCAGCAGATATTATTGAAAAAAAAATTTATCACCCTCTCTTCTGTGATGTCGCTAATGGCTCGGCCTCGATCCATTTGGAGAAGTAATCGACTGCCACAATCAAGAGCTTTCGCTGGCCCGTCGCCTGGGGTAAGGGTCCAACTATGTCAATCCTCTACTGAGTAAAAGGCAAGGGCGTGCTGATTGGAACCATGCCTTCCGCCGACCAATGGATCAATGGACCATGCTGCTGACACTTCTTACATTTTCGCACAAGATCCTGCGCCATCGTCCTCATAGTAGGCCAAAAATATCCAGCCCGCAATACCTTCCCAACCAACGCTCTAGCCTTTATGTGGTCGCCGCAGCACCCTTCGTGCACTTCCCTAAGCACGTACTCCCCATCTTGCTCGGAGACGCACCTGAGATGAGGCCCCATATATGATCGTTTGTATAGGATCCCATTCTGCAAGTAGAACCTCAACGCTCGTCGCCCGACCGGGTCATCTCTGATATCCTTTCCCGCGACAGGCTCCTGCAACCATTGTATTAGAGGCGACCTCCAATCCTTTTGCTCCTCAACCTCCAGCACCTGGTCTAAGGTGCTCCTAGTCATATCCATCAGCATGACCGAGCGAGATCGGCAATCAACAAGTGAGGCGGCCATTTTCGATAGTAGGTCAGCCCTACCGTTTTCCACCCGTGGTATCTGTATCAATTCCCAGGTCATGAATCCCTTTAACATCGCATGGACCTCCGCCAGATACTTCTTCATGCGCTCTTAGCTTCATACTCACCCCTGATTTGTTCAACCACGAGCTGAGAGTCCGAGTGAATGATCACCTGCCGAGCCCCTTCCTTCAAGACGAGCTGAATTCTCTTAATGAGAGCTTCGTACTCCGCCTCATTGTTCGACACTCTGAAAGACAACTTAACCGCAAACTCCAAGTGATCTTTTTCTGGCGTGACTACCAAGATGCCGAGACCTGCTCCTCCTACTGCCGATGAGCCGTCGACATACACCATCCAAGGTCCAGCCTCGGCTCCCAATGTGCACTCTTGTATGAAGTCAGCTAATGCCTGGGCTTTAATGGCTTTTCGCACCTCAAAGTGGACATTGTATTCGCCTAGCTCAACTGCCCACTTCACCATCCTCCCCGAGGCCGAAGGGCGACCTAAGGTGTCTTTGAGCGGGTAGTTAGTCCGGACCATAATCTTGTGCGCCAGAAAATAGGGACGCAACTTTCGAGCTGTAGAGATAAGCGCCAGGGTGGCCTTCTCCACGTCTGAATACCGGCGCTCGGCGCCTTACAATATCTGACTAGCATAGTATATTGGCTTCTGCTGTCCCTGCTCCTCCTTTATCAGCACCGAACTAATGGCTTCGTGTCCCACCGATAGATAAACGGCTAATGTATCGCCTGGCTCCGGTTTTGTAAGTAAAGTGAGCTCAGCCAGAAACTCTTTCAACCTCTCGAATGCATGTTGTGCTTGTGACGTCCACTCAAAACGAGATCCTTTCTTCAAAGCCCTAAAGAACGGAAAACTTTTTTCTGCGGATTGAGCTATGAACCTGCTCAACCCTGCTAGGCGTCCGGTGAGGATCTGCACCTCCCTCAAGTTCCTTGGTGCCTGCATCTCCATGACCGCTCGTACCTTCTTTGGGTTGACTTCAATGCCCTTCTCCGTCACCAGGTAACCTAGAAATTTTCCCGACCTTACCCCGAACATACACTTGGTCGGGTTGAGCTTCATGCCATATCGCCGCAAAGTATCAAAGGTCTCGCGCAAGTCTGCCACATGGTCACCCTCCTTCCTACTCTTCACCAGCATGTCATCAACATAGACCTCCATATTCCAACCTATCTGCCCTTTGAACATTTTATCTACCAACCGTTGATAAGTGGCTCCCGCATTCTGCAATCCGAAAGGCATGACGACGTAGCAATAAGTATCTTTGGATGTCACAAAGCCGACCCTCTTCTGGTCCTCCTCGGCAAGAGGGATCTGGTGATACCCCTGGGAGGCATCCATCATGCTCAACAACTCGCACCCAGCTGTAGAGTCGACGAGCTGGTCAATACGTGGTAGGGGGTAATGGTCCTTAGGGCAAGCTTTGTTGAGATCCCTGAAGTCTATGCACATCCTCCACTTTCCTTCTTCTTTTTTCACCATAATTGAGTTGGACAGCCACTCCGGGAATTGGATGGATCGTATATGCCCCGCCTTCAGCAGCTTCTCCACCTCAGCTTCAATGACCACATCTAACTCAGCGCCAAAATGCCTTCTCTTCTACTTCACCGGCCTCATGGTTGGGTCGATGTTCAACCTGTGCTCTGCTACCCTGGGACTGATGCCGGTGAGGCTGTCGGCCGAAAAAGCAAACACATCCACAAACTCTCTCAGCAATGCAATCAGCGTGCCTTGAATGTCGACCGCCAGATGCCGACCCACCTTGGTCGTCTTTGCAGGGCTCCCCTCTATCAATTCAACTTCCATCAACTCGTCCTGGGAGCTCATCCCCAATTCTTGTTTCTTCTCCTGGTGGGAGTACTCAGGTAAATCATCCCTCTTTCTCTTATTCTGCGCCTCAGCTGTCTTCAATGTGACCTCGTAACATCGTCGAGACTGCAGCTGGTCTCCAGTCATCTCGCCGACCTCATTCCCTACGGGGAAATTAATTTTCATGCAATAAGTGGAAATGGCTGCCTGGAATGAATTCAAGCTAGGTCGCCCCAGTATGATGTTGTAGGCCGAGCTAGCATCCACGACCAAGAAACGGACCATCTTCACCTTCCTCAGAGGCGACCTTCCCAATGCCACAGTTAAGCTAACTTCGCCAACGGGGCGAACCTCGCTGCCGCTAAATCCATAGAGAGCACTGTGGACCGGCTCGATCTTCACGTCTAACTCCATCTGTTGTAAGCACTTCAGAAAAATGATGTCCGCCGAGCTCCCCGTGTCTATGAACACCCTCTGCACATCATAACTGGCCACCTCTACAGTTATGACCAAAGCGTCATTATGTGGGACAACAAGCCCCTGCACATCGTCAGCCCCAAACTCTAGAGTGGCCGAGCTCCTCTGCTCCCGCACCTCGGCCACCTCGCTGGCAACACCCTTTCCCCGGTAGGTCCTCTTCCTCTCCCTATGCGAATCTCCATCCGTAGGACCCCCCGCGATCATGTGTATTATGCCCTTCTTAACCGGTCTATCAGGTTGCTCGTCAGTCCTCCTCTGCTTGTCACCTGACTCACGCCCTTCACGGCGATCTTCTTGGCGCTCTCTATCCTTGATCACGAACTCCTTTAAATGACCGGCCTGGATGAGCCGCTCAATTTCATCCTTCAACTCTCGGCAGAAATTGGTAGAGTGGCTGTAATCCCGGTGGTACCGACAATACCTATCCTTTGATGCCAAAAATTTTCGCGGCGGGGGTAGAGGCTTCGGCTGTGCGAGCAGCTTGTCCTCCCCCCGTTTTTCCATCATCTCCAGAATCTCCTGTTGTGGTGCATTAAGTGATTTGTAATGCTCGTACCTCGGACCCCTGAACCTATCCTCAACCCTAGCCTCCTTAGGGGCAGCTCGTCGATCACCCTGTCGAGGCCTCTCATCTACCTGCTTAGACTTTGTCTTATCACTCCGAATGAAGTCTGCCTCTGATTCTTCCATATTCACATACTTGCTACACCTCTCCAAGAGCTCGTCAAACGACCTTGCCGGCCGCTTTGCCAAGGAGTCCCTTAACTTTCCTGCTCTTAGGCCCCGCGTAAGCCCCCCGGCCTTTACCTCCTCTGAGGCCCTAGGAACTTCCACGCATTCTTTAGTATACCGAGCCACGTATTGTCGCAAAGTTTCACCTTCCTTCTGCTGCATATTAATCAACGAGAGGTATGTCTTCTCATGCTTCCTAGCGCTTGCAAACTGATTTAGAAACAGGAAGCTGAACTTCTCAAAATTATCGATGGATCCTGCTGGCAGCTGGTGGAACCAATCCTGTGCCGAGCCCTTTAAAGTAGTCAAGAAGGCCCGGCAGCTGACTGCGTCACTATAACGATGCAAGACGGCTATATTGTCAAACGACCTTAGGTGCCGAGCAGGGTCTGTCAAGCCATCATAGGATAAGCTCAGTTCCCTGAAATTGCTTGGCAGATCTCCTCCCAACACTTCCTCTGCAAACGGATGTCCACGTGACACTACCACCCTTTTCCCTTGTACCCGAGCTTGGAGTTCCTGCACCTAAGCTGCCAACCTCTCCAAAGTTAACCCCTCCGACTGTACTACCAGGGGTCGAGATGTCGCCGACCTATCGCTATCCTCATCCTCTCTTTCGCGCTGGTGCGTCTAGTGAGGGTGCAAGGACAACTGCTGATGCACGGGCTGCCTTAGCGATTCATTAGCTCGCCGACCAACCTCTTGAGCCCGCCCTATTGCATCCGCTATGATCCTGTCCAATTCTGCCCTCATCATATGTATCGTTTGATCTCCTCTTGCCGTCGAGGAGTTGCCTGGGGGGTTGGTTCCTCCCGCTAAGACCATTTGTTGATCGTTCGGTTGGGTGGTCTCTCCTGCCAAGACCATTTGTTGATTGTTCAACGGGGTCACCTGACCTGTGTTCCCATCAGGGACTTGGCCGACCTGACCAATTCCTCCACTCGTTGCACCGCCGAGCTCCTTCTCCTTGTTGGTCAAGCCACCCGATTCTCCGGGGTTCGCCAAACGCCCTTGAGCTCTTGGTTGCGGTGTCGGGGTCACCGTCTCCTTGGGGGTAGTAGGCGACGGCGACCACCCGGGCGGCGGCCCTGTTCCAAGAGCCCTCTTCATCCACGCCTCATCCATATCCTTCGTCAAGTTTTTCTTCAAGTTATCTCCTGCCATGATCCCCGTTACCTTCCTTCTTCTTTGGTGAGAAAAAACAGCCTATGATACTCTGGTAGAAGACTGAGTTCCCCATAGACGACGCCAATTTGTTATACCACAAATACCTGAACCGCGCGACCGCTCCTCTCAAACCGAGTTGAACCTCCTTGATCGTCGGTACCTGCAAAACACGCCGGGGGTGGTCCCGATGCGGACACTCCGACGCTCAAGTCAGTGATGGTGTTTTGGAGAGAAAACGGCAGAGTGATGAGATAATATGTGTATGTGTGTTGTGTAAAATGAATGAACCTGTTCCTTTTTATAGGTGAGGTTATGAAGAGTCCTGGTTGTTCTGGAAGTCTTCTTAACATCCAACCCTAGATTTGGTTAGATCTTCTCAGATCATAAGAATCCTAGTTGCTGTGAACCTCCTCGTAACTTGGTAAACACGAAGCCACCTCCAGGTCCTAGTCCCCTCAGCGGAATCCTCCTGTCGAGCTGCCTAGGTGACGAGGTGCCTAGGCGATTACCTTAGGCACTCCGCCTAAGCTAACCTCCGCCTGGCCAGTTGAACCACGCCCAGCTGATTAGACTACGCCTAGCTGACACAAAGTGTGGCCTACGACCGGTCCTTTATGAACCCCATTGTTCGTTCCACTTTTGTCATGTTTTTCTTCTTTATTTCATGCTTGTTTTTCCCCTACGTAGGTATTATTATTTGGTTTTTGGTCCGTATCGAGTCGTTTTATGCATTTCCTTTGTTTTAGTGGTTTTTGGTCTTTTTGTTTGTTTTTTCCCGGTTTTCCGTATTTCTTGTCGGAGGTGATGTGCAGGTTTGGTGGCTCGGTGCATGGCCATGCGAGGTCTACTGTTTAGATGGATGAGTTGGGGTCGTGTTGGAGAAGACGGGATCAAATTCCGAGTCCGGATGTGAGAAGACGAACCGAAAACACGACGTGCAGAAATGCTTCACCGCGGCCGCGGAGAAGAGGAGGTCGCGGCCGCGAGATGCCCGTAAATTTGATTTTCTGGCCCGTCGAGCTCGCGACCGCGAGATGTTCTTCGCCGCGGCCGCGGGGGTCGCGACAGCAGATTTTTATTTTGCGAGTTTGTTCAGTTTTTCATTATCGGGGGACCTAGGTTTTTGAACCTCTCTCGTGTTTTTTCACTCCAGAACATATATTTCTCTTAGATTTTCATAGGATTTGATCTTGGATTGTGAAAACACCAAGATTTGACTTTTGGATTCGGATTGCTCGTTGTTTCTTCAACATTGGATTCGTATTTATCGTAAGCTTTTCTCTTATTTCATTGATGAGTGATATGTCTTTGCTTGATATGAATGTTGATGTTGAACTTGTGATGAGTAGCTAAATTCGTTAACTAGGGCTAGGGGATAATTGTTCCGGTTCAATTTCGTTTGTATGAATGTTGATTGCTCAAGCTATTCGAGTTGTGCTAAATCTAGGGTTGAATTGATTGATCACCTTTTTAATCCACTAAATCGATCCTTAGAACCGAAAGAGGAGGGATCGATTGATCTAGGCTCGTTTAGAATAGACTTGTTCGGAGACGTATTGTCTATGTGCTGATTGATTCGATAATTGTTCATTTATGTTTGTTCTCTTGTTATGTGAGTTATTGAGGATGAATCTCTGAATGAGTGAGTTTTTCGTGTCCTTTGGCCGAGTGATTGATTGTCATTTAATGTATTGAGAACCGAATACGATTGTCCCCGACTCCCTAGTCATTCTTATCATTCTTTGATTTGTGTTTTTGGAGTGTCAAATTGGAATTTCTTGTTTGAGTACCATTAGTTGTTAATCGCGTAGTTGATAATTCAAACCAACCAATTGAGCTAGAGTGTTTAGGATTTAATTTCTCTTTTTGTGATTGAATATACGTATAAGATAATCCGGCTAACTTTCCTCGAGACACGACCCGGTGTTCGAATCTTTTGATTCCATTTCGGTAAAATAAACTACAACAAAATGGCGCCGTTGCCGGGGAAAGTTTAGGATTTATCTTGTGCGCCTATTCATCTTGTTTTTAGTGTTTCTCTTGATTCTTGTGATTTTTCTTGTTTCTGTGTTTCTCTTGATTCCCTTTAATTTGTTAGGTGTTAGTTCTCGTTTTATTTTTTTTTTTAGTTAGGTGTTAGTTCTCCTTTTATTTTGTTTTTATTTTGTTTTATCATTGGTGCTCGTAACCTTTGTTGGTCTTAGTGTATGCGTACCAAGAGTGGACGCAAACTGCTATCTCCGATCAATAAATCAGTCAACGAGAGCCTGAGGGAGCTGCTGGAAGAGCTTACTCTCGAATCTAACAAAGGAGACGAGCATTCCCCGAAATCGTCAGAAGGCAGTAACGTCAACATGGATGAACAACAACAACAACCGCCTCGTAACACCCTCCGAACCTTAGCCCAGCCGGTTATCGGGCCAGTCACTTCGTGCATCCGTTTGCCAGATCCCGCACGAAATTATTAGCTAAAAATGATTCACTACAACCAGCTGCCGGCATTCCATGGGCTCCCGAGCGAAGACCCGCTTAACTTCATTCGGGAATTCTACAATGTCCTCAACACCTTCCCACTGAACGGGCTGAATGAGGATCAGTTGAAGATGAGGTGCTTCCCTGAGACATTGAAAGACCGGGCCAAGGCCTGGTTCATGACACTTGCACCGGCATCTCTGACTACCTGGACCGAGGTTTACACGAAGTTCATTGGGAGGTACTACTCCCATCAAAAAACTCAGGAGCTCCGGTCACAGATCGTCTCGTTTGCCCAACTACCGAGTGAGCCTCTTCACGAGGCCTGGGAGCGATTCAAGGATCTCCAGCGACAGTGTCCCCACCACAATCTTTCACCGGGACTATTGATGAATTGCTTCTATGACTCCCTCAACCAGAATTTGCAATATATGGTTGACAACGCTGCAGGGGGAGACATCGGTGCAAAGACGGCCGAAGAGATGTATGAGATCTTTGAGACGATGAGTGCTAACTCGTCTCAAAAGAGCAATCAAGGAAAAAGGGTCGTGGTTAACGAGGTATCTTCTGCTCAAGATATGATGGCCCATCAAATAGCCGAACTCACAGAGCAAATGCGGCTAATGAATGCACGAGGAGGCCAGTCAGTACACACCATGGCAGTAGACACATGCGGGGCATGTGGAGTTCAGGGGCATAGATCCGAGGTGTGCCCATCGGCGTTTGACCAGGAGATAGGAGAACAGTATACAGATGTCAATGCCCTCTAAGGTTATCAAAACCGGCAGCCCAATGACCCCTATTCCAACACGTACAATCCCGGGTGGAGAAATCACCCAAATTTCTCGTGGTCCAACAACAACAACACCCTCCAGCCACCTCGTCCAAACTTCAACCAACAGCAGCCCCGTCCAAACTTCGTGCAACAGCAAACCCGTCCCAACTTCATCCCCCGTCCAAACTACCAACAACAACCACAACAGCAAGCCCAAGGGTCCGGTTCAAGCTCGTCAAATCAAGATGACAAGCTGGAGAAGATCCTTCAGTTTATCACCAACCAGGACTCATCTATTAAGCGTCTCGAGACGCAAGTGGGTCAGCTTGCCACGAGAGTCGGGAACATGGAGGCTGAGTCAGACAAGGGGAAACTTCCGAGCCAGCCCGAGCAAGCAAAGGCGATAACAGTGTTGAGGAGCGAGAAGGAAGTGGACAACAAAGTGAGGATGCCCGAGCCTGATGACCCCAAATCAACCGACCAGCCCAAAGAGACCGAGGAGAGTACGAAGAGCACGGGAACCGACTCGGGAAGACCAACAGAGAGTCCTTTGTTACACAAGTCTCCAAATCCTTACAAGCCACGCATCCCTTTTCCGAGTAGACTCCGAGACGAGAAGCAGGAGCAACAATTCCGAGATCTCTACAACATGCTCTCCAAGGTCAACGTCAACTTACCTCTCCTGGACGTGATCAAGAACATGCCTTCTTACGTGAAGTTCTTCAAGGATTTGGTCACGAAGAAGAGGAAGTTCGGAGATGGGGAGAAAGTGGTAGTCTATGAGGCAGCGAGTGCCATGCAGCATGATCTTCCAAAGAAGGAACGGGACCCTGGGGGTTTCGTGATAAGAATGCTCTCGGGAACGGAAAAGAGGCTTCGGGAATGCTTGACCTCGGAGCGAGAATCAACCTTATGCCGTTCTCGATCTTTCAGCGATTGGGTCTCGGAGACTTGCGACCAACCCGTATGTGCCTCCAGCTGGCTGACCGTTCGATCAGATACCCCAAAGGGGTAGTGGAGGATGTCCTTGTTCATGTCGGGAAACTTATCGTCCCGGTGGACTTCGTTGTTCTAGATGTGGGGGACGTACAGGAGAACGGGAAGGATCACACAATCCTTCTGGGCAGACCATTCATGGCCACCACCAACACCCTCATCGATGTGAAGAACGGGACATTGAATATGACGGTCTTGGGAGAATCCGTTTCTATTTCAGTCCGAGAAGCCACCTCTGCATCCTCAGTGAACTTTGTGGAGGAGTGCGCCTTCGTTGACATATCCGACCAGTTTGTGAAGGAGACGACTGTACGTGACTACGAAGAGAGGTCAATGCCCAGCCTTGATGACAAAGAGGAGCCAGTTCATTGAGCTTTTCGCAGCTGACGAGCCACACGCACCTACTCCACCCACTTTAGAGCTTAAAGAATTACCCCGCCATCTCAAGTACGTCTTCCTAGATGACGAGAAGCAAAAGCCGGTTATCATCTTTGCCGAGCTCAACCGGGACGAGGAGAATGAGCTAATTGAGGTGCTAAAGAAGAATCAGAAGGCTATTGGATGGAGCCTCGGAGATATAAAAGGCATCAGCCCCTCCACATGCATGCATCGGATCATCTTAGAGGAAGGTGCCAAGCCATTTCGGGATAGCCAGCGGCGGCTCAACCCAAATATGATGGAAGTAGTGAAGAAGGAGGTGCTCAAGCTCTATTCAGAAGGGCTCATTTACCCTGTGGCGGACAGCGAGTGGGTCAGCCCCATACATGTAGTTCCGAAGAAAGGGGGTATCACGGTGATCGAAAACGAGAAAAAGGAGATGGTCCCCACTCGAATCACTACCGGGTGGAGAATGTGCATAGATTACCGGTGCCTCAATGCCGTGACGAAAAAAGATCACTTCCCGTTACTATTCATCGATCAAATTCTCAACCGTCTCTCGGGCCACCAGTTCTACTGCTTCTTAGACGGACTCTCCGGCTACTACCAAGTGGCCATAGCACCCGAGGACCAACCGAAAACTACCTTCACTTGTCCATTCGGCACATTTGCCTTCAGACGTATGCCCTTTGGCTTGTGCAATGCTCCCGGGACCTTCCAACGGTGCATGTTCTCCATATTCTCCGACATGCTCGAGGATTGCTTACAGGTATTATGGATGACTTCTCTATGTTTGGTACTTCATTTTCTGATTGTCTCCATAACTTATCCTGTGTCCTTGAGAGATGCATTGAATGTAATTTGACTTTGAGTTGGGAGAAAAGTCACTTCATGGTGACGAGTGGAGTTGTGTTGGGTCATGTGATATCTAGTCGTGGAATTGAAGTTGATAAGGCAAAAATTGATGTGATTGAAAAACTCCCCCCTCCTGTGAATGTTAAGGGAGTTAGAAGGTTTTTGGGTCATGCTGGCTTTTATAGGAGATTTATTAAAGATTTTTCGAAAATCAGCCAGCCTTTATGTCACTTGCTTGCTAATGATGTGCCTTTCGTGTTTGATGATGCATGTGTAGAGGCTTTTGCTAAATTGAAAGATAAGCTTGTGACTGCTCCTATTGTGATTGCACCTGATTGGTCTTTACCATTTGAGATTATGTGTGATGCATCGAATCTTGCTGTGGGGGCCGTTTTGGGCCAACGAGTTGATAAATTGCTTCGTGTGATTTATTATGCTAGTTTGACTCTCAATGGTGCTCAATTGAATTATACTACCACTGAGAAAGAACTTTTGGCTGTTGTGTTTTCTCTTGAAAAATTTAGGTCTTATATCTTAGGGTCTAAAGTAATTGTGCATTCAGACCATGCAGCCCTTAGGTATCTTTTGAGTAAAACTCAATCGAAACCTAGGCTTATTTGGTGGATTCTTCTGTTGCAAGAGTTCGATGTAGAAATTCGTGATAGGAAAGGTTGTGAAAACGTGGTCGCTGATCATCTATCTCGCATTGTCCCTACTGAGCATTCACCTACCTTGCATGAACATGTTGACATAAATGATAGTTTCCCATATGAGCATGTGAGTGAAGTAGTTAGTGTCCCTTGGTATGCAGACATTGTAAATTATTTATCAGATGGAGTCCTGTTGTCTAACCTCTCTTCCCAAGAGAGGAAGCGTTTTGTGTTGATGTGCAGGAGTTACTTTTGGGACGACCCATTTCTTTTCAAGGTGGGAAAGGATGAGATCCTTCGGAGGTGGTGCTCAAAGAAGAGCAATTGGATGTCCTGGTCTTTTGCCACGAGCTTCATTGTGGAGGACATTTTGGAGGTCGAAAGACCGCGTTTAAGGTTCTCCAGTCAGGTTTATTTTGGCCTTTCTTTTTAAAGATGCTCATAATTTTTGCAAATCTTGTGATCGCTGTCAAAGGATTGGGAATATAGGCCCAAGGAATGAGATGCCCCTTGTGAATAATTTGCAAGTAGAAATATTTGATGTGTGGGGCATTGACTTTATGGGACCATTTCCCAAATCTTTTTGTTTTGAGTACATTCTTCTTGCTGTAGATTACGTGTCCAAGTGGGTTGAAGCTATCCCCACAAGTACGTGTGATGCTAATGTGATCATTAAGTTTTTGCGAGGTAATATCTTGAGCAGATTTGGATTCCCACGAGCCATAGTGAGTGATGGAGGCAAGCACTTTTGTAATCGGGTTTTCGAGAAATTAATGAAGAAATACGGGATTTCACACAGAGTGGCCACTCAATACCATCCGCAAACTTCGGGCCAAGCAGAGACGAGCAACAAGCAAATCAAGACCATTCTTGAGAAGACGGTAAACTCGTCCAGGAAAGATTGGTCGAGTAGACTCGATGATGCACTATGGGCCCAAAGGACAGCATACAAGGGAGTTTTGGGGATGAGTCCATTCCGTCTAGTCTATGGAAAGGCGTGTCATCTTCCAGTGGAAATCGAGCACAAGGCATTCTGGGCAATTAAAAAGATGAACTACGACCTTGATGTGGCCAGAAAAGAGCGATTACTGCAACTCTCGGAGCTAGAAGAGTTGAGGAATGAGGCCTACGAGAACTCCAAAATTTACAAGGAAAAGACAAAGAAGCTTCATGATGCTACTCTTATCCGGAAAAATCTCGTACCTGGTATGAAAGTTCTTCTCGTTAATTCCCGACTCCGCCTCTTTCCCGGAAAACTGAAGTCTCGTTGGAGTGGACCTTATGTTATTGAGGAAGTGCTATCATTTGGAGTTGTGCGACTCCGGAACCCAGCAAATGGTGATTTGTTCGTGGTCAATGGACAAAGGGTCAAGCCTTATTTCGAAGGAAAGTTCGAAAAGAATCATGTCGAGACCATCAGTTTCGACGAGCCACTGTATCCTTGATCCAGACTAGAGCCGAGCTCCCGGCGATAAACCGAGCGTATTTCTGTACTCTTTGTATATATATATACTTTAATTTCTATATTATAAAAAAAAAACCCAGAATTAAAAAAAAAAAAAAAAAAAATTATCGCCGCGGGCCGCGAGGCTTTTCTTAGCCGCGGCCGCGGCGACCATTATTTGATGAGCCGATGGTTCGTTTCTGCAGGGAAAATTTCGCGGCCACGGAGCAACCTCGCAACCGAGGAGTCGGGTCGCGGCCGCGAGCCTTTTCTTCACCGCGGCCGCGGCGATGTAACTCTCGCAAATGGTTCGTTTCTGCGTATAAAATCTCGCGGCCGCGGGGGGATGTCGCGGCCGCGGCGCCCGCGATTTTATGATTAAATCCCTTTTTGTCAGTTTGAACGCCCATTTCATCTACGCCCATTTCCCCTATCATTTTTTTTCGAACGGCAATCCCGACAATTCCATTGCTCCTCGCCTCCGATCACTCGACGACCACCGCCGACCAGCCACCGGCGACACGTCTCCGATCACTCGACGACCACCGCGACACCACCCCTCCTCCTCTTGCAGTTCACGCGCGGCACCTCCACCCTCCGAACCCTATCCGATTTCAATCACGACCAACTGACCGGCCTACCAGCTCCGGCGACTTACCCATGGCGACCTCCGGCCACGAGCTATTCCGGTTCGCCATTCATCACCTCCGGCATCTCTTTCCGTTTCCAGTCAGAACCCACCTCATTCGAACCCTAGCTCACGATGAAATTGCTCGTGTTCGCCCGAACTCACACCAAAAGGTACCGATAGCTTACTCTTCTTGAAGTCCGTTGATTGTTGAGGCGTGAGGAGGCCAACTCCGGGATCGAGCCGGTTCACATTGTTCACAAGCCTTTACTTCAAAATACCGCACGCCACGTGTTCGATATATTGTTCGATAGACCGCTCGAATGGGAAAGAATCCGTTTCGTTCCACCAAGAAGAACACCGCTCAAGACCCGCCTAAGAAGCACAAAGCGGGCGAATCCTCCTCTCGAGATGCCCCTCCGGAAGGTGAACGCGATGATCTTTCGGACCAATACGGGGCTCCGTTCCCGATTTATTCTCGGAAGGAGGGCGAGATTTATGCCCGTCTCTCGCAAAAGGAGGTCGTGAGACCGAAGGCGGTGGACTGGGATCTCTTGAACGATTTGGGTATTCTGGAAGACGTGATGAAGTACCTTAAGGTTTTGAACCTCACCGACTACGCCAGAATAGAGGAGAGCTCGCGTCGAACCCTCATGCTTGAGTTTTTCAGCACATTCGTTCTCGCCGATGGGAACGAGTACTTCACTTGTCAACTTAAGGGGAAAGACCTCGTGGTGGATAATGCGGTGATGAAGGACGTGTGCGGTTTCAATTTCTCCGGTACACGTAGCAAGGCCCTCGACTTCAACGCCAAGAAGAGTTGGGCCGAACTCTCCCCACATACGACTTGGATTCTGCCGGCATGTCCAACGGCCTTATCGAAGACCTGGCCACTGCCGTTGTGCATCGGTTCATCTGCTACAACGTTACCGGCAAAAAAGAGGCGAATAAAGTCAGTGAAGTCGAACTTTTCCTCATATGGGCGATGCGAGCAGGAGTGCGGGTATGTTCGATGACGTTCTTGCAGAACTCCTTACAGGAGATTGCCCTCACTCGGCGTGGACTACCGGCACTTGGTCACTTTGTTACCGCACTCGCTAACCATTTCGACATCACCCCTGAAGCCTACAGATTACATGGAGAGATAGCGCTTCAGGAGAGGTCTGAGATGCGATGTCTCAACTACAACGAGCTCAAGCAGGCTGACCTTGTTCGGAACCGGACTACGGCTAAGGAGTACACAAAGCGCACTGCCTATGACACCTATTTCAAAAAGCTCCAGCAGGGTCCGCCTAATTCCGATCCGGCAGGGTCGTCTCGGCAACCGACGGAGGGCGACGAGCATGAGCAGATGCATGTCGACGAGGACCATTTACTTCCGCCTCCACCCGAATGGATGCAGGCGCCGAACTCTCACCCGGAGATTCCCCCGCAGCAGCCACCGGAATGGTGGTCCACATTTCAGACTCAGTACACAGCCGACATCCGCTCTATCCACGATCACTTTGACGCCCAGGACAGCAGATGGGCTGCCCTCGAGAGCTGACAGACCACGCAGTGGACCAGCTGGGAGACACAGCAGAACACTCGATGGGACCAGTGGGAGACCCAGCAGCAGACTTACTGGACTCAGATGGGTACGCAGTTCGATACCTTCGCTGGCGGCCTTCAGTCCATCCGCGAGCGGCAGGACCAGCAGGACGCTCGGATGAACAGCTGGGACCAGCATTTCACTCAGTGGGACACCCGTTGGGGTTCGGGTCCCAGTCACCCTCACCAGCCACCATCACCTCCGGATGCACAGTGACTTGTCACTGTGCTTTGTATGTTCTCTTTTTCCCTTTCTCTTTTTATTTGTGTACAGCTTCTTTGTTTTTGTTTTTGCGTTGGTCTGTTATATGGTCTAACTCTCCTTCACCGAGACTTGACAATGGGGACATTGTCTGGTTTTAAGTGTGGGGGAGTTTTACATGACTATGTGGTTGACCAGGTCTAGTTTTTCCTTTTAGGATTGCGTTTATTTCATTATTTCTTTTCTATTGCGTGGTGGTCCAGTATAGTTTTTAGGATTATTTGTGGTGTCTTTGTGAGCTTGGACTTTGGTATATTGTAAGACTAGTTGATGATTGGTTGATTGAGTTAGGAAGTTGTGATGATGAGAATGAGTGTCATATTTCGATGAATTGGCTTGGTTGTTTTGTTGACATTTATTTTACCTTGTGAGGCTTTGAGCCACATTCATTTCTTTTCTTGTGAGTTATTGGTCGGAATCGTTATCAATTAGAATTTGCCTTGAGTCTGCTATGAAATGAAATAACTGGATTTGTGAACGTGAATATGATTGAGGCATTCTTTGTTTTTCCCTTCCCTTTTCTTTTTCCTGAGAATAATGTCGCTAGTCACCCCTTTTGAGCCTTATTGATTTTCTTTCTCTTACCTCGTGACGATTATATTGTGGAGTTACGTGTGTGGATTGGGAGGTGATTTGCGTTGGTATATACAAAAAAAGAAAAAAGGAAGAGAGAGAAACCGAATGGATTACTTAAATA
>BKCP01007238.1:122715-146730 GCA_008636005.1 Striga asiatica | reverse complement strand
ATTTGAATTCTTCTTGGCTTAATTGATTGATTTGAGATTAGTCTTGCTTGAACCGTTGTCCTTGCTCGTTTGTTTGTTTTTCTTTCCTTTTCTTTTCTTTTTGTTCGGGACGAACAAGGGTTTTAGTGTGGGGGAGTTGTTCGTTCCACTTTTGTCATGTTTTTCTTCTTTATTTCATGCTTGTTTTTCCCCTACGTAGGTATTATTCTTTGGTTTTTGGTCTGTATCGAGTCGTTTTGTGCATTTCCTTTGTTTTAGTGGTTTTTGGTCTTTTTGTTCGTTTTTTCCCGGTTTTCCGTATTTCTTGTCGGAGGTGATGTGCAGGTTTGGTGGCTCGGTGCATGGCCATGCGAGGTCTACTGTTTAGATGGATGAGTTGGGGTCGTGTTGGAGAAGACGGGATCAAATTCCGAGTCCGGATGTGAGAAGACGAACCGAAAACACGACGTGCAGAAATGCTTCACCGCGGCCGCGGAGAAGAGGAGGTCGCGGCCGCGAGATGCCCGTAAATTTGATTTTCTGGCCCGTCGAGCTCGCGACCGCGAGATGTTCTTCGCCGCGGCCGCGGGGGTCGCGACAGCAGATTTTTATTTTGCGAGTTTGTTCAGTTTTTCATTATCGGGGGACCTAGGTGTTTGAACCTCTCTCGTGTTTTTTCACTCCAGAACATATATTTCTCTTAGATTTTCATAGGATTTGATCTTGGATTGTGAAAACACCAAGATTTGACTTTTGGATTCGGATTGCTCGTTGTTTCTTCAACATTGGATTCGTATTTATCGTAAGCTTTTCTCTTATTTCATTGATGAGTGATATGTCTTTGCTTGATATGAATGTTGATGTTGAACTTGTGATGAGTAGCTAAATTCGTTAACTAAGGCTAGGGGATAATTGTTCCGGTTCAATTTCGTTTGTATGAATGTTGATTGCTCAAGCTATTCGAGTTGTGCTAAATCTAGGGTTGAATTGATTGATCACCTTTTTAATCCACTAAATCGATCCTTAGAACCGAAAGGGGAGGGATGATTGATCTAGGCTCGTTTAGAATAGACTTGTTCGGAGACGTATTGTCTATGTGCTGATTGATTCGATAATTGTTCATTTATGTTTGTTCTCTTGTTATGTGAGTTATTGAGGATGAATCTCTGAATGAGTGAGTTTTTTGTGTCCTTTGGCCGAGTGATTGATTGTCATTTAATGTATTGAGAACCGGAAACGATTGTCCCCGACTCCCTACTCATTCTTATCATTCTTTGAATTGTGTTTTTGGAGTGTCAAATTGGAATTTCTTGTTTGAGTACCATTAGTTGTTAATCGCGTAGTTGATAATTCAAACCAACCAATTGAGCTAGAGTGTTTAGGATTTAATTTCTCTTTTTGTGATTGAATATACATATAAGATAATCCGGCTAACTTTCCTTGAGACACGACCCGGTGTTCGAATCTTTTGATTCCACTCCGGTAAAATAAACTACAACACCCATTCTCATGGCCGTATCACAGAGTCCTATGCATTCTTATAAATCAAAATCCTTTAAAAAAACTCTACAAGATCTTACTAAATTAAATATATAATAATCATGTCTCTCAATAATGGTGGAAAAAATAAGGATATGGATAATGAATATGATTATTGGTAAGTAAAGGCAAATAATCTCCTATCATTCTGGAAAAAAAAGGGCAAATAATCTATAATGGGTGTGCAAAGAACAAACAAATATATAAAAATTGGATAATGAGTATGGTTGGTTAATAAAAACAAATAATCATGTTCCACATTTAATTTATCATATAATATGATGAGTATGGTTGGTTAATAAAAACATTCTCATATAATATGATGAATATGGTTGGTCAGTAAAAACAAAGTCATTGTTCCACATTTAATTCATCATATAATTTTATATAGTAATTAGCTGGTTATAGTTATGGTCAGTGTTCCACATATAATTCATCATATAATTTTATAGAATAATTAGCTTGTTATGATTATGATTAATAAACAAAGGTAAATAATTAATGATATTTAGGGTATGCTTGGTAACTATATAAATTAGCTTATAGTTTATTTGGTTAGCTTATAAACTTCCTATATTCAAGTAAGAATTGAGTTTTTTTTAAAAAGCTCGAGTTTATCTCATAAGCTTTTTTGGGTATCTTTTCAAATAAGCTCGTCGAAATTTTTATTTCAACTAGTCTGCCAGCTAATTTTATCAAACACTTTTATCATATAAACTAGCTTTTTAGTTATAAGTCCTAAGCTATAAGCTATAAGCTCGAAAATCACATATAAACATTAAACAATAAAATAGTTTATCAGCTAATTTTAACAAATGAAAACAAAAACCAAGAATAGAAACTCTATCTATTATTTTTGTTAACTGATAAATATGTTAAAACCTTTTTTTTAATATGCCTCTTGTTGTTAAAAAAAAGAAAAAAAAAAAAGACTCTTTAGATATGCATTTACTTGATAATAAAAAATACATACTATATTATTTTTGTGATAAATATTTTAAAAGAAACGAGGGATGTCATTTTCTCGATAAAATCACGAAAAATGAAATGGGCCGTATCAAAGCCCATCCAAGTAGGTTTCCTTCATCCACTACAGGTGACCTCTGTGTTAACAACATCATGATTCGTTTGAGTTGTTTTCTTATGAGATCTTTTGTTAGTTCATCGAATAGGATGATTATAGGGGACGTAGGTTTCTTTTCTAATAATAGAATGATAATAAGCAGCAGCAGAAGAAGCAGAACAGATAATAAATGGCATTATGTTGCGACGAATTTTTCTTCTGATGACAATAATAAATCGGATTATGTTGCGAGGAATTCTTATTCTGATGATAATAATAGGAGCAGCGTTAAGTCGCCTTGGCTTATGCTCCCTTCCTTGGTGGAATCCGGCAACATGTTGTATTATAATTTCTACAATTTGGCAGAATCCCAAATAGAGAGAATAAGATCAACATTGGAAGGAGAGGATATTGATGCCAAATTTGTGGGTTCGTCTCACGGGTGGATAGTTGTGCTGAACCGGCGCAACCACGGGCTGCTCCTCTGGAACCCCATCACTGAGGTACGCATAAACCTTCCATCCCTCCTCACCTTGCCCGATCCCCAAATTAACTGCTGTGGGATTGTATCCAAGCTCATACTCTCCTGCTCCCCCGACCACCACGTAGATCAATGTCGTGCCATGATGATTTTTGGACCCTTTAACAGGCTGGCTTTCTGCCAGCCCGGCCGCAGCACCCACTGGACCCCAATCGGCCATTTGTATTGGACTAAGTATTTGTATTGGGAGGCAAGCCACCACACCGACGAGGAGGACGACTATGCGAGGCGGTACACCGATTGCGTGTATTCCCCCACACACAAACTCTTCTTCTGTTTTGTGATGTGGAGATTGGAGTGTTGGGATCTTGGGGACCTCGAGTGCCCCAGGATTTGTTGGTCGGAGATTGTATATTATACGCAAGGGGTTGCTAGTGAAGAAGAGATGTTTGGCATCTGTGCCGCTGGGAGATTACCGGATTTGATGAGACAGCAATTCCTTGTGGTGGCAGAGCAGACGAATCAGCTTTTCCTCTTGGATCAGCACGTATGCTTACGGATGGGCCCTGTCGGTAGATATCGTCCGCATATCTACTTTGGTAAGTATAGGGGTTGGGATGACAAATTCCCCCACCAAACATTTGCTTTCGATGCTTTTAAAGTTGACTATATTTCGGGGGACGGCACTCAGCCCAAGCTTATTAAGACTAGCATGGAGGGTTCGCTGGATGGGCTGGCAATGTTTATTGGCAAGAACCACTCCTTTGCCATCTCCGCACCAACCAACCATGGCCTAGAAAAAGATTGTATTTACTTTACTGACACAAATAGACACCAGCCTCCAGCGGGCTCCATCTTTGGGGGCCACGATATCGGCATTTATCATTACGCGACCAGAACATTTTCTGATTGCTTTTATCCACGGGACACCAACAAAATAAAGAAGATTGTGCCTGCACCCATGTGGTTTACTCCCAACGAGAGCACGCACTAACGTATGATTTAGCAAATTATCCTAGATACTCTGTTTTTCTGCTCAGGAACAATTTATCTATTTTTTCTTTTATTTATATATATTCCTGCCCACTGAGACACCGATTCGTAGTTTGTACGTCATTAAGCAACATGAATACAAGACTCAACTATCCCTTTTCCTCTCCCCATACCCTAGGCCAACAAACATAAACTTTTCTTTATCTCCCTTCAACTATCTCTTGTGGGTGATTCTACTATCATGTAAGCTTGTACTGACTTAACAACAGGTACATCTTAAATGAATGTCATGTGTCGTTTTTGTTATTAAATTAAATAAAAACTCGAAATATTGGTTACTGAAATACGAAAATGCCCTTGTACTAGGTACAAGGGTATAAGGTGTTGAACTTTTCTAATATTAACATTTAGCCTAAACATAATTACATATATCAAATAAACCAACAATTAATCCAAAATTTCATTTCGAAATATCTTCTGCAAATAACAACTCGAAGATCTTCTGCAAAATTTCATTTTCAGAATCGATAATTTGAAGAACAACTCGAAGGTAAATAATTTGAAGAACAACCCGAAGATAAATAATTTTGTTTCCAGTTTCGATAACTGAAGAACAACATTATGTGAAAGATGTTTTCAATTTCTTGTTCTTCATTCATTTTACCTTCCAATCATGTGGTAATGTGCATCCGTCATTTTGCTTTGCATCCGTGAGTTATAAGACATAGATACGATGAATGTTGTAATGAGAATTTGTCTATGTTAATCTTGATAATTCATTGATATTGTTTTTTAATCATAAAGAAGCACATTAGATTTTTGACGAAATGTATGAACAGACCCTGAAGATGCAAAACCAATGAGCAGCAAAATACAAGTTGCCAAAAATTACAACCGAACAAGTTGTTTGTTATTGTTGTTGTAGTCATAAACAATGTTTATGACATCAATTTAACATTTTAGAATATGATCATGAGCTTTAGTCATAAACAAGCACAAAATATTCTTTAAAATGCAACTTGATATACATGTGATATTCATCTTTGATTTTGTCAAAACAAATCTTATAAAATCGGTGAAGTCAAAATTTGTACGTAAAGTCTATCTGTACTAAAAAAAGGTAGATTCAAAATTCTTTATCTAATTTCTTTTTTTCCTTATCTAATTCATTCTTATTATCTAATTGTATAGAAATCTGTTCTGATTTTGTGTAATCCTCTAATTGTATTTGTATCATATCCGATAAAATCGGTTTAACAAAATAAATCCCATAACATCCGATAAGTAAAAAAAAGTACGTAAAATCTTTATTAAAATAAAAAGGCTTTATTTATTATCTAATTTATTATCTAATTGTATGAAAATCTGTTCTGATTTTATATTACGTACTACAAATTGTGCACCCGTGTTCAGGAGCTACTTAACCGGCAAGTTATGTGGAAATAACTCATTTAGTGCTTCTGTCCCGTGCATACGGTATGTATTTGTATTACACATACTAGAAAATTGTGCACCCCGTACATCGCACGGACTCTGTACTAATAAATGACCTTAAAATTGTGCACCCCGTGCATCACCCGTGTTCACATTTTGGCCTATTACAGGTCACGTACTATATATACCCTGTACATTTTTCTTTATTCATTTATATAATTATAAAACTTGATAAATAGCCTTAATTTTGTGCACCCCGTGCATCGCACGGGATCTGTACTAGTTCTTTTATGATGTCGAAGATCAGATTAAACTGCGACCACAGAGTATACTAAGAATATCCCAAATAAATAAAATAGGCAAGAAATAAGACACCAAGATTTAACGTGAAAAAACCTCCAATGTAGAGGAAAAAACCACGGGACAACCTCCGAACAATTCCACTATATATTCACGATAATTACAATATCTTTTCCACGTGGACCTACTGTTGATACACAATTTTGGCCTCGCTTTTTAAAATATTACACCTGGATATGTATTAACTCAATTGTTTTATTTTAGGGCCTAAAAATAATACCGCTTGTGATAATATTGGGTCCATTAAATATATATATATATATATATATAGAGAGAGAGAGAGAGAGAGAGACAGAGAGAGAGAAAGAGAGAGAGAAAGTTATGATCATATGAGAATGATAAAATGACTATGAACCATTGGATTCATCAACTCAATGGCTATGATCAAGTCAAACATTATTAATATCAGTCAAACATTAGATGGCAGTGTGGTAAATAAGTCAACTCTCTCCCTCCCACATCAGTTTCTCTCTCTCACACACACACACAATCAAAACATACACACACTGACGCACACATACTCTGCACATTGCGCGCACACACACACACACACACACATCACACTGCACACACACAATCGTTTCACACACACATTCGGACCTTCAGTCCGCCGCCGCAGTCGCCGGAGAAGTCGCCACCGCCTCGTCCATCGACATCCCCGACCTCCGCCAGATCCATCGACCCCGCCACCGTCCTCAGTTGGACCCCAGATTGACCACCGCACGCACCAGGTCTCTACCCCACCGAAGTCTCAGTCCGTCGCCGCCGTCTTCCCGACCCATCTCGTCGCCGTCTTCTCGGCAGCGGAGAGTATATACTGAAATTATATTTTGCTGGTGAAATCGAGGTGTTCGATGATGGAGGCGTCTGACATCGGAAAGGTGGTTGAAATGTGTTCGCCGGACGGTGAAGGTCCTCGGTGGCCGCATGATGATGTCCCCGACGGCGACCAAATTGAATGTTTAGGAAACGAAGTCTATTTGCAGATTTAGATTTTAGAGTAGGGACTTAGTTTTGTAAATTTAAAAAGACTTAGGGCCATAGGTGTAGTTTCAACAATTTTTCGTATATTACAATTGAGTTTCTGGGTTAATTTGTAAATAATTAAAATATAATTAATATTTTTAATATCCTCATTTAATGTTTGGTATTTTGTATTTGTTATGACTTATGACCAATTATTAATAATACTTTATATAAAAAATATAATTATAGAATTAATATTTTTTATATAGTTCGGTTGTTCGATTATCTAAATAAAAAAATTTGATATTGAACCGGCATAATCAACTTTTTAAATTTAAAAAAATGGCAATTGAAATGAGATTTAAAAAATTGAACTAAGATTATTAGCTTGGTTGAAACAAGTTGATATTGTGCAATCCAAGAGTCAGTATTGTGCAATTCGTACAACATTAATATGCAATCGCAATACGTAAAATTATATAAAATAACAATAATATTTTCACATAATTCGGTTGTTTCAGTTATTTTTAAATAAAAAATATAATTATAGAATTAATATTTTTTATATAGTTCGGTTGTCTGGTTATCTAAAAAAAAAATTGATATTGAACCGGCATAATCAAGTTTTTAAATTTAAAAAAATGGCAGTTAAAAAATTGAACTAAGATTATTAGCTTGGTCAAAACAAGTTGATATTGTGCAATCCAGTAGTCAGTATTGTGGAATTCGTACAACATTAATGTGCAATCGCAATACGTAGAATTATATAAAACAACAATAATATTTTTCACATAATTCGGTCGTTTCAGTTATTTCGGTTATTTAAAAAAAAATATAATTCTGACACCGAACTAAATAATTGTGATTTAAAAATGAATATACCTAATCAAACTAAAATATAAAATTTCAAATAAAAAAATTTAATTCGTTCGTATCAGTAGCTATTATGTAATTTGAGAGTTACTGATGTGCAAACCTTCTATTACTATATATTGTGCACTCATAGTGCATTCAAATTTTATGATTCGAACTCTAAAAATGAACGGACATAATCGATTATATTCTATCGGTTAATCAAAATACCATAAATAATCAAAATAATTATTTAGTTATATTATAAAAATATAGTTAATCTTTTAGCATTATATGTATACATATTTTGAAAAGACCTAAAATGAATATGCAAAAAAAAATAAAAAATATAACAAAATATATTAAAATATTATGTCGATCTTTTTCTTTTATGTATGTTGCGCGGTATTTTATTGTGGGATTTCGTGATAAGGTGTAGTGTGTTATTTAATAAAGTACATCGTGTTGTTTTATAAAGTGCAATATGTATATATATAAAGTGCACATTTGAGTACGGATCATCAGCAAAAAGGAGGTGGGAAACGGAGACCCCATCTTTAGAGTATGGGACCTTTTTGACCTTCGCTTCCTCACAGATTTGTAAGAGCAAGGATAGACATTCCATAACAATGGAAAAGAAATAGGTCAATTACATCGAGCCTTGCCTGAGACCTCTACTACTGGGGAAATAGGCGTGGAGGGTAATTGAGAACAATGGAATATTTTAGGGTAGTAATGCGGGCCCTTATTCATTCGATCCATTTATGAGGGAAGCACATAGCCAGCATGGCAGCTTCTAGGACAGTCAACACTGTCGAACACTTTCCTCAGGTAACCCTTTACAGTAAGTAAAAGTAAGCTATCCAGTACTACATGCAGCGTGTTGCTCAATAAAATGCAACGTGTTATTTTATAAAGTGCAGTCTACTGATATATAAAATGCAATACTTTATATGATTCTAGATAAATTATGTGTATTCAAAAATTAGTTTTAGTAGATATAATTACGCATCGAATTACAGTACATGATTGAAATATTTTTATTATTTAATAGTATTCATATTTATCATTTTTTATTAATTAATACATATGTATAAAAAAAATATAAAAACAATTTTTTTTATTAACTTTCAATTATTACACATTGGGCATGAGGCCTGAATTGAAATAAAACTAAAATCTATAAAATTGCAATTAGGTATTGAACCCTTTCTAATTTTCAGAAAAAACACCCAAGCTCAATTAAGCCAGGCAGTGGTCGGGATTATCCTCCAGGCGCGGATCTCCGGCCAAGTTGACTCTATCGGAGACAACACTCTGCACAACCGCACCAGGAGCTTCTTGTTCGGGGTTGATGGAAGGTCGATTTGGTAGCTATTGGAGGTCGCCGGAGTTAGGCAAAGGCGGTGGAGGGCTAACAGTTGTGTCGAGGTTTTCCCCGAATAGAAAGTCGCTGAAGATGAATCGAGACGGCCGATGAAAGCACTGTGGCGACGGAGGAAAGACGAGAATTTGCAGAGGAGTTCGGCGGCAATGCTTGCGCGACGACGGCGGATCCGTGACGGAGGCTAAGTTGTGACGTTGGCGGCGAATATGGACGGCCGAAGGTTCCGCCGGTGAGTGTGGGTGTTCCGCCGGTGATTGTGCGTGTTCAGCCGGCGATTGTGTGTGTGCGTCTCCTGCGTGTGTCTGTACTGCGTGTACTGTGCCTTGAGAACCTCCGTATGGACAGAAACTGTTTTGGTCGCCTGTGTTTCCTCCTTGAAAAAAAGGGGGTCTTGTTCAATCTAGAAACATTGCACCGAGTGAACAAGTTGCTATGTTTCTTTCAATCCTCGTACATCACAAGAAAAACGTCACGTTGAAGTTTGATTTTACGAGATCCGGTAAAACTGTAAGCAAGTACTTTAACCGTGTACTTGATGCGGTAATCCGCCTTTACACCGACCTAGCCGCCACACCTAAGCCAATCGAGGATGATTGTTCAAATGAAAGGTGGAAATGGTTCAAGGTAGCCTAGCTGACAAGACCCTTAACATTGCTTAGTCAATTTTGTCTTCTCTAGTTCTTCCAAACTAACACTCTTTTTTTTATTCCTTTTTGCTCGTTAGGGGTGTCTAGGAGCACTAGATGGTACATACGTTAACGTTCGAGTCCCGTCAAAAGATAAGGGAAGATATAGGAATCGAAAGGGTCAAGTAGCAGTGAATGTACTTGGGGCGTGCGATAGAAATATGAACTTCATCTACATGCTTTGTGGTTGGGAGGGGTCCGCTGCGGACAGTCGAGTACTTAGAGATGCAATCACTAGGAAAATTCGCTCCGAGTCCCAAACGGTATCCCCCCTACTTATAAACATTACATATGTAAAATAGCACTCTTCCGATAAAACATTAAATCAAACATAACACAATCATTTTAAACATAGGAAACTATTATTTGGTGGACGGTGGTTACACTAATGGTCCTGGCTTTCTAGCGCCATATAGGGGTGTGAGATATCACTTAGATGAATGAGGTACAGGGCCCCGCGCTCCACGAAACTTTAGAGAACTGTATAACCTTCGGCACGCCAAAGCTAGAAACGCGATTGAACGTGCTTTTGGCATTCTAAAAATGCGTTGGGCAATTCTTAGGAGTAACTCTTTTTACCCCATTCGGACCCAAAATCGCATTATTATGGCATGAGCGCTTATTCACAATTTTATACGTAACACAATGCCCGAAGACCCCATAGAGAATGAGATTCCAGAATTCCCTATACCATCCAACGCATCATGTGAGGACGACTACATAGATCAAGTGGAAGGCAGCCAGGAATGGACACAAAAGCGCGACCTCTTAGCCCAACAAATGTTCGCAGATTGGCAGGGCGGTGTTCCCTAACGGATAAACAAACATAATTTTTTTGTACCCAATAATGTGTACTTTCATAATAATCTTCTCAAACAAAGTAATTGTGATAAATGTTCTTATCGGCAATGTTTATTTTTTATTTTTTGTTTAAGTCAGGTTGTTGGAAATGTTGTTATGTTGATTATCGGCATTCGATATTTTTGTGTTTGTGGTTTTCCTATATATTTCTTCTTGTGCATTATATCATAATTTTGTTTAACGTCATTTTTCATATACTGGAAATTCTGTATTATCCAAAAAAATAAAAAAAAAATAAAAGAAATTGCTACAAAACTATTGTCGCCACAGGATATTTGTCATGGAACCGTCAGCTACATCGGATACCGGGAAAGAGGGCGGCTCCACCTCAAAACGCCGTGTTTGGACAAGGGCAGAAGAGCGTGCCCTAATTAATGCTCTGAAGGAGATTGTAGTCGAGGGTTGGAAGACAGAAAATGGCTTCAGAACGGAATACGCATTTGTTTTGGAAAAAAAAATGAAGAAGTTCCTTCCAGGATGTGAAATTCGTGCGGAGCCGCACATATCCTCGAAAATGCATGTCTGGAAGAAGACTTATGCGAGTCTGGCACTTTTAAAATCAAACAACTCCGGAATGGGTTGGGATGATATTACAAAAGGCTTCTTTTGTGAAGATGAGAAGTGGGCGTCCTGACTTAAGGTTGGCTTGTACTTAAAATTCCAACATTGACTCGTCTATATATTTCGCATAATATACTTATCCTCATCCCATTTTTTGCTCCCCAAAACATGGTCAATAGGTGGATCCTAATGCAAAAGGTCTAAGGAACAAGTCTTTCCCCCACCTAGATGACTGGTATGAAATCTTCGGGAAAGACAGAGCCTCTGGCGCCGATGCCCAATCTTTCGGAGACGCAGCCCAGGATGTCCAACAGGACACACCTTATGAAGCAGACAATGACATCACATTGCAGCCCACACAGCACACAACAGGTAATGGTAGCCCAGTCAATGACGTCGGTCAGTCGTCGGGTGCGGCATCTGAAAGTACCTCTAGGAGAGGGGGAAGGACGAAGGGCACAAAAAGGAGGTCCACTAACTTAATGGAAGAACGTTTCATCGATGTTATGGAGACCTTCTTGCAGAACATGGATGGCCGGTTGGGTGAAATCGCTGCCAGAATGGCCAACAAGCAAGCGGCACAGGCTCAGATGACCGAAGTAAATGATGCGCTTCGTACTTTCCACTTTCTATCCGGTGAGGAGCGAATGGCTATCTGTCTGCGTTTGTGCAACAATGCCAGAGAGCTTGCTATGTTCATGGGCATGGGCCAAGAAGATAGGGCGCTCATGGTTAGAGTCATGCGTGATGGGCGGGGGTAGTGTTTTTAATGGAAAAATGTTTTGTTTCTTGAGGTTGTGGTAACGGTATTATGTTGAGGGAACTCTCTGAACTTTTGTTGTGTGATTTTGTACTTTTGTGGTGAACATGTTTTGGATTGAGGATGATTGTGCACAATACTGTGGATTGTGTGTTGGGTTGAAATACCCTTTATTTTGTTTGATGAGATGTTGAAAATTCCAAGTTGTTTGTATAATGGTCAAGTTTTTTTGCATGGAATGGTCTTACATTGGTTATCCTTATTCGTGAATGTTTATTATTGTTGTTATAATACACTTTTAATCGCTCGACGCAGGTTCACCATGTCTGTCTATAGGGATGATCCGCCGTGGGGGTGTTTCTATATACTTATGGACATGCCAAACGAACCCACACTGGTAAGTTCAAAATTCTCACTTCGACCATTGAAGCAACATTCATTAGGGCAAACTTTAATTTGACATGCTACGTGTGAAAAATAATGATATAAAGGATAAATATAATAAATCTAAAAATATACAACTTATTGTTCCCCTTTAAACGAGTGAAAAATAATACTACTAATACTTGTCTGTAATATGACACTAGTACGACACTCGTGTATTACACGGGTGCTTGCTAAAAACTTTTTTCTTAAATCTAAAATTAATGAGAAAAAGTGGTTGAAAATTTAAAGACTTTTATAAAAAAATATATATTATTATATATTTTACTATGACACTTGTTACTTGTGCAAATTACATGTGTTATATTATAATTTGTAATTTATAACATAACTCCATTAAACATAAACATATTAATTGAGAAATAATTTTATATTTTTAATTAATTTTAATAAATAATTTTATTATTATTATAAATATAAATATAATTTATTTATTTATATTAACAATATGGTTGTAAAATCAAAGCTCATCAAAAGATGATTAATTTGATATATTATAAGTTTCAAAAAACACCAAAAAGATAGGGAACAAAAAAAAAAATAAAAAAATAGAAAGATATACAAATAATTAAATTTTGGTGTCCAATTTTTTAATGCTTACAGTTTAAAGTTCTTTATTAAATGCTAGGTTAGTGTTAAGTGTCGTTTTTTTGTGTGTTGACACTTTCACTTTCTTAGGACATAGACGTTGCGGCACCTTATTTTTGGCGACACGCGATGCCTTTTCCTGTTACTCTGATAACGGTTGAGGGTCGTCGCTACCCAATGGACATAATAAAGGTTCCGTCTGGGCTGGATTACGACCCAAGGACGTTTTTGTGTTTTGCCAATGGGTGGCAGTATTATGCTCAATCAGAGGATATACGCAACGACTACTACCTCTACTTTGAACGAGATGATTTTAGAACATTCAATGTCAAGGTCTACACGGCTAACGATATTGAGAGGCCTCCGCAGCACCGGTTTAGCATAAAATTAAAAAAAAAAACTCATGTGGAGCGTGCATTGTTGGTAAGTGATTGCTTCATGATTTAACATCATTTTTTCCGTCTACATTGTTCTTGCGTATTTAATAAAATGTTATCATATTTAATATTTTTTTCCCTGTTGTGAAGCCAATACCAATACAATTTTGGAATGCACACATTGAAGGACAGGTTCCAGAGATAGACAATGCAGTGCTTATGTTGAAGGGGGAAACATATTCGATGTCTATAGACCGAACTCACGGTAAGAGGCGCCTTAAAGATGGCGAGATGCGCCAATTCTTTGAAGAAAATAGCATTGTGGAGGATTCGGAGTGGGTGTTTACGTTGATTCCGTTTAGGTATCCCCGGTTTAGAGTGGTCGAAATTTGTGTGTAGCATGTATGTGAACGACGAATAATTGAACACTTTTTTTGCGATGCTTGTTGGTCGTTGATGTCACATTATTTTCCGACATTGTGTGTTAAACGTTTTTTGTGTTTATGAAGACAATTTTTCTGCTTTCTCTCATATTGTGATTGAAATATTACGGGTATATAAGAATTATGTGTTAACAGTTTTGTAGTTTATTGTGACAATTTATATGGTTTCTATCTTATTTTGAATGAAACATTACCGGTACAACACCGAAACAATGGAACACTACACCAAACATAAGTAACATTACAAACATTTGCTCAATGGAACAAAGCACGGGTACATCTTGTCAACAAAACGACTACATAACAAACAATTAGGAACATGCAGTAACATACGGGTACAACACCGAAACAAATAACAAACATAGTAAAGAACCACTAAACAAACAACCAACCACAACTAACATACTGATACACCACCGAAACAAGAACAAACATAGAAGGGAAAGATATAGTGACGAAGCTAATTCCACGACCAATCATGCGCGTAGTCCATAGGAGTGGCGGAACAGGCAGTAGATACATAATTTTCTTCTGGTTCATGTGCACCGTGAGAGGAGATGTCGTTTCTGGGCTGATTCACAGAGCCATCAGTTGAACCGGTTTGACTGTGTATGGATTGCTTCTTTTTTGGGCCCTTTGAACTGCTACCCATATAAAAGGCCGGACGCGGTGGTTGTTTCTTAGCTCTCGGAGGGATGTCAGTTCGAACAGGATAGGAAACTAACCTACTCGGTGGCAGACGGTTTGGAGGGTACTCCTCCACATCGATAACTTCAACACCTTTGCCACGGCCCTTACTGCCCTTCTTTTTGTCTTCGTCTTCGCTGTCAGAAATGATACACCACTGTAGAGGATTTACGTACGGTGGCTCCTCGTAAAACAACTCCACAAGTTTGTTGTGATGTGGATCACCTTCCGTCATGTACGCCAGGGAAAAGTCATTCCACTGCGGGAAAAATAAAATATAAATTAGATTGCAACCCTTGTGAAGAGGTATAACAAATGAAAACGCTTTTATTTTCGGCAAAACTCACCCTTAGCATTTCATCCCAAGTGCTGCCCGAAGCATGGTACTTGTTCTGGCCGACATCGTATTGAACACCAGCCTTGTCTTTCAGAGCCGTGAAAACTTCATGTCGTTTCTCCAAAACTCCAACTCGTATTCCGATGTATTCCATCATGAAACTCTTGCTGAACCACGCATTGAATGCTCGCGTAGCACCAAGTATGGACTCAGTATTATCTGCATTAGGAACAAATATACCACATAGCTTATCTTCAAGTAAGTAGTTTATAAGGAAGTCATCAAACTCTAGTGTCCAATTTAGGTCGTACAGATAGTCTGCCTGCACTAAACCAAAATCAGGAGCCATCGCAAATTTATGACTTAGAAATTTTCTTGTTTTTTCTAACTTCGGTAATAGTTGACTACTTCATTCAATGGTTGTGGAATACTTAGTATGTGTTATGGTGTTTAAATAGAAAATTTTCGTGAACCAGATCAATCATGCATTCAATGGTTGGACCAATGGATATGGTCTTCTTGTCTATTCAATGCAGCTTTGCAGAAATAGGTGAAAGCTATATGAAGACATGTGTAGTGAGTTGTCATTGCATGTCCCTTCGAATCTAAAATTATTGACCAAAAACATGACTCGAGTGGTCACTTTTGTGTACTGCGCATGCAAAAAGACGACCAATAATGAGTGTAATTTATTTAAATTGCAGATGCTGTCAAAGACCTATAAGTTTAGCTTTGCAGAAAACCTGAAGCATAGCCTTAGACCTGCATTGAATTGTATTTGTGCACATGTCCTGTGAATGCAAATCACACATTTCAAAATACACATGTCCTGACAAGTCAAAAGCTTGCGAAGACATATCCGTTCAGCTTTGCAGAAAAGCTGAAACCTAGCTGTAGACATGCTTTGCTCTGCATTTGTACACATGTCCTGTCAATTCACAACACACATTTCATATCTTTACATGCATGATTTCACGGAATTGAATTCAAAGCACACGTCCTGTCAATTCAAAAGCTGGTTCACAAAAGTAGTTTCACAAAATATTTAAGTTATTGTACAAAACATCAATGGAGCACAACAGCAAAGTTCATCTATCCATCCTTACTTAAAAAAAAAAAATACAGTGAAACAAAGCAAACAATGATCCAAAATGTAGACTTCATATATGTGAACTTCTTCTCCAATGTCCAAGCTTCACGGTCAACACCTTCAAATCTCAACTTCAGTTCAACATTTTTGTTTGCTTCTATCTCCAATTTCTTGACCAACACATTCTTCTCATCTTCCAATGCATGTATCTCTGCACATTTTAACTGAAGCCTCTCTGAAACCAGTTGCTCCATCTCATTTTTTAACTTTAATTGCTCGTGCAACCTTCCCTTTTCAGCCTTCAGCTTGACAAAATAACTCTTTTGGTACGACGGCATTTCGGGATCAACCCATTCAAATTTGGTACATGGCGGGTCATCCGACTGTCATAAATGAGCATAACAAAGAGGCAAAGGTGAATGTAAATTCCTCATTAACCAAATATATCATTTACTATAATCAACGAAAATCAATATCAGAAGACTAACTTTCGACAAACTGTTATAAAAAATATACCTTCCAACGAGGACATCTGATGAACCTTCAACCCGGGTTTTCATCCGTATTTGATGTCAACACGTCGCATTCCTCGTCATGATCACAGAACCTGACCTCCATCGGCCTATTGTTGGAGGATCTGTAATTCTGATTGCTTGAACTCGCGTTTGAACGCTGTGACATGGTATTTACCTGGAAAAGTGAAATGTATTAGGATAGCAGACTTTCAATTCAACAGCTTCTGTAAAATATGAAGTTCGGATGTTAAAGGTTCTTCATCTCTTCAAAATACGACGTGTTAACCAAATCAGATTTCAAACACTTATCATCTTTAAACCCCCTATTAGCTCTGAATTATTAACTGAAAACATTCCTACCTAGAAATATGCATCTTATGCATACAACACTTTTTTCTACACACAGTACTAGTAAAAAGAAAAAAAAAAAAAAACGAGACATTGCACCTATGTCCCCCAAAATGGCAAACATTATTAGGACCCAAATGTACCCTAACTTGTTTTTCATTTTTTTCATCTAAGTTGGTGAGCATAAATTTACTTGTTCCCACTACCGATTCAGCAGAAGATGAAGGGACAATTAATATATTGTTGGCAGCATACATAAGGTGGGAGCATGAAATAATGTTCATGTACACTACACATTCTTCTAAGGCCTTACAATTGCAGCCCACTAGCAGTGTTTACCAAATATGTAGCACATAAGATAAAAGCCATATATTTTAAATTACTTGCAACAAAGATAGTTCACATATGCACTGTACCTCATACAGACACACAAAAGATTAAACATTTTAAAGTTTGTTGGTCTTGTTAAGCACTTTAGCTGTAAACACTTCCTCCATTTCTCTACCACTATAAAAACATCAGCCTAATTCAGAAATATAGAAAGAATGTGAAGCATGACTTTATGTATTTGATGTTAACTGACAAGGACCTGAACAATTTTAATATGGTCTCCTCTAATAAATTGTTCAGCTTTACAATTTACCTAGATTTCGTCGGAAGTGGGAGATACTAGTTTAGCCTTTCCAAATTGGATACAGTCGAGCTATGTCCATCACTATGCATAACATTTAGCACCTCAAGACAGATTTTCATGAACAAATAGCACAAATCTTGACAGCTATATATATACAACCATTTTAAGATGCACAGGCAACTATGTTAAAAAGTAATCAAGTAGCTCAATAGTCGACTTCTAATTCTAACATAGAAAATGAACAACGATGAACAACAACGGGATTTCGCATCAGTTCACTTTTTTATTGTCAAACAAAATATTGTTCAAAATCAAACACTGGATCTGATGGGATTTCGCATCTCCAATGTATTGGTCGTAGCACAAGGATTTTTTTATTTCACGAAAAGAGGCAAAAATCGAAAGGCACAGGTTAGTAACTTCTCCATTGCTGCAAAATGGTCGTACCTCTCACTGCACTGCCGTCGGGGTATATTCTCTTACCTCTCAGAGGGACGTCGTCGACGTCGTATTCAAGGAGCCGCGGCTTCTCGTCGGGAGTGAAGTTGTCCTCTCGTCTTCGCAGAATCATGGCACCACGTTTTGGATGTAAATTGTGTGGTCGTGGGGCAAAGGATGAACTCGTTTTGGTACAGAATGGAGGACTCGCCGCTTCTCGTCGGGAGTGAGGAGGTGCTCTCGTCGGATAGCAGAATTAGGGAAAAAATTTTGGGTGTAGGTGCGTATGATTTTGATCGGGGGAGAAGGAAGAAATCGATGTTATTGAAGAAGGGCAATGTAGTCCATCCATCATTTTTGGCTTCTTTATCATCTCAGTCAATCCATTGAAGTAAATGAGGGATTCATTTATGCAAATTCCATCCCGAAAAGTAAACAAGGGACTATATGCTGACGTGGAAAATAGTCTTGATTAATTAGTCTTATCCCATCCTGCAAAGTAAACGACGCCCTAAGGTTTTTGTTACCATAGTCTTCGACCATACCCAACCTGCTCGGACTCCGCTCGACCAGAACAATTCCTTTGATTTATTCGACCCGCCGGCTGGACCGGTTCTAGATATAATATCCCATATCAGATGGAGGCGCCAATGGTTTCATACTTTCGGGAGTTTTGCTGGACATAAATTTTCAATTTTTGACATATACTTATTATATACTGGACATGAACGCGAATTTTTCAAGGCAGGAAAACCAGGTCATTGTGAAACATAGTTTGTTTAGTGAACATATACTTAGCATATACTGAACATAAACATACATATGAAAAAGGACAAGCCAACCTGTTGTGAATTTATACAAAACATATACTGAACATATATACATATATTTGATTAGTTTTGCTTGAAGGCCGAGATTGCAATTACGGAGAAAATATATTGACTTAATGGGTGGTTAAGAAGGTATGAGAGAGAAAGACTCCTTTACCATAAAAATAGGGATTCGGTTCTTAGGAAAAAACTGACCGTTGCCCATAACTCTCGCTAGTTAGTTATTAAATAAGGTAGTTAGTGATTAAATAATTATTCTAGCATATGTGCAAATAAATATAATAACTTTAGCTATTTTGCTAATAATTATAAGGAGTGTAATAATGTAAATAAAACAAAAAAGTCCAGTGTAGAGCTTAATTTTTTCTATAAAATATTCAATTTTATGATAGATAAAATTGAGTTTGACTGTGCGTGCACAACCGAGTACCCACTAGTAAAATAAAAAATAAAACTGACACATAATAGACAGGAAAAGACGTGACTATATAAATGTCTTCTTTAAAACAAAAATCGCAAGAATAGGAACTCTTATTTATTATTTTTGTTAACTGATAAATATATTAAAACTGTATTTTTCAAAGGATTTGGCTTCCCGAACATGTGATTGTGAAGCTGGCTCTTTCTGACTGGTTATCATTCTCTATTGCTGTAGTTTAGTTTCATTTTCTTTCTCTTGGTTTTTCTTTGTATTTTGGTTTTTTTTTGCAGATATGATTTGGGGAAATCTTCTCCTAGCTAGGCTATTTTTAGCAGTGGTTGGGTTTGTTTCCTTAGAACTTTGGTTTGTCGATTAGTTTTCCGAGTTTGGTTTGGTTTGTTTTAGATGCGGCTTTAGACCACCTTTGGTGCGTCTCTCAGTTTGTATTTTCGATGTCGTTTGGTCCTGTATTCGAACGGTGTTCACTTTTTATTAATATAGCTATCTCTGTCGTTTTGGAAAAAAAAAAATCTTTAAATGTACAATTACTCGATAATAAATAAAAAAGGTGGAATACCATACTGACAATATCATTTGTGTGATAAATATTTCAAAAGTGGAAAGATACGTCATTTTCTCAATAAAGTAACATCGAAACGAAAAATGAAATGGGCCGTATGAAAGCCCATCAAAGTAGGGTTATACTAAAGTAAAATGTGACAGAAGGTCTAGAGGCGCATTATTGGTGGTGTTGGAGATCTCGGTTTCCCTCATCTACTGCAGGAAGTGAGCTCTGTATTAACAACATGATGATTCGTTTGAGTTGTTTTCTTTTGAGATCTTCTGTTAGTTCATCATCGAATAGGATGATTACAGGGGACTTAGGTTTTTTTTCTAATAATAGAATGATAATAAGCAGCAGCAACAGAAGAAGCAGAACAGATAATAAATCGCATTATGTTGCGAGGAATTTTTCTTCTGATGACAATAATAAATCGGATTATGTTGCGAGGAATTCTTATTCTGATGATAATAATAGGAGCAGCGTTAAGTCGCCTTGGCTTATGCTCCCTTCCTTGGTGGAATCCGGCAACATGTTGTATTATAATTTCTACAATTTGGCAGAATCCCAAATAGAGAGAATAAGATCAACATTGGAAGGAGAGGATATTGATGCCAAATTTGTGGGTTCGTCTCACGGGTGGATAGTTGTGCTGAACCGGCGCAACCACGGGCTGCTCCTCTGGAACCCCATCACTGAGGTACGCATAAACCTTCCATCCCTCCTCACCTTGCCCGATCCCCAAATTAACTGCTGTGGGATTGTATCCAAGCTCATACTCTCCTGCTCCCCCGACCACCACGTAGATCAATGTCGTGCCATGATGATTTTTGGACCCTTTAACAGGCTGGCTTTCTGCCAGCCCGGCCGCAGCACCCACTGGACCCCAATCGGCCATTTGTATTGGACTAAGTATTTGTATTGGGAGGCAAGCCACCACACCGACGAGGAGGACGACTATGCGAGGCGGTACACCGATTGCGTGTATTCCCCCACACACAAACTCTTCTTCTGTTTTGTGATGTGGAGATTGGAGTGTTGGGATCTTGGGGACCTCGAGTGCCCCAGGATTTGTTGGTCGGAGATTGTATATTATACGCAAGGGGTTGCTAGTGAAGAAGAGATGTTTGGCATCTGTGCCGCTGGGAGATTACCGGATTTGATGAGACAGCAATTCCTTGTGGTGGCAGAGCAGACGAATCAGCTTTTCCTCTTGGATCAGCACGTATGCTTACGGATGGGCCCTGTCGGTAGATATCGTCCGCATATCTACTTTGGTAAGTATAGGGGTTGGGATGACAAATTCCCCCACCAAACATTTGCTTTCGATGCTTTTAAAGTTGACTATATTTCGGGGGACGGCACTCAGCCCAAGCTTATTAAGACTAGCATGGAGGGTTCGCTGGATGGGCTGGCAATGTTTATTGGCAAGAACCACTCCTTTGCCATCTCCGCACCAACCAACCATGGCCTAGAAAAAGATTGTATTTACTTTACTGACACAAATAGACACCAGCCTCCAGCGGGCTCCATCTTTGGGGGCCACGATATCGGCATTTATCATTACGCGACCAGAACATTTTCTGATTGCTTTTATCCACGGGACACCAACAAAATAAAGAAGATTGTGCCTGCACCCATGTGGTTTACTCCCAACGAGAGCACGCACTAACGTATGATTTAGCAAATTATCCTAGATACTCTGTTTTTCTGCTCAGGAACAATTTATCTATTTTTTCTTTTATTTATATATATTCCTGCCCACTGAGACACCGATTCGTAGTTTGTACGTCATTAAGCAACATGAATACAAGACTCAACTATCCCTTTTCCTCTCCCCATACCCTAGGCCAACAAACATAAACTTTTCTTTATCTCCCTTCAACTATCTCTTGTGGGTGATTCTACTATCATGTAAGCTTGTACTGACTTAACAACAGGTACATCTTAAATGAATGTCATGTGTCGTTTTTGTTATTAAATTAAATAAAAACTCGAAATATTGGTTACTGAAATACGAAAATGCCCTTGTACTAGGTACAAGGGTATAAGGTGTTGAACTTTTCTAATATTAACATTTAGCCTAAACATAATTACATATATCAAATAAACCAACAATTAATCCAAAATTTCATTTCGAAATATCTTCTGCAAATAACAACTCGAAGATCTTCTGCAAAATTTCATTTTCAGAATCGATAATTTGAAGAACAACTCGAAGGTAAATAATTTGAAGAACAACCCGAAGATAAATAATTTTGTTTCCAGTTTCGATAACTGAAGAACAACATTATGTGAAAGATGTTTTCAATTTCTTGTTCTTCATTCATTTTACCTTCCAATCATGTGGTAATGTGCATCCGTCATTTTGCTTTGCATCCGTGAGTTATAAGACATAGATACGATGAATGTTGTAATGAGAATTTGTCTATGTTAATCTTGATAATTCATTGATATTGTTTTTTAATCATAAAGAAGCACATTAGATTTTTGACGAAATGTATGAACAGACCCTGAAGATGCAAAACCAATGAGCAGCAAAATACAAGTTGCCAAAAATTACAACCGAACAAGTTGTTTGTTATTGTTGTTGTAGTCATAAACAATGTTTATGACATCAATTTAACATTTTAGAATATGATCATGAGCTTTAGTCATAAACAAGCACAAAATATTCTTTAAAATGCAACTTGATATACATGTGAGATTTATCATGTTGCTTTTTGATAAACAATTTGCCCTATCTGTGGTTTAATTTATCGTCATAATGAACTTCATGAACATATATGTTAAAGATTGTTGTTTCATTATGTCAATGCAACACAAATAAAAATGTAAGAACATGAAGTGTACCAAAAAACTTCCCAAAAAAAAAAATGTTGATTAATCAGAACATATTAAACATCCTTAAGAAAATTTTAATTAACAAAAGAACAATAAATTTTTCATTCATTAACGAAAAATGTAATTGTTCAAACATCAACTTGAAAGACCATTATTTAGTTCTTATCTATATTTGATGGTTGGTTTTTATGGTTTTTCTTGTATGCAAATGCAGGTGCTGGGTCATGGCACAGTATTATAATTGTTTTATCAAGTTCATTTGTGATTATTCAGAACCTTCAATGCTATGTGTTATTGTGCAAAATGAGTTGTTTTTTTTTATGTCTGTTCTTTACAAGCTGTTAGGAAGAGTTATTTTCGTAAGTATGAGGTCTTTCAATGTTTGTTGTCGCAATAGGTGTTGAGTGAAATTTCGGCAGATGAATACAGTGATATACCTTTAAGGTGCACTCTGACTACCAAAGAAGGTTGTGTTTATGAAGTAGTTATGAAGTACTTGGATAACAGACTCCAATTTGTGGATGGTTGGGAGGATTTCATTCACAAAGAAAGAGTTAGGAATGAATTTTCTGTTCACTTTGAACGCATCAATTTATCAAGCTTTAACGTATCTATATGGACGAGAGCTGGTGTGGAAAGTGCGCCACAATATCGGTTCACGCTTCATCTAAAGAAAACTCATATTGAACTTGCTCGCCTGGTAATTGCATATTTTAATTTGTCTATTTTCATCATGGAATTGTTGTGGTAAATTGTCTTTAAAAAACAAAAGAAGTAATGTTCTTGCATTTTTACAGTTCATTCCCATGGCGTTCTGGAATATGCACATCAAAGATCAAAGGTGCTCTAAAAAGAAAGCGTATCTTTTTACTGACCAGTGTTTTTACCGTTTGGATGTAACTGAAAGGCATGGTAAAAAGTTAATGGAACATGAGGATGCTCGTCAATTCATCGAACGTAATGGATTGACGGAAGGTTGTTCGGTTTCATTTGTGCTGCTAGGAGGATATCACTGGTGTTTAGGATTATTCTGTAGTTGCTGCGATAGGTTCAAAATCTTTTTGTCTATGTAAATTAATGAATTATGCTGCAATTTGATTTGGTGTGTTTTGGATTGGAATATGTGTGTATTATATGCCATGGCAAATTTTGATATTTGTATTATATGAATTTGAACTGTCAAACTTTCTGCGATTAATGAAGTTAAATTAATTTACCCATAATTTGCAAACCAAATGACAAATGAAACTTGTAGTATTAATTTATCTCAAGTGCACTATAACTCTTGGGAGTGAAGGAGTGTCAAACCAAAATACATAAAGCATTAGCTCTCCTTAAAAAGGAGGAGATCCAACCGCATCTTCCAATACGACCACCTTGTTTTGACTTCACCCATCGTCGAGATCTTTAAATTAGATATAATTAGGGGCAGTTATGTGATGATGGTGCTGTGAAGTATGAACAAACATTTTTTCTGCAATTGTTGGAACCATCCAGTAGTACCAGTGGCAAAGCGATTTCATTCATTGTTTTTT
>BKCP01007238.1:83307-122630 GCA_008636005.1 Striga asiatica | reverse complement strand
GCTAAATGAACTGTGAGTTTTCTTAATTGTTTTGTTGTTATGTTAAAAATTGTTCATATTGTTGTGTGTTTTAATTTTACATTTATCAGTCATTCATTGATGTTTCGGACTGAGAAGCTCTAGAACAAGGAAGCATACTTGACGGAGAGAATTTCGGTGGGGGCAGTTTTTTTTTTTTTTCGAAACGAAGAATTGCATTAATAATAACCGAGAAAGGTACAAAGTTTGAACATCAAAAACTAACCGTTAACTGCCACAAACCACAGACACTAATACAAAAACTAAACACAAAGAGGGGAGAACCAAACTAGTTGGCCTAGAAGGGAATGAGGGTCAAACAGCCAGCCATTAGGCAGTATAGGATAGTGGAGCCCTGGGCTAGACCATAAGACAAAAGAATAACAACCTAGCCACTGTGATAACACCTAGCTAGCATGACACAACAAACTAAACCAAATTAAGCCACATTAGAGAATTCCAGCCATTCTGAGGATGCAGCTTGAACAACTGCAATCTCTGGCTGCCACTGATTTTTAAACACCCACAAGTTCCGAGATTTCCATAACCACCATAGAATATATGTGGTTAATTGGATCCTGTCTTGAGCAGATTTGTGATTATGCATCAGACACACATCTGCCCACCAAAATTTGAAGCTATGGACATCTTGTTGTAAGTTAGTCCACAGAACAGGTGCATGCTTCCAGGTGTTTTTTGCCCTTGGGCAGTTGAAAAAGATGTGCTCAGAAGTTTCCTCTGTTACTCCACATGCCTTACAAATGCTATCAATTTTTAGCCCTCTTTTGCAAAGGTTTCTCTGTGAAGGGAGAATCCCTGAGAAGCACTTCCATATGAAGTGTTTAATTTTCCTCTTGATCTTTAGCTTCCAACTGATGTTTCTGATCTGTGTGATCCAAGATGATTGGCTGCTTGATTCAGGAAGGTCCAGACTCAAGAGTTTGCTGTGTAAAAGAGCTTTATAGGAAGATGCCACAGAGAAGTGACCTTTTTTGTTGAGATTCCAAATCGGCCTGTCTTTTTGAGTCCTGTCAACAGTGGAGATTCTTAAGATTGCCTCATACTCAGTTGCTGTGAAGAGTAGCTTTAGAAGGGATTCATTCCATTCATCTGAGTTTGGGAGCAGAAGTTCTGAGACTCTGGAAAGCCTGTAGCCAGCTGTTCCAATGCTTTTGCAGGGTTTGTGAGTAGGGATTGTTGGAATCCAGGGGTGATCCCAAATCTTTGTGTCCTTGCCATCTTTTATCTTTACAAACAGTCCTTGCTCCAGTAGTGGCCTCACTGTGATCCAACTCCTCCAAAGCCATGAGCAGTTTTGAGGAGGTTGAGTTTCCAGGAAGGAGCTGCTAGGAAAGTACCTCTGCTTTAGAATTCTGCTCACAAGTAATGTTGGTTTGGTGTAGATTCTCCACAGCTGTTTGATAATTAAAGATTTGTTGAACAATTTGAGGTCAGTGAACCCCAAGCCACCTTGAGCTGTAGAAAGAGTAAGATGGTTCCACTGCTTCCAGTGTATACCATCTTCATGATTACCACCTTTTGACCACCAGAACTTGGATATCAGTTTTCAAATTTCAGAGCATACACCAGCAGGAAGGAGAAAACAGGACATCACAAAGTTGGGCAATGCACTCAGAACCGACTTTATGAGAACTTCTTTTCTACAGTGGATAAGAACTTGCATTTCCAGTTTAAAATCCTGTTTTTGACAGCTTCAATAACAAAATTAAAGGTTTCTTTTTTAGACCGGCCAATTCCCAAGGGAAGGCCCAGGTATCTTGTGGAGGCTTTTATCTGAATTCCATTAAATAATCTGCAAATCTCCATTTGAACTGAAGTGGGTGTGTTTTTTCTAAAGAATATAGAGGATTTAGGAAGGTTTATTTTCTGGCCTGAGCAAAGTTGATAATTATGCAAGATGTTCAGAATTTCAAGAGCTTGTTGGGGGGAGGCTTGACAAAAGATCATTGTGTCATCGACAAAGAATAAGTGAGAAAGAACAGGGCTTGTTTGAGAGAGTTTAAGCCCAGATAAAGATCCTTGAATGATTGAGTTATTCAGCAAGCATGAGAGTAATTCAGAAACAATGATAAACAAGTATGGTGAAATTGGGTCGCCTTGTCTCAGCCCACGAGATGGGGTAACATAACCTTTTTTTTTTGCCATTTATATTAAAAGAAAAGCTGGAGGATGAAATACAAGCCATAATCCAATTTATAAATTTCAGGTGAAACCCCATTCTAGTCATTATGGATTTAATACAAGACCATTCAATTCTATCAAAAGCTTTTTCCATATCAAGCTTAATAGCCATAAAGCAATTAGAGCCTGTTCTATGCCTGTTCAAGTAATGGATGGCTTCTTGAGCGATGACCACATTATCTAAAAGTTGTCTATCAGGTATAAAGTTGTCTATCAGGTATAAAAGCCGCTTGGTTATCACTGATGCAAACTGAAAGACAATTTTTGAGTCTAGAGGCTAGAATTTTAGAAATTATCTTGTAAGTTACACAACATAAGCTTATAGGCCGGAAGTGCTCAACTCTAGAAGGGTGCAGGGTTTTGGGAATCAGGGTAAGAAGGGTATGGTTCCAAGTTTGAGAAATAGTGCCAGAAGAGAAAAAACTAAAAATGGCTCGACAAAGATCATCTTTAATAACATGCCAAAATTTTTGAAAAAATAGTGGAGACATACCGTCATGCCCCGGAGCTTTGCTAGGATTCATGCTGTCTAGAACTCTTTTGATTTCTTCTTCTTCAACATTTGCCAAAAGTCTCGAGTTCATTTTATCTGTGATGGCAGGCTGAATATATTCCAGAAGGGGGTTTATATGTGTTGACTGATTGCATTCTGAGGCGAAAAGCCGGTTATAGAATTCAGAGATGCAATTTTCAATGGCAACATTAGTCTCGCAAACTGTGTTATCTCCTCGGATTAGCCTGCTGATTGCATTTGATTTCCTTCTCTGTGTGGTGAAGCATGGAAAAAACGAGTGTTTTTATCGCCTTCCTTGAGCCACTAAAGTCTTGACCTTTGTTTCCAGTGAGATTCGTCGGATTTGTGAAGAAGATCGATTTTTTGCTTCAGTGAGTTCCACTTGCTCCAGTGTCTGCTACTTTCCATTGATCCCAGCTCTTCCATTTGTTTTGTGGCCACTTGAAGCTGCTTTTCATTTTCTGATTTAAACCGGCTACTCCATTTTAAGAGGGCGACTCTGGTGGTTGCAATCTTTCTTTGGAATTGAAGCATGGGGTTACCCTGGTGGAACCAGCTGCAGGCCGTCATGATGGTATCATTAACTCCGTCTTTTTCAAGCCAATGCTTGTCAGAAAAATCGTTTTTTCATGTCGTTGGAGCCATTTCCAGTGTGGAGGGCAATAAGGCTATGGTCAGAGGAGCTTTGATAGAAATTTTTTGCCGCAGCATTTGGAAAGATGGTGAGCCAGTCCAGAGAGGCAAAGAACTTATCAAGCTTCTCCTCCACACATTCTGTGTTCATTCTGCAATTCCACCAGGTAAAAGGGTGTCTGGTCATTGGAATCTCTTGCATGCACATGTTGGCTATGAAGTTTTTGAAGCCCCAGAAGCTAGCATTTGAACTTGTCCTGCCCCCTTGTTTCTCTTCATTACTGCATATGTCGTTCCAATCTCCTCCTATTAGCCATGTAGTTGCCCAGTTGCACTTAGCTTGTTTCAAGTAATTTCTCTGGGCTTCTCTTTCTCGAGGGTCTGTGCTTAGGTAAACAAAAATAATCCAGTATTTATTTGAGTTCAAAACATGGCTGAGTTCTATTTCCATACAGAACTTGTTGGTAACAGATTTGTGGATGGTGATGTCCTTATCCCATAGAAGGAGAAGTCCTCCACTTTTACCAATGGGATCAACAATCAGGTTCCTGCTTTCATAGCCCAATGTTCTACAGACAGAGAGAACAAAAGGACTGGTTTGCCTAGTCTCACTAACAAAAGCAAACCAGGAGAGGTGGATGAATTTTATCCTCACCGATGTTTCTTTATGGGTTTTGTTTTGATTTACACGATATCCACCAGATGACGCGGGTTTTGTTTTGATTTACACGATATCCACCAGATGACGCTCCAAAGGACGCTTTTCCGCCGTAGGTTCCAACTTTTTTACCCCAAAGGTATTCTTTTTCCTTTTTTTTTTTTTTTTTTTTTTTTTTTTCTTTTTTTTTCCAAACTAGAAAAACACATACATACATCTAGAAAACAGATCAAAAGCCGAAAGGACATTTCAAAAGCCGAATCTATAGGGAGGACAAATCTAGAGGATCGCCTAGAACCAACACTAGAACAAATGCACCACTAATAACAGAAAAACAAAACAAACTCCACACCTGGAGAATAAAACTCCCCAACAGGAGACTACACACTCCCCTGTGGGAGAAACATTCTCCCCTACGGGAGAAAGCGCGCGCCCCTTAGGAGCAAACGCGCCAACACCCAAAAAAAACACCAACAGAACTAAAAAAAATCCAAAATAACAAACCCCACAACACAACACTACAATCCAATTACCACAACACCAAGGAAGTTGTTCGACTTCCACCCTGAATGGAAACCAATGAGCGATCGATCCCATCCAAGGTTATCATCCAACACTATTAGCGCCAAAAGACGGGCCTGGGTAAACACAAATCTAACAACTAGAAAACACAACAACTAAATGAACTACACCCAAAACTAAAAAACTAAAAAACATATAAACTAGAGCCCTCCCCTACAGTCACGAATTAGCACCGGAACTTCACCACGCGAGACGAAAGCTGAAAAAACAACCCCTCCAAGCCTGGCCAACGCCCAAGATGCAGATCTAGACACTTCCTTCATCGAAGAGGGTTAAGGCTACCATAGATCTACCTCATAACAGACTGGGCCCAACCTCAGAACAACCCCGGAAGCCCGCACCAAGCCCATCTTGCCCTCCCACAATCCAGCGGGTGACCCAAGAACCGCCCAAAGACTCAGAGGCTTCCGTCGGAGAGCTTTCGCCATTCCAACACCAGGAATCAGAGAAGACAACAGAGGGAATCGCTGGCGCTGGCCAAAACACCACCTGTCGGGATGAGACATAGGAGTCCCGCAATCCCGCTCCGCCGGTGGGTCTCCTCAAAGAACCGCCGCAGCAACCTGGGAAGGGCAACACCCGCGCCGAGAGAGAAGACCGCACAAGGGCTAGAGCCGCGAATCGCGCCGGAGCTGCTCTAATTGACCGAGAGGAGGCAACATTTACAGATCTGGTTTTTTTTTCTTTTTTTTTTTTCTCACTGGGAGAGAGAGAGGAGGTTTTGTTTTGTTGACAAACAGATCTAGTATATAGTAATATTACTTTTTAAAATACCTCAGAGGTATTCACTAAAAGGATAACTATGGGGTTAATAACGTCTGCCTCCACCAGCCAGTAGCTCCACAGTCACTGTTGTAAGAATTACCGGTATATTCACAACTATTAGGCAGAATTGAATAAACCCTAAGCATGTATTTCTATCAATTCATAGAATATGGATCTTTTGCATAAATTAAATTACACATAAAAACTTACAAGAATTCATATGTCCTTTCCTGTTGTCTTGTATGTCTGATCTTGCAGTCTGTCAATCCCGATCCCAAGCACGCCAATCGTGTGTTTATGTTCTCTCTCCCGCTTGTCTCGTCTTTCCACAAAGCCCTTGATGTTGAGAACTTTATTTGCGTATGAGATGGGAGAGAGGGGCATGTAGTATATATAGGAGGAGTCCTACAAACCTATTCCTACTAACATTCCCCATGTTCTAACCTAACTTACTGTCCAAGTCAAACATCACAAATTGGACTCTTTAATATTAGAACATTAATAATCCATTAAATACATATTCACCTTAATTAAGTTTGACTATTAATTCAATTAGGTCCAATTAATTATATGGTCCACAATAATAGAATAATATAAAAATATTATTATATTCTCCCACTTGGACCATATAAGTGTCGAAACAAAAAAAACATATATCTATAAGTTTAAATTCAAACTAGAAATTAACCGAGTCATGGCGTTCACAAGTCTTCGAGCGACATGATCCCTTCCATGTACCACAAATCATTTCTAATTCAACTTTACTTTAATATGGAACAAACTATTCGTACCATAACCATAAGTCATCCAACTTTTATGTATATACTATAAAATAAATATCCATAATGATGATATTATATGTGAAGAACCAAACATCTTTAATCGAATTCAATAAGTGTCATCATTAATTGAGCAATTTCATTCACTATCGGTCAGTTCAACAAGGCCCCATTCGTTTTTCCCGATTTTTCTTTATATGCCTTGCAAAGGCTATAGGGAATAACTTCTTAATGGATCCACTTTCATGCAATTAGTACTAAAATGCTCAAATGACACTTTACTTCTTCACTTTTAATTTTACGACCAAGTATTTTAATTTTATGTGATTCACACCCTTTAAATACTTGTCATTCCTTGAAATATTATTACTACAAAACCACGTTAATTTCTTAGCGGCTTGGACGAGATGTCGACATTTCCAAGTCCTAAGATAAAGTTTTGTAGCCATAAATTTTGAATTGTGGCCTCAAAGCACACCACAAACTCAAATTTAATCGTGGACGTCGCGATGATGGACTTTGTTCCACTTTTCCATAATCTTGCTCCTTTAGATATTATGAGCAAAAGTATGAATCCGAGTATCCAATTATAACAAATAATTTGAATCTTCTTTAATTTAGCATGTGTTCTTTAATGCCTTGTAAATACTTTAAAAAATTTCTTTGCAGCATTTAAATATTCATTTAGGGATTACTTTTTTACCAGCAACAAATATGTTATCAAACCTAGTACAAGTTTGTCTCACTTAAGACTCCTAATCATTTATATCTAAGGAATTTTCTCCATCACTTTTCATTCCATTCCACCTTTTGGACATTTATTATAGACTAATGTGTCCCTTTTATGAATTGAAATTATACGAAATAACCATCCATTGTAAATATCTCCAAAACTCTCGAATAAAACTTTTATGGGATAAACTTTTAGTCCTTGTGGTCTATTCTGGAATATTTTTATTCCAATTACCAATTACATTTCATCCACATCCTTTGTTTCATAATTTTCGGAGAGATATTTCTTTACTTCGTGCAACATGTCCACATTATTAGCAACTATAAATATGTCATCGACATACGGAACAAAAATAACAGATCTACTCCCACTGATATTAATGTAGATACATCGATCTACGGTATTCTCTACAAAACCATAAGCAATGATAATATCATTAAACTTAAGATACCATTGACGAGAGGCTTGTTTCAGTCCATTCTCTACAACTTACACACTATCGTTTCATTTCTTGTGATCTCAAAAACTTTTAATTAGTTCATGTAGATCTCCTTTTAAGTTTATCTTTCAGAAGGTGATTTGTATGTCCATTTGATAAGACTCAAAATTTTACAGAGCCACCATTACCATTACAATTCTCAAGGAATCCTTCTTGAAATGAGAAAAAATGTTTCCATGTAGTCAATGCCTTCCTTTTGGGTGTAACCTTTAGAAATAAGTCTAACTTTATATATTTCGATATTACCTTTAGAGTCATGTTTGGTTTTGAAAAACCCATTTACACCCAACTCTTTTAGATCCTTCAGGTAAATCTGTTGAATTGAAGACTTTATTTTCATCCATTTACTTTAATTCTTTTTTCATGGCATTGATCAACTTTTCTAGAATTTTCACTTTTCATGGCTTGTCATTCATCAACCAAAGGTTGTTCTATAATTTCTTGAATGTTTGTAACCGAGTCATTATCAAGTGAGTTTGAATCATTTTTGTTATTCATCCAAGTTACATGACGGTACTGTAACTAGAAGAATAACAATCATTGATGGACTCTCGGGTTTGGACTGTTCAACTCGAGTTTCTTTGACATCCAAACTTTGCAGTTCCAAACTCCCACTGATTTGATCATTTTTAATGAATCGAGTATTGCTGAAATCAACTATTCTCGTACTATGATTAGGCCTATAATACTTATATCCTTTAGAACTTTTCGAATAGCCAATGAAAAACCACTGACTGTCCTAGAATAAAGTTTCTTTTCATGTGGATTATATACTTTTACTTGTGCTTGACATCCCCAAATATGAAGGCCTCAAACTAGGTTTCCTACCCTTTCATAGTTCATAAGGTATTTTAGGAACTACTTTACTAGGAACCTTGTTTACCCAATATGCAACAGTCTTTAATACATGCATCCACATAGAAAACGTTAATGTTGAATTACTCAACATACTCCTAACTATATCCTTTTAAGTACGATTCATCCTCTCAGCAGTACCATTACGTTGAGGAGTCTCAATTATAGTGTATTGCACACAAATATTTCAAATCTCAAGAAACTTTGCAAATGGACTAGAACATTATCCTCTTTCATTGAACTTACAATAATATTCACCAATCTAAGGAGATCTCACAACTTTTACTTATTTATCTAACTACCTTTTCATCTCATCATCTTATATCTTTGGATAGTCCAATGATTGAGTCATTTCATGTAGTAGATAAATATAACCATAACGTGAGAAATCATTTATAATGGTGATTAAATACTTTACATCACCCCACAAAGGGACGTTGAATAGACCACAAAAAGTAGTGTGAATAAGTTATAAGATTTTAGTGCTTCTCATGACAGATCTCTTTAATGTATGCTACTTTGTTTTTCTTTAATTCATTTTATACATACATCTTGATCACTAAAATCCGAATGAGAAATGGTTTCATGGTTCACCATTCTCAGTAACTTTTCATCAGATATATGACCTAATCTTTAATGCCATAAGAGTAGAATTTTAATTATGTGCACTACGTTTAACCTCAAAATAAATATGAGGTGCACAGAATCAAGTCACTAAGTATTATTGGGAATCTTTAATAAATTTGATTCACAATATACAAAAATTTAATGTATATTTTTCTTTTCGAATCAAGATTTTATTTCGGACAATCTTTCATGAGGTGGTCTAACTTTTTACAGAAATAACACCTCCTTTCTTTGATGATTGGACCTACAAAAATTTAAGTAAGTCAATCTCCTTTTATTTGCCTTTTTTTCCCATTTTATCTTACTAGTATTGGCTGTCACATGAGATATAAAGTGAATCGACTCTTCTTTCATATAATTTATTCTCACCTCTTCCTACACCAGCATAGCCTTCCTTACAATCCCATTTATCTTTAATGGTGTTATAGTTCACCTAGGATTGGCCAAACTCGACAAGTTCATGATGAATAGATCCATAAATGAGTCTATCACATTCATTCTCATGTTTGTAAGTTTAGCTTATATGTTGGACATGTGGGTCACGAGATCATGGATTGAACAGAATCAGTCAAACTTTTATAATGGAGAGCATGTTCATGAAACTTCCCACAATAGACTTTTTCCGTAACTTTAAATGGAGATAGTTCCTTGATTTTTAATTTAGGAATTCTTTTGCATTGTCAGCTAATGTTATCCACCATGATTAATTTCATAAAATTCAAACACAACCTATTTGATCGCTCGCATACCCTACGTACAGTTACCTCTATTCCGGAGCTCTCATCAGTAATGGTTGTGGGAACTTCATCAATAATTAGAGTCATATACAAGTTCATTGAACCTAACTGAAATTGGATATGCTTAGACCATTCATTGAAGTTCATTGCATTGAATTTTTTGACCATAATGCCTGACAAAAAATCGTAGTTAAGTGCTGCAAAATTTAATACATGCTATTAGATTATGCTTTGATAAAATTTTATGGATTCGGAAATATTTTAGATTATATATTTAAATAACCTTTGGGCAATACTTAAATATGTAACGTATTTAATTGATGTCTAAGGAAAAATAATCTTTAATAGAAATTACAAGAATTGTGATCAACTAGTGGTTATCTTTGGACAAACACACTAATTAACCTAACTTTAATATAATTTCTCTTTTATTGTCATATATTACAAACCATGGCCCACCTTTGGGTGTCCTCCTAGTTTATAATCTATAACATCAATTATTCAAATATTATAATATTAGGGTACATTAATAAGACATCGTCTTATATTTGAATAATTGATAATTTTATATAATTTAATTATCTATTACATAAATTAAACTAGGTCACTTTGGTGACTAACTAGTTTCTTACATAGATAATATAATTAGATAATATTTTATTTTATCTAATTTAATTATCTATTCCATAAATTAAACTAGGCCACTTTGGTGACTAACTAGTTTCTTTACATAGATAATATAATTAGAAATAATTTATTTGATTGTATATTATGAGATTATCTAAACTATTATTAATCTCTATTAAAAAATCCATTGACTTTCATACAGTTCATAACATAAAAACTGAAACGGAACTGTTCATAAATAATTCTAAGCACTTATCATGGTTGCAGGCACAAAAAACAAATAATTCCTAAGCAACCTTAATCATGATGATTACATAAATTAATCAAAATTCTTTCAGCAACAATCAATTTGCAAAGCAAATTATTCCCATCAACATGTTGATTAAATGTGCAAATAATCAGAAACAAAGCAAAATTGCAAAACAAAAAACCACCGAATGCTCATGCCGTAAATAATTCCAATCAAGGCAATTTGCAATGAGAATTTTGCAACTATTTCAGATGCAGTGCAGCAATTTCATTTTGACCAATTTTGCTTAAATTCATTAACTGATTGTGAAAATAATTCTGTCCACCAATGACCCATTTAAATACGCATACAATAACTTTTTAAGGCGTACGCAGTCATACTGGACAAAACTAATTCACCGTTTTAAAACTTTAATTAGCAAGTAATCATGCATAAACACATTCTCTGATACCACATGTAAGAATTTACGGGTATATTCACAACTATTAGGCGGAATTGAATACATGCGGAATTGAATAAACCGTAAGCATGTATTTTTATCAATTCATAGAATATGGATCTTTTGCATAAATTAAATTGTACATAAAATCGGCTCCTCCCCTATTGCTTGCGCCGCACGCCGGTCCCAACCCTAACCGCATCGTGCTACTCCTAGTCCTCGGGGGACTTGCGCTCGCCCGCGCCCCACGCGTCTCGCGCGTCTTCGACCGCGTTCCGCATGTGCCCCATCGTGCCATGCGCGCGCTCCATATTCCGCGCGTCGACCTGACCCCAAGTGGTCGTCACGTGATACTCCATCTGCTCGTCTCCTTTGTCCCACTCATCCATCGAACTCGCGAATGGTGCTAATGGCCTTAGCTCGGGCTCGCGAATGGCCTAGGTGACTAGCCTCGACTTTGGGGCTTGAATGGCTGAGGAGGATAGCTTCAAGATACTTAGAAAAATCCAAACAATGCTTGGATAATGATAACCCTCGAGATAACTAGGCTGGAACAAGCTGGACAGGAGCACTCCTCTTCCCCGGGGTCACACGCGCGCTGCAAGGGCTGGCCTTTGATCTCGGCTTTTGCTCAACTCTCTCAATAATGCTAAGTGTAAATTATGTCCAAGAGTCATAAGAATGCTGTGGAGTGTCCCTTTTATGAGGAGAGGGGCGGAGCTTCTTAGGTGAGCAAAATGAGGGACAAAACCACACACATGCGCATGGGAAGATAGGGATCTTGGGTGGACTTGGTCTTGGTCCCCATGAGCTGACTTTGCACGATTTGTGGGAGAATAATCAGAGCATCTTGGATTAAAATAGGCCCTGGTCAGTCCTGGAGCTTGCATGGGGGACAAAGACTTCACATGTGATTAAAATAATGCCATGACCAACATGCACTAACATTAAAATAATCATCATGCTAATTGCCTTTGGTTAATCTTTTGTTAGGGCAACTTAAGCTCCATTAGACCCTTATTATGTCCTAATTACTCGTCACTTTTGGGTCATGAGGAAAATGGGCCGGAGTTACACGAATTGGGCTCAAGAAGTGGACCTGCCGCTTCTGGCGTTGGGCCTGGGCGCGAGCTGGGCGCGAGGAATGCTGGTCTGGGCTGCGCGCGAGAAATACTTGGGCTGAGTAGAAATGCCATGCTTGGTTGAATAAAGGTTGCCCTAATAAGCCTCCATACTTAGAAAATCCTTGGAAAACATGGCCAAGGCTTGGGCTCATGCAAGCACACGCGCGAGGGGCTAAGGCGCGGGTACTAGGGCGCGACTCATGGCTCGGGCTCGGAAATGCTTGGCCGAGGGTAACTCTTGGTTAGGGCTGAACTTGTGGTTCATCTAAGGAACCAATATACTTAGAAAATATATGCCACATTACTAACCATGACTTGGGCACTTGCAGTTGGTGAGGCGCGCGGCCTAAGGGCGCGGGGACTCGAACCATGGCACGAGCTCGGTGCGCGGTTCCTCTCGACCGAGTGACTTGACCGAGTCTCGATAGAATGATCGACTCATACTTAGAAAAATATTCTAAGTAAGGCTATGAGCATGGCTAGGGCTCGAACAAGACTCGAGACTACTAGGGCTCGAGAATTGGCTAGGCGCGAACTAGGCGCAATACTCGTGACCGAATGACTCGGTTCCGGACACGGCTTGACTTGGACGATTTATCGAAACAAACTCGATTTCGATTATTCGTCAACTGAAATAATTAATTCCGACTGAATAAAATCCATTGATATAATAAATGGACCGGAATTAATAACTGGGATTGAATAGCTGATAACTGGGCTCGGAACTCAAGATGAGCAGTATTAATAAAAAGAAATAGTTCAACTCGGAACTAAAAACTGTCATTTTATTAATACAGAACTGGGCTATTACAATCTATCCCCCTTAAAATATTTCTGCCCTCGGAAATGCTAAAACTGGGAAAAATACATACAACTGGATACAATCAGAACTGAAAATCTGGGAAACGAGCTCTGATGTCTGCCCCGCGCTCCCAAGTGGCATTTGAATCTCCATGCTGATTCCATCTGATACAAATGCGGGGAACATCTTGATTTCTGAGCCGAAGGACCTTTCGATCCAGAACTGCTACCGGCTGCTCCTCATAAGTCAAATCTGGCTGAAGCTGAATCTCGTTGTGCTGAAGCACATGCTCGGGATTGCACACGTATGGGCGTAGCATCGAAACGTGGAACACGTTGTGCATGCTAGCCAACTCGGGAGGCAGGGCTACTCAATAGGCACTTCGCCCACTCGCTCGAGAATCTCGAACGGGCCTATATAGCGAGGATGCAACTTCCCTCTCTTCCCGAAGCAGACGACACCTCTAATTGGTCGAACCTTCAGGAATACATGATCTCCGGGCTCAAAATGCATCTCTCATCTATGCTGATCGACTGAGGACTTTTGCCGACTCTGGGCTGTCTTGAGCCTCTCTCTAATCCAGGCTACCTACTCAACTGTCTCCTCGATCAACTTCGGACCGAGTACTCGTCGCTCTCCGACGTCATCCCAATAAAGGGGCGACCGACACTTGCGGCCATAAAGCGCTTCGTAGGGAGCCATCTGAATAGACGCCTGATAACTGTTGTTATAGGCGAACTCAACTAGTGGCAACCACTTCTCTCACTTAGCACCTCTGTCCAGAATCAAGGCTCGGAGCATATCCTCGAGCGTCTGGATCGTCTTCTCGGACTGACCGCCAGTCTCTGGATGGTAAGCCGAACTGAACTTTAACTGGGTGCCCATTGCCTCATGCAAACTCTCCCAGAATCGGCTGGTGAATCTGGGATCTCGATCGGATATGATCGTAGCGGGCACTCCGTGGAGTCGGATAACACCACGGGTATATATCTCGGCTAACTGATCCATCGACATGGTCATCGTCACAAGCTAAAATGTGCGACTTTCGTCAGCCTGTCTACCACTACCCAAATCGCGTCATGATGCTCGGACGACTTAGGTAGTCCCGTGACGAAGTCCATGGTAACCTCTTCCCACTTCCAGCTGGGAATCTCAAGTGGCTGTAGCAGACCTATGGGATTCTTGTGCTCTGCCTTAACTTGCTGACAGACCAAGCACTTCTTCATGAAGTCTGCTACATCTCTCTTCATTCCTCTCCACCAGAACGACCTTTTCAGGTCGTGGTACACCTTGGTACTCCCAGGGTGGGCCAGATATGGCGCAATGTGGGCCTCAGTCAGGATTTCCTTGCGTAACGTCCCGACTTTTGGCACAACAATGCGGCCTCTGAACTCCAAGGCTCCATCTGTGTCTCGGTAAAAGACCTCTATGCCTCCGGCGTGAACCTTCGCCTCTAAAGTGCGAATGAACTGATCGCAGGATTGCTCTCGTCAGATTCTATCTCTCAGCATGGGCTGAACTCGCATCGAGCTAACACTCCCCAAAATCTCCTTAAGAAGTGAGTCGACGAACTCAATCTGCATCCGGGCAAACTCTCGGATAAGCTGGCGCTGATCGGTGATAGAGCAGACTGACTCACCCCTCACCTTTCGGCTTAGGGCGTCTGCTACCACGTTCGCCTTCCCCGGATGGTACTGTATGGTGCAGTCATAATCTTTCACAAGCTCCAACCATCGCCTCTGGCGCATGTTGAGCTCCTTCTGGGTGAAGATATACTGCAAACTTTTGTGATCGGTAAAGATCTCACACCGACCACCATACAGATAATGGCGCCAAATCTTGAGTGCATGACAATCGCTGCCAACTCTAGGTCGTGCGTAGGGTAATTCTGCTCATGAGGCTTCAACTGACGTGAAGCATATGCAACGACTTGGCCATCTTGCATCAGCACACACCCAAGACCCTGCTTCGAGGCATCACTATAGATGGTGAAACCTCGAGTAGGATCCGGAATAGTCAGCCCTGGTGCCGTTGTAAGCCTCTTCTTGAGCTCCTGAAAGCTCTCCTCACAGCGACTCGTCCACTCAAACTTCACAGATTTCCTCGTCAACTTGGACAAGGGGAGGGCAATCTTAGAAAATTCCTCGATAAATCTGCGATAATATCCTGCTAGACCGAGAAAACTGCGGACCTCGGTGGGACTTCTGGGTGCTGACTAGTTCCGAACTGCGGCAATCTTTGCCGGATCAACCTCAATGCCTCTCTCGGTGATGATGTGGCCTAGAAATGCCACTCGCTTCAGCCAAAATTCACACTTGGAGAATTTGGCGTACAGCTTCTCTCGCCTAAGGGTCCCGAGAACAACCCTCAGATGCTGCTCATGCTCCTCCAAGCTCTTGGAGTAGACCAAAATGTCATCAATGAAGACGATAACAAATTGCTTTAGGTACGGATGGAACACCCAATTCATCAAGTCCATGAACACCGCTGGCGCATTGCTCAGACCAAACGGCATAACCACGAACTCGTAGTGTCCATATCTCGTCCAGAAAGCAGTCTTGGCTACATCGGACTCCTTAATCTTCAGTTGATGATAGCCTGAGCGTAAATCGATCTTGGAAAATACGCGAGCTCCTCTCAGCTGGTCAAACAAGTCGTTTATCCTGGGGAGCGGATACTTATTCTTCACCGTTAACCGGTTGAGATCCCAGTAATCGATGCACATCCTCATGGATCCGTCTTTCTTCTTGACGAATAGGACGGGTGCTCCCCAAGGTGAGACGTTGGGTCAGATAAAACCGAGTTTCAACAACTCTTTTATCTGCGTCTTCAGCTCCTGCAACTCCTTCGGAGCCATACGGTATGGTGCCTTAGACACCGGTCCTGCTCCTGGAACAAGGTCGATGGTGAACTCCACCTGCCTGCTGGGTGGTCCTCTTGGTAGCTGATCCGGGAACACATCCACGAACTCACGAACAACTGGAACATCGTGAGGTGTCTGTGCTCTCGATCCTTCATCGACAAGGCTCACCAGGTAACCCTGACAATCTCCTCTGCGCAGAATCTTCCTCGCCTTCGCCATCGATACCACACGAGGTAGGGTTCGCGTCTTCGAGCCGAAAAAGGTGATCTGACTGTCCTTCGGAAGATGGAGAATAACCTCTTGATCGTGGCAACGAATATCCGCTCGATAACGCGTCAACCAATCCATACCGAGAATGAGGTCGAAATCCCTCATCTCGATAACATAAGCTTCGGCCTTCAAGATTCGGCCGCTAATACTAAGGTTAAGGTCCTCTGCCTTGGAGCTCATCACTATCTTCCTTCCCGAGGCTAAACTCACCTCGAGAGGGTCAACAGTGTTGATGGGCTGAACTCCAATGGCCTCTACACATCGAGTCGACACAAACGAGTGCGTCGCACCAGTGTTGAACAGGGCAAATATAGGCACATCATTTAAAATAATGTGCCCAGACATAGTACCTGGATTCTGCTCTGCCTCAGCCTGCTCGACTGCATACACCTGGGCCTGCTGTCCTCGCCTCTGCTGCTGCTGCTGCTGCTGCTGCTGCTGTCGGGGCTACTGCTGAGGCTACTGCTGCTGCTGCGGCCTATCCGGACAGTTCTAGACTGTATGTTCGGGCCTCCGACAGTGAAAGCAGACGTTCTGTCCAGCAAGACACTCTCCGCGGTGTAGGCGTCAGCATGTGCCACATGCTGGAACCTGTGGCTGTCTCTGCATGTTCCTCCGGTCATTCTGCTGACCCTTCCACTTTCTCTTGTTCTTAGGCTTCGCCTGCTGGACAGGCGCTGGCTGAGCTGGGGGCAACACTGGGGGCTGAACTGAGTCCATTCTGAGACTGGCGTCTGTCTCCTGGGCCTTAGCGACGACATCGGCGTAAGACTGGACGCCGTGTCCCGCTACGTGGTGACGGATAGCTGGCAGAAGCCCGTCACGAAAACGTCTCGCCTTCTTCGTCTCAGTGTCCACCAGATAAGGGAAAAAGGACCCGAGACGAACAAACTCCCGCTCGTACTCATCTACGGAGCGGTGGCCCTGCTTAAGCGCCAAGAACTAACGCTCCATCTCAGCCTTGTAAGTATCCGGGTAATACTTCTCCCGAAGCATCTCCTTGAACTGTGGCCACGTGAGGTTCTCCTTCTCACCAGGGCGCAAGCCCCAGTAAGAGTTCCACCACAGCCTGGCGTCTCCTGTCATCTGGACCTGGGCACACAGAATATTGTGCCTCTCGGAGCACTCGATGATCTCGAAAATGGCCTCGAGACCCTGGATCCACTCATCAACTAGGCGAGGGTCTCCCTGCCCCGAGAACTTATCTGGGTTGTAGCCGCGAAACTGGGCGACTACCTCAGCCTGGGTCATCTCTCTCTGGGCTTGGTTCTGACGACGGGCCATCTGAGAATAAGCAGTGAAACTGGGTCAGAACAGGAGGATGAAATTGAATATGGCTGAAAGGAAACGCTGAATACTGAAATAGGCACAAATTTCTTGACGAGTTGCTGAAAATAACTCGATAATCTAGAGTTCGACTAGAGTTCGAATCTAGGGTTCTGAATTCTGATAGAGGACATATCTGATACTGCTGGGAGTCTTATACTGATCTGAGCGTCTAAAGTTTGGATTATCTGAATCCTATTGAGCATAGACATAGTACAGTTTGCTTATATAAACTTTGAAAAACTTTTACACCATGCACTTACCTGGTAGTCGGCGCGGCGTGAGTGTGGTGTGGTCAAGTTTTGCAAAAATTCCCTGTCTTTTAAAACATTCAGAAGCACAAAAGTGCTCTGATACCAACTGCAACACCCCGCTACTTAGGGCCAATTTTTCGCAAACTTTAACTCATTCGAAAACTGCTTATAATTTTTTCGAAATTATTTGCAAACTATCTCGGGATGCTGCTAATAACTTTTCTACTTAAAATTTCGTTTTCTTTAAACTAGGTCTAACGACTGGTTTAGACTTAAAGAAATCAGATTCATATTTTTAACGAAACATGCATATTCATCTGGACCCGTTCGTACTGGCGAACTGGGTAAAATTATTTAAGTCTTAAAATAACGTCATGCATGTTCGAAAATAAGAGCAAACATAGCGGAATTCTAAAAGTGTGTGGAATTATTTTGTTATACTAAACAATTTAAAACAAATGTCCGGGGAACAGCTTTCGTGCGGAACTTACGACCACCACCACCACAGCTCGTCTCACGCCTGCCCGCCGACCCTGCAATCTGAAAATATAAAGTGGGGGTGAGTACCGTCCACTTGTACTCCATAAAAACCCATTCTAAGGTAAACAACAACAATAATAATGATATCACAGAACCGGTATATATAAGTAAACTGAAACTCCCGGAACTCTTTGGCCGGTAACTCCCGGAACACTCTGGCCGGTAACCGTGTGCACACTCTGATGGTATAACTAGGGCAAACTGGGCCACCACCAGAACTTAGGGAAGGCAAACTTAGCCTTAACCCAAAGTGGATAAAACTCATATACATACCTGAACGTGATATCGACTATTATACTCAATGTATAACCCAGACTGGGTCCCCACCTGATCGGTTTTACAAATGAGTAAGTGCGGCTGTGCTGGTAGCTGACTCCTCAAGCTACATAAAAATATAAGCAAACAAATATACTAAGTACTATGCTCGTCATATGCTCAATAATATGCTAGGATGCTCTACTCTATCAGATTACTCATCTGGATATAAAGGAACGCTCTAAGGGTTCACTGAAATAATTCTAAGTCCGGAAATTATACTGATATGCTTAATTGATCTGGTTTGGCTCGGAAAAATACTTAGATTTCGGAATAAAACTCGGACCGAAAATCACGAACCAAAACGGACTCGAACCGCCGGCTCAACCGGCCGGTTCGCTAACTGGCTGAACCGGGTCGGGCTGGACCAGACCGGGTTGGACCACCGGTTCACACTGGGCCGGGCGGTCACGGGCTACTCGGACTGGCCAGGCTCGGTCCCGTGCGGGGCCTGCTGGGGCCATGGCACGGCGCTGGGCACTTGCTGGGTGCGACCGGGCCTCGGTAGTAGGCGCTGCTGGCGCGGGATGTGCGGCTGGCACGGGCCCTAGCATGACTGGTGCCACTAGGTGCTGCTGGGCACGACTGAGAGTCACTGGGAGTGTTGGCGCGCTACTGGGCACGACCGAACACGAGGGACGCGGGACTGACGCGTGCCCGGGCTGACTGGCACTGAGACCATGCTAAGAAAGCCCGGAGAGGCTACGCGATGGGAGATGCACTCACAGTCGCGTATTGGGCCGATGATGGGAGCGAGAAGATTGAGCCCGGGAAAATGGGCGCGTGGTGCAAGGCATGCGCGAGAGATCGTCGCAAGCAACCTACGATGGCTAAAGCAAATGGTGCACGAGAGGAGGATGTAGGGTGGCTAGCGTGCACATGGGACAGTGGTGAAGAAATAGGTGCGCGAGCGGGAACAAGCGCGAAATGGCGCAAAGGCGAGTGGGGCTCGACGCGCGGAGCGATAGAGGAAGGGGTCGACAAGGTCGACGAGGCGAGCGAGCGCAGCTCACGCGCGGGTCGCAGGCACGCGCGCAGGAATGGGCGTGTGCGTAGCGCGGGGGGGTTCACGCGAGGTGCGAGCGGTGACCCGCGATGCACGCGGGGGTAGGATGGCGCGAGTCCTCGAGGGATTAGGCATAACGCGCCGACTGAAGAGAATCCACGCGACTTGGGGCGCAAGGAAGGTAACGCGTGCGACGCGAGAAAAGGCCGTGACCCCGAAGGACAAGGACTAGCCGTGATGGCTAGGGTTTGGTCGAGGCGCGCGGCACAAAAGGACGCGTGATCCTTCTAGAAGGCCTAGGGCCGATTTTCCCTAGTAGCTTAGAAATCATAGTTTGGTTAGGATATGGAATAAAGGGCATGCGCCTAAGTAGTTTAGGTAAGTCTTTAGGTATTTACTTTCCTTAGGACTTTATTTGTTTACTTGCATTAGGAGTTCTTCTTAAACTAGGATTAGATCTAATTGGTATCTATAAATACCACCCATATGTCATTCGAAATTATGATTGGAAAAGTAATGGAAAATCGTTCGTGAGAACAAAACCGTGTGTTTAGAATTCGTGAGAGTTTTATCATACAAACCGAGTTGGCAAGGCTAAGACCCGAACCATCTCAAAATCGTGAGAAGATAAGGCTAATAACCGAGTCGTCCACACCTATCGTCGAAAGATAAGCCATGGCAAAGCTTAGTTCAAGACAAACGAGTTGGGGAAACACACGATCCTTCATCATTGGTGCTTGCATTGAGAGGTGTTGATCGTGTGTTTTGTTCAACTTTTTCTATCTTCTTCTTTTTCGATTTTTTTCCCTTTTTCTTTTCGTGAGTTTGGTTCGTGAGTATAAAAAAAAAAAATATTATTAGAAATAGTGTGTGCGAGTTTTGTTCGAGAGTTATCAAAAAGAAAAAAAAAGGAGAGAAGCCATGACAAACCGAGAGAGATTCGAGATGTTGGAGGAAAGCATGAGATCCCTTGGTGATGGCCAACATGCGGCCAACGAGAATTTTGCGAAGTTGGAGCTCATGGTGCACGACCTTGCTGCACAACTTGCCCGAGCCACACGACGACCGCGAGGGATTCATAGGTCGTGTTCGACCACGGCTCGATCGAGCAGCTCCGAGACCGACCGTGAGGACCACGACCGTCGACCGAGGAGGACACGGGCGTCTAGTCGACGCGAGGAGAGGAAGGTCGAGAAGCCGAGGCTTACTATGCCTATGTTCACGGGAACCGACCCGGACGCGTGGTTAAGTCGAGCCACGCAATATTTTGAGATCAATGATGTGCCCAAATCCGAACGAGTCAAAATCGCCGCCTACTATCTCGATGGTGAGGCGAACATATGGTGGCAATGGATCTCGCACGTCTACCAAGACAAGGGCGTGAGAGTACATTGGAGGGATTTCGAGAAAGAGATCATTACGCGCTTTGGATCGAGCTAATACCATGACTACGACGAGGCACTCACTCATATACGTCAAGGTGGTAGTCTTTGTGATTACCAAAAAGAGTTCGAGCGCATTGCTAGTCGGGTGCGCGATTGGCCCGAGAGTGCATTGGTTGGAGCGTTTGTGGGCGGGCTCAAACTCGAGCTGGCCGCCGAGGTACGATTGGACTGACCGAGGTCGATGCGAGCTGCCATGGAGTCGGCACGAATGCGCGAGGACCATCTGGTTGCGGTCCGCAAGACGAGCCGCGGAGACGGACGCGTCGAGACACGGCGCGCGAGCACGGTTCCGGATCCACCGCTGCTGGCCGAGGACGCAAAGGTGACCGAGGCAACACGACCGCCGAGTTACATGCGACGCCTTGGTAAGGATGAGATACAGAGACTGCGCGAGAAGGGTCTATGCTTCTCGTGCAATGAGCCGTTCACGCCCAGGCACCGGTGCAAAGGTAAAGAGGTTTACCTACTCGATACATGCGAGCCCGAGGAAGAATGTGAGGAAGGAGGACACTTGTATTTGAATCCGCAATTGGAGATGCTGCATATGGTCAAAGCCGAAAAAGGACCTAAGATGATGAGGTTCGAGGCTGAGATTATGGGACGAAAAGTCGATGTGTTGGTCGACAGTGGGTCGACACTCAATTTTATTATCTTGGACTTCACCACAAGGCTTGAGATCCCCATGACCGGAGTTGTACCATTTGGAGTACGAGTTGCAAACGGCGAAGAACTTTGGAGTTCGGAGCTATACAAGGACGTCCCCATACAAGTGCAAGGTGAAGAGCTGAAAGTGGACTTGTTTGCACTAGAGCTTGAAGGACCCGAGGTGGTGTTAGGAGTCCAATGGTTGGAGACGCTAGGGCCCATAGTTACCAATTTCAAAACGGGAACGATGGAGTTCAAAAGGGCCAAGAAGAGGATCAAGCTATGTACTAGCGACGAAGAAACCGAGCCGGTCGGATTGAAGAATCTTCAATTCATTCTCCTTGAGGACAAGGTCAAACTCAAACGGGGATGGAATGATGAGGATGTGGTCATCGACCCATCCGAGCCCGAGGACGAGTCGCGCGAAAGCCATGAGAAGAAGCGCGCGAGGGCCCGGGATGAATACCGAGACCATGCGAAGGGGGCCCGGAGAGGCTACGCGATGGGAGATGCGCTCACAGTCGCGTATTGGGCCGATGATGAGAGCGAGAAGATTGAGCCCGGGAAAGTGGGCGAGTGGTGCAAGGCATGCGCGAGAGATCGTCGCAAGCAACGCACGATGGCTAAGGCAAATGATGCACGAGGGGAGGATGTAGAGTGGCTGGCGTGCACATGGGACGATGGCGATGAAGTAGATGCGCGAGCGGGAACAAGCACGAAATGGCGCGGGGATGAGTGGGGCTCGACGCGAGGAACGATAGAGGAACAAGTCGACGAGGCGAGCGAGCGCAGCTCACACGCGGGTCGCAGGGACGCGCTCGGGGTGATGAGCGAGCGAGAGGAGAATGGCGTGCGGGGCAATCGCCGGCGGAGGGACGCGCGAAGGAATGGGCGCGCGCGTAGCGCGAGGAGGCTCACGCGAGGCGTGGGTGGTAACGTGCGAGGCACGCGGGAGTTGGATGGCGCGAGTCCTCGAGGGACTAGGCGTAGCGCACCGACTGAAGGGAATCCGCGCGACTTGAGGCGCAAGGCAGGAGACGCGTGCGACGCGTGGGGCGCGGGAGAAGGCCAAGACCTCGGAGGACAAGGATTAGCTGGGATGGCTAGGGTTCGGGTGAAGTGTCGCGCAAGTAAGAAACCGAGATCCTTCTAGATGGCCTAGGGCCGATTTCCCTTAGTAGCTTAGGAATCATAGTTGGGTTGGGATATGGAATAAAAGGCATGTGCCTAAGTAGTTTAGGTAAGTCTATATTTACTAGGTATTTACTTTCCTTAGGACTTTATTTGTTTACTTGCATTGGGAGTTCTTCTTAGACTAGGATTAGATCTAATTGGGCGACCATACCATTATTATGTTATTCATATGCATAGTGTGAGTACGATAGTTAACTGTACTCACTCCCACCTGCTCGTAACTGATGCAGGTTAAGCAGTCGGCGGGTGACGAGACAAGACGGGTGGTGGTCATGCTTTTATTTATCGCTTATTTATTTGCTTCCGCTCATTTATGTAGAGATATTATGACTGTGTCGTTTTGAACTTGGAATTGTGAATTATCTTTATGATTTGGAACTTAATGAATGCCAGTTTGGTTTATGATTTATTATTCGTGCATGTTGTCTTTATTTGATACGTTTGCATTTTTGGTTAAAGGCTTATGGTAAATTTGAGTAGCGCCCACTGAGTATTTAATTAAATTAAAGTTTGAGAAAAATTTATTGTGATTTTTATTAAATAAATTCGATAAATCCTTTAAAATAAAGTGGGGCATTACAGTTTGGTATCAGAGCCAGTCTGCGTTTCTGTAGACTGGTTTATCTATGGTTAAGTGTTTAGATTTTGAAATATGACCACTCGTCTTCGTCACGCCGCGTTGCTTAAGGTATGTGTTTAAATAAGTATCAATGAAAATACTTATAATGTCATAAGTAGCAATGAAACTACTTGTGATTTGAATGGATATATGGATATATATATCATGTAATTATTTGGGGCTTAGGAAATCTATCCACCTTCGTTTAATGTGAATTCTAGTGTTTGATGTTGCTTCCGCTCATTTATGTTGAGATATTATGACTGTGTCGTTTTGAACTTAGAATTGTGAATTATCTTTATGATTTGGAACTTAATGAATGCCAGTTTGGTTTATGATTTATTATTCGTGCATGCTGTCTTTATTTGATACGTTTGCATTTTTGGTTAAAGGCTTTTGGTAAATTTGAGTAGCGCCCACTGAGTATTTAATTAAATTAAAGTTTGCGAAAAAAGAAATTTATTGTGATTTTTATTAAATGAATTCGATAAATTCTTTAAAATAAAGTGGGGTGTTACAGTTTGGTATCAGAGTCAGTCTGCGTTTCTGTAGACTGGTTCATACGTGAATATGTGATTAGACCTTGTGTTATGACCACTCGTCTTCGTCACGCCGCGCTGCTTAAGGTATGTTTTTATATAAGTATCGAGAAATACTTATGATGTGAAATGTGAAGTTTAAAATTTTGCGTAGGTAGTAATGAACTGCTTATGAGATGAATTTATTGAAATTGGGGCTTAGGATCTATCCACCTTTAATCAGATGGAACTCTAGTGTTTGATGTTGAACTCTAGTGATATAGAGTTAAGTTCGGACTCTAGAGGTTCCTCGCTATGAAGTTCAGTTTGTTGTTATCGAGATAAGTTATGCCCATAGCAGTTTCCCTTGCTATATAATTATATTCAATGTCTTCAAGTGAGGACCCGGTCAATGAGAACCGGGAATGTATTCGCCCTCTTCGGTCAACGAGATAAGTTATGAGATGAGTCGATGTTTTATAGGTTGTCAGTATCACGGAGGTTCATGGCCTCTGTTCAACCTCTGGTGTATTATGTGTTTAATGTCTCTTATACCTTAGTAAGGGTGAGTTCATGCTAGCTTGAAGCATGGTTAGTTGGGTAAGAGATAAGGATTATGTGATTTATTGATTCCCCTTTATGTGATGTGATGAGATAAGTGTATTAGGTTAAGAGTCTCGTTTATATCATGATAGGTTTGGTCGGGTTCATGTGATATATATGTGATCTTCGATGATTGAGGTTGAATTTATGTATTAATGTGAATCGTTATATATTATCAAACCAAAATGTAATAATTCAAGTGAAAGACATAAGACTTTATTTTTCTATCTTGTTTAATAAGACCGAGTTGGACCTCGGACAACGTGTTTGATTATATATCAAATGTTTAAGTCTTAAGGTATTGATATCGAGGCTATGTTGTTGTGTGATCATTTTGAGTTGATGAAGGCATGAAAACTCAATCTTTCGAGATTCAGTTAGGCTCTGTTTTTGTCGAATAAGATGATGTTTCTTGGACAAGTGTTCTTCATCATATCTGTAGTGCTCTGAATGAGGTTCCTGTGAGTTTTGGAATTTTGTGATTTGGGGTTAAAATGAATTTGTTATGATTTTTCAAAGTTCGTCGAGCATGCTGTTTTGATAAACTCGGGCAGAAGGATTTGATTTTAGTTCATGGCTATTTATGATGATCTTAACATGCCTAAATGGAAATGTGTTCTTCATGACAAATGTAGTATATGATATAAGCTGCCCGTAGGAATTAGAATTATGTAATTTCAAATTTTGGTTGATTTTATATGATTTTTCTAAGTTGGTGTTATGCCCAGAATTTTGAAGCAGTGACTGGGTGTATACATGAAATGTATGCTCTAAATTGATGCCCTTAACGTGATGATATGTAAACATTCTCTTCATGAAATTTGTAGCTTTTCTTGTGTAGTTTCCGTAGGTTTTTAATTTATATGATTTGGAGTTCCAGTTGATTTTATATAATTTTTCTAAGTGGAATGTATATCCAGTTTTTATGAAACCAGAATTTTGTCTAAGTGTTGAATGTGTACTCGGTTTAGGTGACCTAAACGTGTTCTTATGAAACAGTCTTCTTCATGAAAATTGTATATTTCCATGTGTAGATTATATTTGTTTTGAGTTTGTATAAATTGGAGTTGTTTAGCTTGAGTTGTTTCAATTTTACTAAGGTGCCGTATTTTCGAAAAATTGTTCTCTGGCTGGTTTTGCAAACTAAATGTTTTATATTAAAACTTGTTGATAATGTTATAATTTGCCAATGGGGTCTTCAAAGAAGTTATAGAGGATTGAAATTAGCTACCTTGGGGTTCTTGAATTTCAATAATATCATGTCTGTAGCTTCGGTTATTGTGCATACACTGAGAACCTGTCAAGCTACATATCTTTATTTATCCACTACACCCATGTTTTGAATGTTTTCTGTATCATGTGCCTTTAACTGACTTTATTCGCCTGAGTATTCTTCATGAAAGTGATAGAGGCATGAGTTAAGGATATTTTTCAAGTTGTTTCATCATGATATGATCTATAGACTGAAAGTTATATGCATTTTAAATTCAACACGCATGTTGAAAATTTGTGCTAGTTCATGTTTAGGTTTCCCAAAATGAATTGTGAAATTTAAAAAAATTAGCTTTTCGTCAATTTTCATGTATATGTGCCCTATGTGACTTAATCTGATTGGTATTATGATGTTAGCTGGAAACACTTGCGAGGGAAGCTTTACGCTAGACCTCGAAGTGTGGAGGCTATAGTTGTATATGTGGTCGATCTCGTTTAGGACCACCGGCACGATTAGCTACTTGAGTAAAAGCTGTCGTGACGGCCGACATTATTAGTCGGAAGGGTCAAACGAGTTAACCATTCTAATGTTCGGCAATGACCGCCGAGGTTAGGATTTTTCCGGGCAGTGATGCCAATGTTTGATTTATATGAGAGATGTAGCTCAACAGTAATGCTTAAACTGTTGTAGTTCGAGAAGTCTTGTATCGAACCCTTTTTATCTGAGTACCTAGGATTATGAACCGAAAATTGAAATTTCTGGTGTGTGTCTTAACTGAACGCCGAACCTGGATGGGTGTAGCCACGCGAAGTAGTGGTCGAGCCCGCATGCCCGTGCTGAGAGACGTAAGGCCAACTGCAGTGGTCGACCGTTGACTCGCACGAGAGCTGTCGCCGCCATCACCGAACGCAGGAACTCCCCAGGCAGTGTGTACGGCCAAACCTCGATCTTGCAGCTGGTCTCTGAACAGATGCATGCACATGTCCTGGCGCCCCGCTTATGCAGCGCCTGTGTGTGTGTCATCTCTCGGGTGACAGTGCATTAAACCCCAAACTGAACCGTTGTATGAAATCCCTAATCAATGACTCTCGATATGTGAGGCTTGTCGATTAGTTTTCCTTTGTCTTATGCGAAACTCTCTCGTAATAGCGAGATTTAGGTCCCTCATCATTTTCGGGTAGTGTCCCGAGTCTCGGTTGGAGACTATGTATACTTCGTAGGGATCGAGACCTACGAAGAGTGAGAGAGTTTTGGTGTTAGATCGTTAGTATGGGGATATCGAGCATCCCTAATCGTGAGACCGATTCTGCGATAGGAGATTGTTTTCGAACGTCTAGTCGATATTTCCTAAGCCACATTCGAGGTGATATTCGAGTCGACAAAGGAAGAGTTGTTGACAACGGTATCAAACAGAGTCGTGTGTTCTGTAGGTATCGGTGTTGAGGATATAGTGTTATTGTGGATTGTTAGCCCGTCCGTATGGGATTTTCGTGACGACCTATTTTATAGGGACGCACGGATCATGTCAGCGTAGTAATCGAGTTTTCTACCGTGGCCCGGGCACGGGATGGAATCTCGATACTACAAGTCAACCCTATATGTTGATTATGTCGGAACATACTATCAAGACACGTAAAGACCGGTTAGGGTCTTGTGTATTGATAGATGAGTAGGGGGTGAGAAATTCCTTAGGGAGGTACGCTGGTAACGATGGTTATCTAGCGACAACCCTAGTGGTACCATGCGAGGTGGCTGGTACGGATAGAGGTGGAGTATGCCATTGTCTGGTTACTGCAACGCGTACTCAGTCCTATTATGATTCTCGACCAAGTCGACGACTTAGCCTGATGGTTGACTCCACCACCAGAACTCGCGAGGATGCAAGACACATTCTGTGCCTCTTGATGGAGGAAACGTGTGCGTGATCTCGGAGTACATGTGAGATGTGACGAGCTGCGTGATAGGCAGAACCCTAGCTGTATGGAGGTACCGGTGACCTATTGGATCAGAGGGTCCGTTAGGAAAAGACCGGGAGGGGTACTCGTCAAAGACCAGTGGTGGTTGTCAAGGCAAGGCGACTTGGGAGGAAGGGGACCGAAATTCGGAGGAGATACCTGAATTTCATGTGTTGATGGTTTCCCCTCTTTTTCTCGTTTATATTCGTGTCGCAGTTTGTATTTCGAATTCCGAGGTCGGAATTCTTTGTAAGGTGGGTAGACTGTAGCGCCCCGTTTATTTGTGGATTATTTAAGAATTTATATTATTGTTATTGTGATATTATTATTATCATTGTTATTAATATTATTGAATGAATAAATATTATTGTTTGCCTAATTGTAATTAAATGCCTAAATGTCTATTAAATGTCTAAATATTATTATTATAAATTATTAATTATGTGTATTTTAAATATATATATATATATATATATATATCCGGTTTGTTTATTTGTGCCATTAAATTTAATTATCGAGCCCGAGGAATCTGTATTACGTCTACGTAGTCAGGCCCGAGAGCCGATACGTTTTAATTACCCGAACCTGCGAGCCCGATAAACCGTTGGCCCAACCTGCGACCCGGACCGCACGCCCAGCCCGAGTCTTTGTAACTCACGGGCATAATCCGGCCCATATGATTGTGTAAAGTTCCAATTTATTTGATCCAAAATCAAATAAGTCCTTGGCAAGACAAGTCAAACCTAATATCAATATGTATATATATATCTATCGTTTTTGTTTTTCTCTGTGGATAGCAATACGCAGCCTTTATTTTTCTCTCTTCCCGATCTCGTCAAAATCTGTTCACCCTCTCTTCTTCTCTCCTATCGATCGCCGACCTCATGTCCTCTGCGAATTTTCTGTCATCCTCCTCTCACCTCCCTCGCCACAACATCTCGACATCATCACCCTTCCGTCCCTGCTCTGATCGTGAGACGACACCGTCGCCATCGCCACCATCATCGCCGACGCTCAGCCGCCAGCGAAACTAACACCGGCGACCTCCAACAGCCTCACCGTGGACCAGACCAGTCGTCATCACCATCATCGCGGCCCTGCTCGCGAGCCTCCTCCGCAATAGCAACACCACAGACGAGTCCTCCTTCCCCTCCGCCGCGCAGGCCATCCCTCCGGCAAGTCCTCCATGACCGGCGCCTGCAAGCCCTCCATCGCCGCAGCTCTCTGCTTGCAAGCCGACGAGACTTCCCCTCCGGCGACCCTGCTGCCCCTCTGCCGACGACCAACGAGGCCCTGCGGCCGCGTCAAGCCCTGAGCCCGTGCCACCGCCTTGTGCCTCCGCGAGCTGCTCCTCGTCTCAAGCATCGAGCGCCGCAGCAACCGAGCAGTTGAGAATAGCCGCTGCTGCACCTTCTTTCCCGGCGAGACGCGAGAATCCGTCGAGCCCTTCATCCCCGTTCGTCTTTTTCGTTTCCATTTTCTGAGTTTTCCCGAGAACGGTACCTAGTCGATCCCGTCTCGTTTAAATCGTTTATATGTTAATTGCTTATCGTGTTTTAAATGACGTGATGTGCCCTTGCGATTTGATTTACTAGATGTGAATATGTTGCGATTAATGGGTTCGACATGAATTTATGTGAAAGAGATGATTTTATGTGTATTCGTATATATGTTTGGGATCTCTTCAATTATGAGAAATTGAACGAGACCTCAAAATTCGTGTAAGTCAGTGGATATTGGAACAAAGTCGAGTCCTTGGTCTTACGAGAAGGCCTCGGGCGAGGAATTCCGTGTTATGAAATAAATTGTTAGATTGTCGAGCTTATGTGTAGCTGTTTTGGTGTTTGAATTTTTAAAAATTGGACACTGTTCGGAATGACTTGAAATTTTTAGGGATATGTTATCGGTTCATTGCCAGCCTTGTGTAAAAATTTCGTAATTTTTAGAGGCCTGTAGCTATTTTTAATAATTAAAGTGAATTTTGATCAGAAAATTGTTTAATGCTTAATAAATTGGTTCGTGATTCAAATGAGCTGAAATTTTGATATGTTGTGCCACTTATGTGCTTATATGCTGTGTTAAAGTTTTAGAATTTTTAGAGTAAATTTGGTATGGTTAATAATTTATATTCTGTTTCTGCTAAAAATTGTTTGAATTACTATAAATCGGTTGTTTCTTGAAAAATTCTGAAACTTGGCTGAGATGCTTATTTTATGTTTATATTCATGCTGTTAAAAGATGGAAATTTTTGGGGTCCGATTTGATACCGTATTGATTTAAATTCAATAACTGCTGAATCTTGCATGAATGTTTAAAATTAGCACAATTAATTTCCAGGGCTGAGATTTTTACATGTTGTCTCAATCATGCTGTAGCTTGTTGTGTTAAATTTTCAAGTCCTGAATTGTTCATTTGGTTTGAATATAAATTCAGATGTGTTTTTTTGTTGATTTCTTGTAGGAATTTTATTAATTAATGTGCTTTGAGTTTAAAGCTGAAAATTTACGGTTTTACTTATTACTGGGAGGTGAAATTTTGTGTAAAATTGCAGAGCTTAGGTCGTAGGGTAGCCTGACCATCTATTTTCATGTGATTAATGATTAATATTTTCGAAACATGATTTTGAAATAAAAGTTGGGAATCGACTTGCTTTTCGTTTTGATGTGAATTTGAGTTGGTCAATCCTTAGATGGATTTATGTAAACTCTCATCTGTGGTTTGGTCGAGTTTAGTGCCGAGTCTTAGTGTTCCAACATCCACAGGACTTCACGAACTACTTAGTCGAAACAAGTTCGACTAGGTCTGTTTTGTGTTTTCCGTTTAAAGTCAAGATAGATGTTGATTGTAGCATCTTGACTCAATGTAGGTAATTGAGGAGTCCAGCCTCGACCTACTACCAATTGCTTTGAGTTATTATCAATCCGGAATCCAGGTGGGTTATTCTAAAATTATCTATGCATATGTGTGATTTTAAATTGTGATGAAAGTTTGGTGTGATCTATGTATGAAAATGAACATGTAGCCTATCGATGTGAGCTTGATGGCCGTCGATACGGTTGTCCCCGTATGATAAGATACGGTTACCCTGTGAGGTAAATCTCATAAAGACCTATGAGAAGGCCGTGTCATTGATGTGGCACGCACTCCCATGTTTCACTGATATGGCATGGCTTAGCTTTGATGAGCATAGATGTACATGAGTGAGTCTTTGATGAGACTATAGTCATTGATGTGGCTAGAGATGTGACATGATTTTATTGTTTATGTTCATGCTGCGACCATACCATTATTATGTTATTCATATGCATAGTGTGAGTACGATAGTTAACTGTACTCACTCCCACCTGCTCGTAACTGATGCAGGTTAAGCAGTCGGCGGGTGACGAGACAAGACGGGTGGTGGTCATGCTTTTATTTGTCGCTTATTTATTTGCTTCCGCTCATTTATGTTGAGATATTATAACTGTGTCGTTTTGAACTTAGAATTGTAAATTATCTTTATGATTTGGAACTTAATGAATGCCAGTTTGGTTTATGATTTATTATTCGTGCATGCTGTCTTTATTTGATACGTTTGCATTTTTGGTTAAAGGCTTTTGGTAAATTTGAGTAGCGCCCACTGAGTATTTAATTAAATTAAAGTTTGCGAAAAAAAAAAATTTATTGTGATTTTTATTAAATGAATTCGATAAATTCTTTAAAATAAAGTGGGGTGTTACATACACGATATCCGCGAGGAAGTCATAGGTCGTGTTCGACAACAGCTCGATCGAGCAGCTCCGAGTCCGACCATGAGGACCATGATCGACGATCGGGGAGGACACGAGCGTCTGGTCGACGCAAGGAGAGAAAGGTCGAGAAGCCGAGGCTAACCATGCCGACGTTCACAGGGATCGACCCGGACGCGTGGTTGAGACGAGCTACTCAATACTTCGAGATCAATGACGTGCCCAAATTTGATCGAGTCAAAATCGCCGCCTACTATCTCGATGGTGAGGCGAACGTATGGTGACAATGGATCTCGCACGTCTACAAAGGCAAGGATATGCGGGTACATTGGATAGATTTCGAGAAGGAGATTATTACGTGCTTTGGATCGAGCCAATACCATGACTATGAAGAGGCACTCACTCGTATACGTCAAGGTGGTAGTCTTCGTGATTACCAAAAAGAGTTCGAGCGCATTGCTAGTCGAGTGCGCGATTGGCCCAAGAGTGCATTGGTTGGAGCATTTGTGGGTGGGTTAAAGCCCGAGCTGGCCGCCGAGGTTTGATTAGACCGACCGAGGTCGATGCGAGCTGCCATGGAGTCGGCACAAATGCGTGAGGACCATCTGATTTTGGTCCGCAAGACGAGTCGAGGGGACAGATGCGTCGAGACACGACGCGCGAGCACGGTCCCCAAGCCACCACCGCAGGTCGAGAACGCGAAGGTTACCGAGGTGGCACGACCACCGAATTACATGCGGCATGTAAGTTCTAAAGAGATGCAAAGGAGGCGCGAGAAGGGTCTATGCTACTCGTGCAATGAACCGTTCACGCCCGGGCATCGATGCAACGGTAAAGAGGTTTACCTGCTCGAAACATGCGAGCCCGAGGAAGAACACGGTGAAGGAAGACACTTGTACTTGAATCCACAATTGGAGATGTTGCACATGGTCAAAGCCGAAAAAGGGCCTAAGATGATGAGGTTCGAGGCTGAGATTTTGGGACGAAAGGTCGAGGTGCTGGTCGATAGTGGGTCGACACTCAACTTCATCAACTTGGACTTCACCGCACAACTAGAAGTCCCAATGACCGGGGTGGTACCATTTGGAGTACGAGTTGCAAACGGCGAAGAGCTTTGGAGTTCGGAGCTATACAAAGATGTCCCGATACAAGTGCAAGGTGAAGAGCTAAAGGTGGATTTGTTTGCGCTAGATCTTGGAGGACCCGAAGTGGTGTTAGGGGTCCAATGGTTGGAGACACTAGGGCCCGTAACTGCGAATTTTAAGAAAGGCACTATGGAGTTTAAGCGGGCCAAGAAACGAATCGAGCTATGCACGAGTGACGAAGGAACTGAGCTGGTCGAATTGAAGAGTCTTCAATTCATTCTCCTTGAGGACAAGGTCAAGCTCAAAGGGGGATGGAATGATGAGGATGTGGTCATCGACCCATCTGAGCCCGAGGACGAGTCGCGCGAAAGCCGTGAGAAGAAGCGCGCGAGGGCCCGGGATGAGTACCGAGACCATGCTAAGAAGGCCCGGAGAGGCTACGCGATGGGAGATGCACTCACAGTCGCGTATTGGGCTGATGATGGGAGCGAGAAGATTGAGCCCGGGAAAATAGGCCCGTGGTGCAAGGCATGCGCGAGAGATCGTCGCAAGCAACCTACGATGGCTAAAGCAAATGGTGCACGAGAGGAGGATGTAGGGTGGCTAGCGTGCACATGGGACAGTGGTGAAGAAATAGGTGCGCGAGCGGGAACAAGCGCGAAATGGCGCAAAGGCGAGTGGGGCTCGACGCGCGGAGCGATAGAGGAAGGGGTCGACAAGGTCGACGAGGCGAGCGAGCGCAGCTCACGCGCGGGTCGCAGGCACGCGCGAAGGAATGGGCGCGCGCATAGCGCGAGGGGGTTCACGCGAGGTGCGAGCGGTGACCCGCGATGCACGCGGGGGTTGGATGGCGCGAGACTCGGCATGAAGAACCTCCGTCTCGTACTAAGCCTATCAAACCAAGGAAGTAGATTCCCCGGGAACGTCCCACCCTGCAAGCCGATGTAAAGGTTTATCCTTTTTTATCTGTCTGGCGCCAACTGAAGAGAATACACGCGACTTGGGGCGCAAGGAAGGTAACGCGTGGGACGCGGGAAAAGGCCGTGACCCCGAAGGACAAGGACTAGCCGTGATGGCTAGGGTTTGGTCGAGGCGCGCGGCACAATAGGATGCGCGATCCTTCTAGAAGGCCTAGGGCCGATTTTCCCTAGTAGCTTAGGAATCATAGTTTGGTTAGGATATGGAATAAAGGGCATGTGCCTAAGTAGTTTAGGTAAGTCTATATTTACTAGGTTTTTACTTTCCTTAGGACTTTATTTGTTTACTTGCATTAGGAGTTCTTCTTAGACTAGGATTAGATCTAATTGGTATCTATAAATACCACCCATATGTCATGCGAAATTATGATTGGAAAAGTAATGGAAAATCGTTCGTGAGAACAAAACCGTGTGTTTAGAATTCGTGAGAGTTTTATCATACAAACCGAGTTGGCAAGGCTAAGACCCGAACCTTGTCAAAATCGTGAGAAGATAAGGCTAATAACCGAGTCGTCCACACTTATCGTCGAAGGATAAGCCGTGGCAAAGCTTAGTTCAAGACAAACGAGTTGGGGAAACACACGATCTTTCATCACTGCGGTGCCTCGCGAGCGCTAGGTGCGGGCACGGACAGAGGCACTGCCTGACCTCTGTGACGCGGCACGGGCACGGCACGCGCGACTGGCACGGCTGGTGACCCTAGCCGGTCCCTTGCCAAACTTACGGCAACTTTTCCAGTGACTACTGAACCAAACCAACATAATACGACAAAATATACTTAAAAATGTCACAAGTCACTGAGAGACCTCGGTTGGTTAAGGAGGTGGGCTTATAGGGTCGATTAGGCACGAGGTCACACTAGGGTACGAAAATGAACATGCTCAACAAGCAAATTGACTTAGGGCCGAATAATATACATCAAAAATCATGGCTAATGAGGCTAGTACATTGGTCAATGCATGCATGCACATACACTTAGGTTCGGTGGTGAAAATGACTCGATTTCACATATCAAATTGACCGAACATATGAACTCCAAGCATGCTAATCTTTTAACCATGTCATACTCATGATTTTTTAGGATTTTTAAGCCATCAAACTTGGCCATATCATGCATGTACATAAACTTACGAAATTAGGGCTCAAATGTTCAAAAATTCGGAACTCCCTCATATGAACATGCATGGCATCATTTTTACACATGATAATTCTTATTTTATTATGAATAAGCTAGAAAAAATGAAAAGCACGAGCTAACCTTGCTCGAACTCGCGAATGGTGCTAATGGCCTTAGCTCGGGCTCGCGAATGGCCTAGGTGACTAGCCTCGACTTTGGGGCTTGAATGGCTGAGGAGGATAGCTTCAAGAGACTTAGAAAAATTCAAAAAATGCTTGGATAATGATAAGCCTCGAGATAACTAGGCTGGAACAAGCTGGACACGAGCACTCCTCTTCCCCGGGGTCACACGCGCGCGCGGCAAGGGCTGGCCTTTGATCTCGGCTTTTGCTCCACTCTCTCAATAATGCTAAGTGTAAATTGTGTCCAAGAGTCATAAGAATGTTGTGGAGTGTCCCTTTTATGAGGAGAGGGGTGGAGCTTCTTAGGTGAGCAAAATGAGGGACAAAACCACACACATGCGCATGGGAAGATGGGGATCTTGGGTGGACTTGGTCTTAGTCCCCATGAGCTGACTTTGCACGATTTTTGGGAGAATAATCAGAGAATCTTGGATTAAAATAGGCCCTGGTCAGTCCTGGAGCTTGCATGGGGGACAAGGACTTCACATGTGATTAAAATAATGCCATGACCAACATGCACTAACATTAAAATAATCATCATGCTAATTGCCTTTAGTTAATCTTTTGTTAGGGCAACTTAAGCTCCATTAGACCCTTATTATGTCCTGATTACTCGCCACTATTGGGTCATGAGGAAAATGGGCCGGAGTTACACGAATTGGGCTCAAGAAGTGGACCTGCCGCTGCTGGCGCTGGGCCTGGGCGCTGCTGGGCCCTGGGCGCGAGGAATGCTGGCCTGGGTTGCGCGCGAGAAATACTTGGGCTGAGTAGAAATGTCATGCTGGGTTGAATAAAGGCTGCCCTAATAAGCCTCCATACTTAGAAAATTCTTGGAAAACATGGCCAAGGCTTGGGCTCATGCAAGTACACGCGCGAGGGGCTAAGGCGCGGGTACTAGGGCGCGACTCATGGCTCGGGCTCAGAAATGCTTGGCCGAGGGTAACTCTTGGTTAGGGCTGAACTTGTGGTTCATCTAAGGAACCAATATACATAGAAAATATATGCCACATTACTAACCATGACTTGGGCACTTGCACTCGGTGAGGCACGCGGCCTAAGGGCGCGGGGACTCGAACCATGGCACGAGCTCGGTGCGCGGTTCCTCTCGACTGAGTGACTTGACCGAGGCTCGATAGAATGATCGACTCATACTTAGAAAAATATCCTAAGTAAGGCTATGAGCATGGCTAGGGCTCGAACAAGACTCGAGACTACTAGGGCTCGAGAATTAACCGGCTCGTTGTTCTTAATACGAAATGACCTAACCGGCTCGTTGTTCTGGTCTAACATATGCTTCAACCAGAGACGGATGTGTAGCCGGCCCAGGGGGGGCACTGGGCCCCCCTGAAATTTTAAAAAAACCCAGGGGTATTTTAGTAAATTCTTAATGATATAAAAAAATAAATAAAAACATATGGGTAAATCGAATGGAACTTGGATGTTGAATAGAAAAATTATACCCAACATAAGAAACAAACCCTTGATTTGAGAAACTGAGAAAAATATCCTCTCGATCCCGTACTGGCAGTAGTGTACCACCGACCACCGTGACCCGTCCTTCCGTCCATCCAGCTTCAGTTCAATTCAATCCGTCCGGCTTCGAAAAATCATCTTGTTGAGTAAGTAATTTTTATAACCATTCTCTACTTTGAAAGGAGGATATCAATGCGCGATTTATTTTGGGAAAAAAAAAAGAAGATTGAATTTTTCTTTTTTTTTTTNAATTTGTACACATATTTCCATTTACATGTTTTTTTAATTGATGGAACATTTTTTTTCTTTCGTATAGCAAACAACGTGTTCAGTTGGTGTTTGTTATTTCATTTTTTGTCTTTAGTTATTTAATGTGTAATGGGATTGTTGAGGATGGAAGTCTGTGGACTAGTGGGATTCTCGTAAATGTAGATTTTTTAATTGTGTTTTTGTTCTTTCTGTATTGTTTGTTTTATTCCCAATTATTAAACCTTGTTTGATTTTGGAGATTGTGGGCAACTTGGGTTTTGGTGGATTAATATTTTATTTAGTGTGTATTTGAATATTTGATTGTTGAATTATTTTAGCTCTCACGAATATTTTATCACATATTCTAAATTTTATTTATTTATAAAATTTAGATCATGGAACGATTTTATAAAAGATTGCCACAGAGTGTTGAAACATCATCATCACCAAGTAAAGCTCCTACAATGGCCGAATTATCCCCGCCATCCAAGATGCCTCCCATTTGTGGTGATTCTCAAGTTCCATTATCAAATCCAGATAATTTAGAGTTTAATTTCAATAATCTTCCAAGCGATCCTGGACTACGACCGAGCATAACGAGCTATCCGCCAAAGTTGATAGAACAGGTTCATAGAGCTTACTTGTTAAAAGGTCCGTGTCAACCACGTGAGCATGATTTTCCTCACACTTTAGATGGAAATCGAAAACGTAAATTTGTTGCATCTTGGTTTGATGAATTCAAGGATTGGTTGGAGTATAGCATTGTGAAAGATGCTGCATACTGTTTATATTGTTATCTCTTTTTTATGGGGAGCAGTGAAAGAGGTCACGACGCTTTTGTCCTGGGAGGATTTAATAATTGGTGAAAGAAGGAAAGATTAAGAGATCATGTTGGGAATCATAACAATGATCATCATAAATGTAGAGTTGCTTGTCAAAATCTGATGAATCAAGCTCAACATATTGATGTGTCGATTTCAAAAGCAACAAATCAATCTAAAATTGATTACCGTTTTAGATTCAATGCATCGATTGTTTGCTTGCGTTATCTCATTATGCAAGGTCTACCTTTTCGAGGGAATGATGAGTCGTATGAATCTTTAAATCAAGGAAACTTTGTTGAACTTCTAAAAGTTCTTGCTTCATGTGATGAGGAAATACACAATGTTGTGTTGGGTAATGCTCCTGAAAACCATAAACTTACTTCTCCTATGATTCAGAAAGATATAATTAGAGCGGCATCAATTGAGACAACAAATGCTATTATTGAAGATCTTGGACATGACTTTTTCTCCATTTTAGTTGATGAATGCCGGGATATCTCAGTAAAAGAGCAAATGGGTGTTGTCATACGTTATGTAAATAAGAGTGGATGTGTTATTGAACGCTTTCTTGGTTTGGTGCATGTTATAAGAGTGGATGTGTTATTGAACGCTTTCTTGGTTTGGTGCATGTTAGTGATACGACTGCAACTTCACTCGAGCAAGGTATTTGCTCTTTATTCTTTACTTATGGCTTGAGCATCTCTAGTTTAAGAGGACAATGCTATGATGGAGCGAGCAATATGAAAGGTGAGTTCAACGGACTAAAAAGTTTGATATTAAAGAAAAATTCCAGCGCTTACTACGTCCATTGTTTTGCTCACCAACTCCAACTCACACTCGTTTCTATTGCTAAAAAGCATACAAGTGTCAGTTCTTTTTTCAATACTATTACTCGTTTAACTAATATTGTTGGAGGTTCTTGTAAGCGTAGAGATATGCTAAGAGAAAAGCAAAAGGAGAAAGTAATTGAGGGGATTGCAAGCAATGAGATTGAGACTGGAAAAGGATTAAATCAGGAGATGACTTTGAAGCGACCAGGTGACACTCGTTGGAGTTCGCATTATGGTACTCTCATAAACTTGGTGCATTTATTTCCATCTATTATTGATGTTCTTGAGTATATTGGGGAAAGAGGAAATGATGATTCACAAAGAGCCGAAGCCATTGATTTGTTGGAGATTGTGAATATGTTCAACTTCATCTTTACTTTTCATTTTATGGTGAAAATTTTGGGGGTCACACATGAGTTATCTCAAGTTCTTCAAAAAAGGGATCAAGATATTGTTGATGCCATGAAACTTGTTAAAGTTGCTAAAGTTCGTATGCAAGCCATCATAGATAATGGTTGAGATGATTTACTTGCTGAAGTTTCTAAGTTTTGTGGCAAACATGATATAGTTATATTGGATATGGAAGGTGTGTATGCCGCTCGAGGAAGACCGAGGCGCAACATTGAAAAGACTACTAATCTTCACCATTATCGAGTTGAGTTGTTTTATTCCGTGATTGATATGCTAGCTCAAGAGCTTAACAATCGGTTTGATGAAGTGAAAACAGAGCTACTCTTGTCAATGGTATGCTTTCATCCGAGAGACTCATTTTCTGCGTTTGATAAAGGGAAATTGCTCCGTCTTGCAGAATTTTATCCTTCAGAGTTTTCTACAGTTGCTTTACTTGAACTTGAAAATCAGCTCGAGAATTTCATTTTTTATATGCGCTTAGATGAAAACTTCTTTAATGTCGCTAATATTGGAGATCTCGCTCAAAACATGGTGACTAGAAGAAAACATGATGTTTTTCCGTTGGTTTACTTGTTGATTAAGTTGTTGTTGATTTTACCGGTTGCTACTGCTACAGTGGAAAGAGCTTTTTCGGCAATGAAAATTATCAAAAGTACACTACGCAACCGAATGGGAGATGAACTTTTAAATGATTGTTTAGTGACATACATCGAGAAAGATATATTTTGGAACGTTAGCAATAAGGCTATCATGCAACGACTTCAAAACATGAAAAATAGAAGAGAAATTTTGTGATCTCTCAATTGTATCGTAAGTTATTTTCTCGAATACCCGTAT
>BKCP01007238.1:25966-83298 GCA_008636005.1 Striga asiatica | reverse complement strand
TGTTTAATAATAATAATAATAATAATAATAATAATAATAATAATAAATAAATAAATAATAATAATAATAATAATGTTGTTTAATAATGTGTATTGTTCTTGTTATATGCATAATATATTTATATTATATAAATTTTAAATAGATACCTGACAGAATTCATTCTATTTGAAATCTCATTTTCTGTATCATATATATACAATTGTGCAAATTTCGACTCGAACCATCTGATGGAAGCAAACTACCCATTAGATGATAGTTTTGTCCATGCAACGAAAACATAGGTGGTCCAGTACCCCTATTAATAGCTCCATCAATTTTTCCCCCAAATGACGTAAATCCAAACATGCTAGTGTAAGATCTGATATTATCTTGAAAGTGCTTTTTTTTTTCCTACTATCTCCGAAAAGCAAATCGTTTAAAAACGTGGGAGGATTTTTCATCTTCGGAAGTTGTACAATTCCATTTTGGCAACATCTTTTGTAATCTGATACCCCTTTATTTTTCTCTTTCACTTTCTTTTCACTAAACCAGAAGAGTGCTCCACAATACTGACATTCCAAGCTTGCATCACCCATATCCCAGTATTCTAAAAAAACAAAAAAACAATAAAAGTATTTCATCAGCATAGACTTAGATTTACATATAAAAATATAATTATGGAAAACCACCAACCCCTATTTGTTGATGCTGTTCCTTGATTTTTCTTAGGTCGACCACGTTTTCATTTGAGTCTCGTTGCATGAATAACATCTTCCTGAGTAAGATCAATAATAGCATTCATATTGATATTATGACAATTAGATGTATCCTTCTTTATCGTGGGTCGACTTGCTGCAGTGACACCTACATTGTATATGTAATTAATGAAAACAAATTTTAAATTATGTTACGATTATAACGTTTAGAGCGACGTGTGATAAGGAAAATTACTTTCAAGTACAACACCAGTACTATTATTACTACGACTTGAGTGAGCCAAATTTAAATCGGGAATATTTCTTAATTCTGGCTCTTCATCACTTGTGAGATCAATAACACACGTTTCTCTTCCAAGATTAGTTTTAGACACAAATGAGGTTTTATGTTGGGTAGTCTAATTTCCACTGGGACCATGGGATGATTGTATAGTATCTGCAACGTAAAATAAAATTAATAAATATATCTGTTGTTAAGAACATATAACCATTAATTTGTATTTGAAAAAAGTAAATCATACTCCAAATGTTGGAATACATAAAATTCGTTCTCATGCATGATTCTGTAGCTCCAAAAACTGCAATAGAAAGTAAAAAGAAATAAGAAAAAACAATATATGTAAATTTACAAATAACATATCGTACTTTTTTTTTTCCTCTATTGTTACCATTAGTGATATTTGATAACGGCGTATTTTGTGAAGAATAGACAACATCACGTCTTGTTTGAATATTTAGATGTGAAGTACGCATACTTGCAAGATGGATATTCCTTTCCTTTCCTGCAATTAAAAAAAAAAAGATTATTGTAAAATTAATTAATTTTAAATTACAAACAATTGACCTGATCTGAAATAAAGTATTTGATCAATCTATATTAATAGTTATTATATCTATATTTATATAGTTGCTTCCGTAAAGTACGTAGACCCTTTTCTATTTATATATATAATGTACACAAATTATTAAATCATAAAATATCATTAAGGTAAACTACAACATACATGTTGAAAGAATTCAAAAACACCTAAATTGTATTTAGATAAGCCCAAATTAAGAAATGTATAATTTCAGCTCAAATAAATTTAAGTAATGTTATTCGGCCTTTTGCCTAAATCGGGCCCGATGTTTATGTTGATTATTATAAATAACATTCCAACCCATTAATGCTTTCTGATAATGATTGAAAATGATAAAAGAAAACAATTAAAAAATAATCGACGGTTAGAAACGCGTAACGAAATCGTACGGTCGAAAATCATTCAACTGGAGTATAAAAACAAAATAAACCCGAAAAAGTAGAGTTTTCATTTTGATTTCACCGTCTCACTCTCTCTAACATTTCATCTGTGATTTGCATTTTCAGATCGGTTTTGCATTTGAAATTTGTTTATCGATTATCGATACTATGTTAGAGATTGCGTGTCGAAATGGGTGCATGTGGTGTTATTCGGTTTCAATTTTATGAAGTATTTCAAATCAAAACCCGATTTCACCTTTGTTTTACTTTTCTTCACGGGATTTGTAAGTTTATTGATATTAATGTACTGGTAAACAGATAATCGATATGTTTTTACCCATTTTCGATATTTTTTGGTCGAAAATACTACGATCTGGACTCTATATATATTTTTTATTTTTTTTTATTTTTTAGGGTTTTCATCATTCACCGTCTCTCTCTGTAACTTTTCATGTGCGATCAGTTTTGAATTTCAAATCGGTTTTGCTTTTGCAATTTGTGTTATCGATTATCGATACTATGTTAGAGATTGAGTGCAGAAATGGGTGCATGTGGTGTTATTCGGTTTCAATTTTATGAATAATTTCAAATCAAAACCCGATTTCACCTTTGTTTTATTTTTTTTCACGGGATTTGTAAGTGTATGATATTAATCTACTAGTAAACAGATAATCGATCTGTTTTTACCTATTTTTGATATTTTTTGTTCTAAAATACTACGATCTGCACTCTATAATTTTTTATGATTTTTTTTAAGTTCTAGTTGATCTTGTTAATGAAGTTATACAAATATGAAATATATCTACCGACAGAATTCGATATGCATTTTTTTTTTTTATTCAAAAATTTGTATAGCCTGATCTGTTTTTTAAGTTGAATTCCTTTTCAAACATATGTTGTTTTAATATTATGTTGATATATAAACAGACCTTTGGCCTACACATTAGTTACAACCACAAATCGGACTAAATCCTAAGGTATGTATTTGTATAAATTTTTCCAATTTTTCAAAGAAATTTGGTTTTCATTCGATCTTAACATACCTTCACTTGTTGTTTATTATTGTATGCATGTAAATGTGGATGAAAGCAGGATAACAACTTCACAACTGCAATGTTTGTATAAGAACATAAGAACAAAGAAAAGGTACAGGCCATTTGCAAGTGACATTTGTATTTGTTGCATTTTACAGCACCTTCGACATAGGTTATTTTTCCAAATATTCATTTTAAACATACTAATAAATCATTTATTGTTTTGTTGAATGGACATGGAATTCCAACTATCCAAATGAGATGACTTTGAGAATCTGATATGCCATGAAAGACGAATAGTGAAGAAAACAAAAGGTAATGCTCTATTTAAACTTCAAAAGCATTAATGTTATAAAAAAAAACATAAGATATGATAAAACAACATTACCTGGATTATGGATTAGAGTTTCTGGTGTACCATTAATGTTGTTTTCTCGTTCTGTATTACCATATATCTGATTGCCTGTAGTTTCATCTGTTTGAACTCGAATTGTTGCATCTCTTTTGCAAGTTCTTCTGATTGCATCCTTTCTAGTGCTGTGCATTGCTTTTACTTCTCCAATTTCCTATCTACGGCTGTTGAGAAATAAACTATTTATTGATTAGGATTAGAAGAATAAATAAAATTGAGAATGAAGTAGATAGATTTATAAACATAAGAAACATAACCTTTCTGCATTGTCTGTTGAAAACATATAACCTACAATATATATATATATATATGAATAGTGTTTTTGTTAAAGTATAACAGAAAAGATCACGTATGATATTCTGGTTTTATAACATTATCGGATTATATTAGATATTAGATTAGATATATATGAGAAACAAATCAGATATTTAGGTAAAAGAATCATGAATAAAAAATATATATTTTTTCCTTCTAAATTATTCACGTGTGAATATAATTAATCAACTTAATGAACGGCTGATGTACATTTATTAGATATATAAGAAACAAATCAGATATTTAGGTAACAGAATCATGAATAAAATATATATATATTTTCCTTCTAAATTATTGACGTGTGAATATAATTAATCAGCTTAATGACTTTATAGTTATGTAATGAGTCATTATAAATATGTTTGTTGCTATAGATGTTATTTACTTATTCTGTTCTGTGAAAAGTAATCTGTTTGCATTGTTTTTATAGTTCTGTAATGAGTAAACATTGTATTTATAGTTATGTAACGAGTTAAGATAAATATGTCTGTTCTTTTCTTGTAATGTTTATGGTGTTCTGTATTGTAATTGTGTATTGTGATAACAAAGAGTACCACATAGAAGGATGGAAATGTATGAATAATATATTGTGTATTCTGATAACAAAAAAATTTCACTTGATTCACAAAAATTATGAAAATACTTATTACTTATTAAAGAAAATAATGAAACTCTATTCTGCAATGATAATAAATAAAAACATTCTCGCAGCTCTACTGTTGTGCTTATTCTAATCGATTAAATGGAAAACAGCTTAATATATTGTTGTTTTTTAAACTAAAAAGCAAAATAAACTGAAACCATAATTGTTTTTAAATAACTCCTTATAATATTCCATAAATTAAAATCTATAATAATAAGCATCCAGTCAGTCTTCTTCATCCTTTTCATCTTCTTCATAAGAGAGCCATCATCATACACTTTGGCCTTTCCTTTATCAGTCGTCGTAGAGAGCATGAGCTTAGGATCCTCGTTTTCAAATATTTCACTCAAGTTTCGCTTTGAAGATGAATCGCCAACCTTCTCTAGTTCCTTTGCCTTCTTTAGAGGTGTAGAAACCTCCTCTTCATCACCATCATCAACATCATCCTATTCAATATAATTACATAAATTCATAATAATATTGTGAAATATAGAAAATTTTATTTAAGTGTTGAAGACAGAATATTTTACCACCCAATAGCTGTTGTCATCTCGTTGTAGTATGGTAAAATGGTCGGAAACCTATAATAGAGAATATGAATAATCATAAGCAACATGTAAAATATTTATTTTGGAAGAAAAAAAAGTACAAAATTTACCTCAGGCTGAACAATGAGCTGGTTGTATTTGGAAACCACCTCCCTGTCAATTATTACCCTATAAACACTAAAAGAAGAGGTTTGGTTGTAGCCTTGCTTCTGTTGAATGCGAACTTTAAACAAAAAACTATGTCCAATCAGCCTTGTAATCTCTTCTGGCAACTCATAGTTTTCAGAATTCTATGAAAAAAAAAAACTTTAATAGATTAGTAAATTGAATTTAAAGTTTTTTAATAAAATAAATGATGCTTCCAAACATAACCTTGCGCATAGATTCAGATCTCAAAGCATGGCATGGTTTCCCAATTAGGATTTCAGATTCCTTGTCCCAACAAACAAAAGTCTCATTAACAGTAGCATCCGATATAAGCAAGTTCATCTTGTACATAATAAAAAAAAAACAAAGGAAATTAACGTGATAAATATATTAAGTATAATAAAGTAAACCACTAAAAAATATAAAGCTACCTAAACTTCCCAACTTCTTTTGAGCATTTGGTACACTTGAAGCCATTGTCTGAACTAACCATTTTGCTGCTACAACTTCGGCAAGCAAAATACCACCAATTGTCCAGAATAGAGTCAACCAAAGCGCGTACCCAAATGGTCTTAGGCTTAAGAACATTCATAAATCATTTGCAATAAAAAATAAAGTTAATACATTTAAAATTCATAATTTTTGTAATATTGAATTATAAAATAAACGCACCTCTTTAGTTTCAAACAAAGCAAACACCGATGAAACTTGTTTCTCACCCGACAACAACTCATCTACTTCAGTCCTAACAACAGTTTTTGAATTTGAAGTGTATTTTTTATTCTTGACGTTGCTTGTGGAGTACCTATTAATTTAATAAAAAATTAAGTTAATTGTAATATTAAATAAAAAAATATACAATGTACACTATATACAATAATAATGATTGTACATAAATTTAACCTTGTCCAAAAGTCACGGATCTAATCGACAGAGTCATGGGCGATCAACTTGGTAACATTTAATAAAGTAGTAACTTGTACCTTTTCTACAAACATATTAAACATTTTCATGTTAAGAATAAATAATTGACTTGTCAAGAGTGTAGAGATTATTAGATTAATAAAACAGCATGCTTAGAATGAGATTAGTAAAAATACATCATAGGTTGAACATTTAAATTAAATAATATAACTAATTCGATTATAAAAATAATAACAAAACAACATGGTTAGAATGGGATTAGTAAAAAGACATCATGGGTTGAGCATTTAAATTTACTAATTTAAATAATTCGAAAGCCTTCCAAAGTAGTAACATGTACCTTTTCTGCAAACATAATAAATATTTTCATTTTAGGGTTAAATAATTGATAAGTAAATAATGTAGAAATAATTGACTAATTCGATTATTGGAATAATTGAACATTTTAAATTAAACAAAACAGCATGTTGCATGGGATGGGTTGAACATTTTAAATTAAATAATGTTGACTAATTGGTCGGTTTAGAATAATTGAGATAATTCAAAATATAATAATTTAAAAGGTTTCCAACATTGTTTTGATTTTGATATATTACAGCATGGGTCAACTTTCAATATATTCATATTAATTAATTCGAACTTTAAACAGCATAGTTATAATTCGAACTAAACGGCATGTTATATTTTTTATCTTGTCATTGGTCAACACGCTTACAACATGAAAGAAATAAATAGATTTTTTATCTTGTCATTGTACAACACGCTTACAATAAACTGAATATACTCACGTAGGTATTCTCTGGATCGTACAAGTTGCATGATCAATACCCATGGTTGACCCGTTTTTTCATAGTGGCTCTCGAAACGAAAAGTTGATCCACGTATTCACCCCAAACCGTGCAATTAATGAAATTTTCACTGCATTTAAATATCAAAATTGTTAGGTATGTAATGCATATAATAAAATTATAAGATTGTATTTGATTATATTGCATTTAAAAAAACAAAATTACGTAATTTTGGAAAATAAATAAAAAACATAAAAACTTAATTTAGATCCATAGGAATGAATGCAGCCATTTGGGTATCACCAGTTTTTATTTGTTTCTCTTGCACACTTTGAATGTCAACAACCATTTCTATAACATCTACAATATAAAAACAAATATGTTATAATTTAATTACTTTGCAATAAACAAATAAATGTAGAAACAACATAAAATAATCTTACCGAATAAAACGGATTCATCGATTTTGTTGACATCCTGTAGAGTTGCAAAGTGTTTGAATTGAAATCGAAAAACAGAAAATTCTTCCTTGCACTTTGTAAACATAGTGCTCCCGTGCGATCTTAAAATCAACGGATGTCGAACGATATTTTCCTAAATTGTTGTCCACTTGATAATTTTTGATACAAATGACCATGCCCTCCTCAAAATTCCTCTCTCTAAACGCAGTCAAGTTGATTGCCCGTAGCTATGCCGTAATGCGATTTCCCTAAACATGTACAAGAAAAGCAATGTACAAAAAATTAATTTGTTTAAAAAACATGAAATTTGAACTTTTAAGTATAAAATTCGAACATAAAATTCAAACTTAAAATCAGAAATATACGTTTTTTTTTTAAATAAAAAAAAGAACTAAAAATATTTTGGCTTACAGTTTTATCATGTAGAACCAACTAGAGATAGGATTTGTATATGCTGCCCCAGTCTTGGAAAAACATTCTTACAATTCGAACTTTAAGCATAGGTCTATGAGACCTATTAACTTGTTTGATTAAGCCAAATCCTTGGTTCATTGTTTTGAATGAAAGACTGATTGGGGTTTTTTTTTCCAGGATGGTGAAAGTGAAGAAGACGCTGCTCAATATTCTTGATATTTATAATGTATAATTGCTAGAGTAGATGAGCTGTTAATATTCTTACGATAAAATCTCCTCGCATCATTAAATCGGATTGCATCTAATAATCTTAACCGATAAGAAGGAATAAGAAGGAACTTAAAATAAGAAGGAATCAGATTGCATCTAATATTTGTTTGAAGATAAGAAGGAAAAAATATCAGAACAAATTTTTCAGTAGTACAATTTGAAATCGGATTACAGAATTTCCATACATAAATAATAAATTTTTTGGTAAAAAGATAAGAAGGAAATTTCAATTTCAATCTACAAAAAGTTTGAAACGATTTTATGGGATTTTGTTGAATAAACGGATTGCATGGGATAAAACAAATATAAGATAAGAAGGAAATTTCAATAACAAAAACTTAAAGCCAATTTTTTGGGATTTTTTCGCAGGAAACCGATTGTATGGGATATAAAACTAATAAATAAAATAAATAAATAAAATACTTGCTGGAAATAGTAATGACATTAATTGTAGTTGACTTTTCTGGATACTATTTGTAGTAAATAGAATCTCGTTTTATATAAGTATAGATGAAAAATAGCTATTTGGACAAGTAAAAAGACACATATGTTCTTAAACCCTATTTTGTATTCTAATTTCTAAAGCATGTATCGCTCCCACTCTCACGCATCCTTCATTCAGGTCAAAATAGATGAGGGGTTTCACATAAATCTGAGCGAGCAGAGATGTTTGTTTAATAGGGATAGTCAAAGCCCAATATTATTTAAAAGACCTATTGAAAATGTTTTTTGTTCAAATGACCCTTCTATTAAATAAAGATGAATAAATATTTAACATACCAAACCTGTCCTTATATAATTATAAAAAAAAAAAAAAACAAAAAGATTTTTCAATAGAAGTTCGATCGTTCTCGGTCGAGATTTCTTCTCCTCATTCTCTTCTCTGATTCTTATTCTCTTCAAGAAGAAGAAAACAAAAACTTTATAAATTTTAAATTTTATATGGCAAAACAAATGTGTTGATGGTAGAAGAAGACCAAAACAATATATTATCTTGAAGAAAGGTGGAAGAAATTTTTTTTGGTAGGGTTTGTTGTTATTTTAATTTGATAAGCATTTTAGTTCATAAAAAACATTATAAACATTTTTAGTTTCATGTTTATCATGTTTTTTGTGCCATGAAGTGTATTTTTTTTTCATTTTTTAGTTCATGATATGAATAACGAATGTACAGTCGTTATCTCAGGTTGATAACGATTGTACAATCGTTATTTTAAGAATAACTCATAAAGAATGCAGATTTGTTGTGTGATTGTTTTATAATGAATGTGGATTCTGATGTGGGATATTATACGACTAAGGAGCGGACCGGTCCATCATGTCGGTCAGGCAGGCATAGGGTGGAGAAAACCACGTTGGGTGAAGGATGATCGACCAAAACGGAATAGATCAAGCAGAATAGCAGAGCTGGCCGAGGATCGATTTAGTAAGGGGGAGCTCGATCAGATCGAGCACGCAGCAGGTAGGAGGCAGTCGAGAGCGTGACCTGAACGCGAGTGGGCGCGTGGGTGATGTCAGGAGATCCCAACGGCCTACGCAAGGGAATAATTCCTCTCAGCTCAAAGGGGGGCACGTGGTGAAAACGTATTGGTGCAGAGTGATAGTGGCAACAACCACCTCTGACACCCCTGACATCTCTGCCAACACGCACACTGTGTGTGTACGGACGGGCAGCGCGGGCAGGACAACTCACCAATATCCGGGCAGCTCTTAGGGCAGATATCCCACTCCTATATATATGGGAGTGGGTCTTTTCTCAGGGTTTTACGATTTATCCATTCTTTACTTTGAAAAATTGGACAAACACATACTGACTTAAGCCGATCGGAGTGTTTTGCATTACCATTTGGCGCCGTCTGTGGGACTTTCGTTCGAAAAGTGGTGTGCTGAGACTTCTGAAGCTCGGTGGCTATGGCGGACGGAATTTCTAGGAGAGATTTACAAGCATCGTTCGATGATGCGTGGACGATGACGAGGCCGTTTGGAGAAGGCCCACCTCCGGGCTTCTCTGGACCCTCGCGTACACCGGTGACTCCGACGCCTATTCTCCAAGGTGTAGAAGTCACGCCGGTGCAACCAGAGGCTGATGTAGGCTCAAATCGGGCCCAGGAGACCCGCACAGCTCAAGGCGCGGTGACCCCAACGCTGCCGCAACCAGATCAGGCCGTGACGCTGCAGCAAGGAGCGGCGGTACAAGGAGTGGTGCCGCCGCCGGTGGAGGAACCGCGTCCTGGCCAGCAGGTGTTGATGACTAGGCAGGAGATGCAGCAGAAGGTGGCGAACGCGGCGGCACAAGCGGTTCAGCAGGTCACACAAAGCCTTTCGCGAGTGGCTGCTGGACCAACGATGGTGGATGAGGACGTGTGCAGCTATGGAGGAGATGGACCCTTAAGAGATCGTGAGGTGGAGAGGCTCGCGGAACAGGTGAGGCAGATGCAGGCTAAGATGGATGGTCGACCTGAAAGACATGCTCGAGGACACCCGTTCTCGAGGGATATATTGGCTGCACCATAACCTGCGAATTTCAGAGACATGAGTTTGATGTTCGATGGGACCACTGACCCGTCGAGGCATGTAAGGGCGTTTGAGAATTTGGCTGTGTTGCATGGTTATTCTGACTCGGTTAGTTGCAGGGCATTCTTGTCGACCTTGAGGGGAGGCGCGCTCGACTGGTTTCAGCAGCTCCCTCATGGATCGATCAAAGACTTTGATGATTTTGCCGAAAAGCTGATGACCCTGTATGCGAGTGCGGTGGCACAGGAAAAGACGTATTTGACGTTGATGGCCATGAGGCAAGGGGAGAAAGAATCATTGCTCAAGTATGTCGCGCGATACAATCAAACTTGTTTGGAGATCCCCACGGCCTCGGATGAGGTAAAGGCTGGGGGGTTGATACGGAGTTTGCGAGCAGGGCCTTGTCGAACATCTTTAGGCAAAACCCCTGCTCGTACGTATGACGATGTGCTAAAAAGGTGTAAGAAGTATATTAATTTGGAGGAAACAGAGGCCGAGTTTGCTAAGTTGGAAGAGTTGGCTAAGCCAGAGCCGAAGAAAGGAAGGGTAAACTCGCCTCGAAGAGCATCCCCGGGTAGGAGATCGCCCAGAAGAGAGGGGCGTGGCAGGATTGATCGAGGGTGAGAAGATAGGTGGAAGGATCGACCAGTATTTGGGGGAAAGCGGTTCTAACACTTTACGCCCCTTAATGCGAAAATGGGAGAGGTGCTGGTGGCTATTGAGAAGAAGATAGAGGATAGGGATGTGACGTGGCCGAAGTCGAGGCGTGAGGGGCCGACACAGCCTAGGTCGAGCAAGTATTGCCATTTTCATAAAGATTATGGGCACAAAACGGAGAAGTGCAGGCACCTCAAGGATGAGATCGAGCGCCTTATCAGGGCAGGGTATCTTAAGGAGTTCGTGTACGAAGGAAAGGCGAAGGGGAAGGATAAAGGAAAGTGTCGAGAGGACTTGGTGGAGCGGAGTGATCGAGATGATGATGAGGAAGGCGATCCCCGAGGAGAAAGGGGAGATCGAGGAGGCAAAAGGAGACGTCGGAGTCAAGATCGAGGAGGTCGGGAGGATCAAGGCCCAGTGAAGAGAGGAACGATTTATATGATCTCGGGGGGCCCGACTGATGGGGACTCGAACAATGCAAGGAAAGGCCATGTTCGGGCGATGAAGAGGAAGAGAGAGGAGATGGGGATCACTGCCCGGATGCCGGAGATCAGTTTTCGAGCAGAGGATGCAGAGGGAGTAGTGTTGCCCCACAATGATGCACTTGTGATAACGGCGGAGGTGGCTGGTTTCGATGTGAAGAGGGTGTTTATCGATACGGGGAGTTCGGTGGATGTGATGTTTTATGATTGTTTTGTGCAGATAAACAAGGAGCTCAACCTCGACTTGAAGCCGGTGACCATAGCTCTATATGGATTCAACGGAGGTGAGGTGATGCCGATGGGAGAGGTGAGCCTTTCCGTTGCCTTGGGGCAAGGAGTGACGAGGAAGGTGCGAATGGTGAGGTTTATGGTTGTTGGAGCAGAGTCCTCGTACAACATTATCATGGGAAGGACCAGTTTAAATGCTTTCCAGGCGGTCGTGTCGACGTACCACATGACGATCAAATATCCGGTGGGGGAAAACGTTGGTGAGGTCGCAGGAGATTAGCTTACCTTGAGAAGTTGCTATCAGACCACGGTGAGCAATAATAAGCAGCTCTCGAGGAAGCGAGCGAAGCTTGAAGAGGGAGTATCGAGCCGACCAGGAGGCTCGAGGTCAAGAGAAGAGAAGGAGAGAGCTGATAAGGGGAAGGAGAAGGTGGAGATGCAGCCAGGAGGGGAGATTGAGGAGGTCCAGATGGTAGAAGGGTGTGAAGAGAGAAAATTTCGTATAGGTAAGGAGATTGAGGAGCCCATAAGGTCGAAATTGATTGGGTTGATCAGGGAGTTCGTGGATGTTTTTGCATATACGGCTGAGGAGTTGACAGGGATAAAGGCGGAGGTAATAGAACATCATTTGAACATCAACTTAACGGTGAGGCCAGTGAAACAAAAAAAGACGACACCATGGCGCGGAGATGGACAAAGTGATCGAACAGGAGGTTGAGAAGTTGTTGAAGGTGGACCATGTTAAGGAGATCTAGTTCCCTGAATGGTTGTCGAACACGGTGATGGTGTCTAAGTTTGGGGGGAAGTGGAGGATGTGTATTGATTTTCGTGACTTAAACAAGGCGTGTCCGAAAGATTTGTATCCTTTGCCCAGGATCGATCAGTTGGTCGATTCTACCGCAGGTTGTGAGTTGCTCAGCCTTATGGATGCATCCCAGGGGTATCACCAAATTCCTTTGGCTCGGGAAGATAGGAAGAGGGTGAGTTTTGTTACGAGCAGAGGAACCTATTGTTATGTGGTGATGCCTTTCGGTTTAAAGAATGCAGGGGCAACGTATCAGCGGTTGGTCGACAAGATCTTTAAGGAACAGCTGGGGAGGAACATGGAGGTGTATGTCGATGATATGCTGGTGAAAAGTAAGGTGGAAGCCGATCACGTGAATGACTTGAAGGAGACGTTCTTGACGTTGCGGAGATATGGCATGAAACTGAACCCCGCTAAGTGTTCTTTTGGGGTGATGTCGGGGATGTTCCTGGGGTACATGGTAACGAAGAGAGGGATCGAGGTCAACCCGGAGAAGGTGAAAGCGGTGATCGAGATGAAGCCACCCACAAAAGTGAAGGAGGTGCAGATTTTGACGGGCAGGATAGCGGGTTTGAGCTGCTTCATATCTAAGGTGGCGGAAAAGAGCGGGCCCTTGTTTCAAACCTTGAGAAAGAGCTCAAAATTCCAATGGACGGAGGAGGCCCAGAGAGCATTCGAGGAGTTACAAAAGGTGTTAGTTAACTTTCCTCTATTAGCTAAACCAGTTCCGGGGGAGGACTTAGTGCTATATATATCGATCGGGGAGATGGCAGTGAGCTCGGTTCTGTTGAGGGAAGAGGGTGCAGTGCAATTTTCAATCTATTACGTGAGTAAGGTGATGCAAGGGGCGGAGAGGAGATATTCCGAGATCGAGAAGTGTGCTTTAGCGGTGGTGGTGACAGTGAGGAAGTTGCGGCCGTACTTCTTAGGCCATAAAGTGAAGGTGAGAACGAACATGCCGTTGGGAGAGACTTTGGGTCGATTTTCTGTATCGGGTCGACTAGTCAAATGGGCTGTCGAGTTGAGCGAGTACACGATAGTATATGAGCCAAGGAGGGCAATAAAGGCCCAAGCGTTGGCTGATTTTATACAAGAGGTTACGAAGGAAGAGGAGGAAGAAGAAGGTGTTTGGCAAATGTTTGCTGATGGCTCGGTGTCGAGAGTTGGAGAAGGCTTAGGCATTGTTCTAATCTCGCCCAAAGGAGACAATTTGGAGTTTGCAGTCAAAGTCGAGTACAAGGTATCGAACAACGAGGCAGAGTATGAGGCGGTTATTAAAGGGATGCAGTTGGCCATAGCAGGTGGAGCTCGCAAAATTCAAGTGTATTCTGATTCTCAGTTGGTGGTAGGCCAGTTTCAGGAGGACTTTGAAGTGAAGGAGGAAAGAATGCAGCGGTATGTCGAGGAAATGAAGAGATTGAGGGTGGAGTTTAGCTCGTTCGAATTAGTGCAAATACCCCGAGGTGAGAATGGTCGAGCAGATCTGCTATTCAAAATCGCGCAGAATCTGGTCGACTGTAAGAGCAGAATTGTCACCTTGCTGCACATGGAGAGGAGTGCGGTCGAGCATGAGGTAGCGGAGATAGAAGAGATCGACGATTGGAGAACTTCGATACTGGGGGAGTTGCGAGAAGGAGGGGCGAAGGTGTTAAGGAGGTTTTTTGAGCACAATGGAGTGTTGTATAAGAGGTCGTATGTCGGACCCCACCTAAGATGAGTGACGCGAGAAGAGGGCCGACGCATGTTGAGGGAGACCCATGAGGGATGTTGCAGCGATCACAGTAAGGCGGGGTCTTTGGTGGTGAAGATACTGCGAGCAGGATATTTTTGGCCGACCATGAAGGAGGACGCAAAGATGATGGTGAGGAAGTGTTTGCAATGTCAGAAGCATGGGCCACTTATTCACCAACCTGCGGAAATGATGACGACTATGAGTGCCCCAATCCCATTCGCGCAGTGGGGCGTCGATCTGGTGGGGCCGATGCCCCAAGGAACTGGGCAAAGAAAATTTTTTATCGTGGCAGTGGATTATTTCACGAAGTGGGTGGAGGCTGAGCCGCTGGCGAAAATCACGGAGGATAAAGTTATACAACTTTTATATAACAATATTTGCTGCAGGTTTGGCCTTCCAAAGATGTTGGTGTCCGACAATGGGACGCAATTCAATGGCAAGCGGATCTGAGCATGGTGCGAGGACATGAAAATCGAGCAACATTTTGCGTCAGTCGCTCATCCGCAGGCCAATGGACAAGTCGAGGTAACCAACAGGATCATATTGAACGGTCTAAAGACAAGGTTGGAGAAGGCGTCGGGTGCATGGGTCGACGAGCTCACTTCAGTACTTTGGGCTTACCGGACAACACCAAGATCGACCACTGGAGAAACACCATTCAGCCTGGTATACGGCATGGAGGCACTGCTCCCAATTGAAAGCGAGATCCAGTCACAAAGATCGAGCACGTATAATCTTGAACAGAATGAGAACTTGATGATGGCAGCCCTGGACAAAATTGAAGAACTTCGGGAGCAAGCCTCGATCAGAGTCGAGGCGTACAAGCAGAGGATGCGGGCAGCACATGACAGGAAGGTAAAAATGAGGAGATTCCAGATGGGCGACCTGGTCTGGAAGAGGGTGGATGTGTTGAAGCACGTGGGTAAGCTCGAACCCAACTGGGAAGGACCATATTTGGTCGAGAAAGTTCACGCGGGAGGTGCATACTCACTCAAGGATGCCGAAGGACGATCACTCCCCAGGTCATGGAATGTGGCTATCTTGAAGAAATATTATGTTTAAAATTTTTTGTCTTTTCTTTCTCTTGTCGGAAACTTTCCGCAACAAAATGATGTACTGAAATTTTCAATTTGAATTAATGAAATTTCTGTTCAACTTTCAATACTGTGCCTAATCGATTGCTTTAATTTTATTGCATATATGTGGTGGCCTATGTTGAATGATTGGTCGAAGACAAAAAATTCATCATGATTAAGGCCGAGAGGCTGGATGGTCGCATGTAACGACCACCCCTTTGAGGGTGGACATGTGCTCGAAGACAAAAAAATCCATCATGATTAAGGCCGAGAGGCTGGATGGTCGCATGTAACGACCACCCCTTTGAGGGTGGACATGTGCTCGAAGACAAAAAAAAACCATCAAGATTAACGCTGAGAGGCTGGATGGTCGCATGTAACGACCACCCCTTTAAGGGTGGACATGTGCTCAAAGACAAAAAAATCCATCATGACTAAGGCCGAAAGGCTGGATGGTCGCATGTAACGACCACCCCTTTGAGGATGGGCATGTGCTCGAGGATAAAAAAACCCATAAACGACTAAGGCTGAGAGGCTGGATGGTCGCTTGTTGGGAGGCGTTTATGACCGCTAAAATTCATTAATAGATCACGTTTAGTTAGGTGGATGAATGGCGTGGCTTACTAAATTGATGGGGATAACATCAACAAACGGCGACAATGCAGGCTTTGTAACGAAAACATCAAACAAAATAAAGCACCGATAGGCAAATAGAGAGAAATAGTGAAAATACAACAACATTCATTTAACAAATACGGAGTATAACGTTCAACAGAAATCAAGTCACAAGCTCATGAGTTAGAGTTCAGATCAGCATCGGCACCAGGGTCAGTCGAGACCTGCTCATGTAACGGCTCGAGCTATTGCCCCGCAAGCTCAGTCGGGTGGCTTGAGCCAGAGGTCGAGCCAACCCCATCAGTGGATTGAGTCTGACGAGCAGGGGGAGGAATGTAGCCATCGGGGAGCTTGAAGGTACGTCTCAGCAGGTCGTCCTGATCCACGACGAGCTCGAGCAGACCGGACCACCAGTCATGGTCGTCGGGCAAATCGAGGGCGCTTTTATAGCCGATGGGAGCCTTGGGCATAGCCTCCCATATGGCCTCCATGTTAAACTCCTCAAACCCGTCCTCAGCGACTTGGACCCCCGCTTGCTGCATTATGGCCCCAAAGCAATGGGTGCCATAGTCCTGCACATCCTTTAAGTACTGTGGCGACTGCTTGAAAGCAGAAACCACTTGTTCGCGGTAGGCTTGCAGGAGGCGTCGACCAGCGGTGGTGTGGAAGACCATCCGTCGGGCCCGAATGGCAACCTCGTCGATCAACGGCTTAGCCCTTTGCTCGAAGGCGACGTTTTCACGTGCACGAGCCGACTTCTCTTCCTCGAGTGCCGCCTCGAGAGCCTTTTTGGAGGCTAGGAGGGCCTCCTTCTCGGCTCGCTCGGCCGCGAGGGCCTCGTCGAAGGACTTCAAGGCCCCCTCGAGCGTCTCTTTCTCATCAGAGAGGGCCTTATTACGGGCAGCCGACTCCTTTAGCCGATCATGAAGGGCGTTGGCCTAAGTGATGGTCTCCTCCAGTTGAGTGCCGAGACGGAGATTGCTCTGTTCGAGGGCCGAGATAGATCGACCCGGGCTTGCCAACGTTTGCTCGATCAATGGCGCGAGCTCAACCATTCCCTACAAAGGTGTGTAGAAGAAAGTGTTAAGAACACTAACGAAGGGAGGAAGATGAAATAAAACAGATAGGGGTTAAGTCACAGAAGATCACCTGAGCCAGCCAACGAGCGAGCCGATGGCCTCGATCTCGCAGGGTATGACCATCGTTATAGCGATCGGTAGGATGGTCGACGGGAGGAAGAACGTCGCGGAGAAAATGCTAGAATCTTACGCCGTTGAGGGTGGTAATCGACAGCGCAGTTTTCTCAACGCGACGGCGCTTGCCCACTTCCTCATCCCCCGCAGCAAGGGGACGCTTAAGCGGATTCTCTCTGAGCTGAGTCTGCTCAGGAGAAGCGGGAACGTGTACGATCGCGATAGGCTGGTTGTGTGAAGGAGAACGCGCCGGAGAAGGTTCGCGCGGAGGAGAGAAGGGCCTCTGATGCTGGTCGGATGGCTCGGTTTGCTGGTCAGCGGGAGGCTGGGACCGAAGATGGTTGTTCGGCAGTTATATTAGGAGGAGGTGAGGTCGAGCGCACAGGTTGTGAGGCGGTTGAGTCAGCAGGCATGGAACTCGACCCCTCGACAGCGGTTTTCTTCTTCAGGGGAGCTTTCCTTCTAGGCACAGAAATAGTGGGCATAAGGTCAAAACCGCAATGAGTACATAATATATGTGACAAATATGGCGATGCTCGAACCTATTTAGCAAAAATACATACCTGGGTCGCCCTCGATCCGGATAAGATCAAAAGTCTTTTGACTAGGAAGAGGACACAATTTGTGGGTAAGCAGCCCACAAAAATGCAGGAGGTTCTCATCCTCAAGAAGGGTCTTCGACGCAACGGGTTTGCTATTCCATACTGCAATCCGTTGGTCGAAAAGTGCGTTGGTGGAAGGTATGGAGTATTCACGAGGGAGTTCCTTGAGCCAAGGAGATAGGGCCCAAGGGAAAGCAGGTTTGGGCTCGACAAAAGCGAATTTGTCTTTCCATCTGGGGACGTTTGAAGGGGTGTTCGAAATGAAATGGACATCATTGCGGCTCTTGAGGTAGATCCCCTGAGCATGTTTTGATGGAATATAGCAGTAATGGAAAAAATCCAGGTCAAGCCGACCTAGACGGACGCGGCAAAGGATGATGAAGACGGTAATAAATCGGATGGCGTTAGGCGGAAGTTGGTTCAAGGGTAGGTCGAACCACTTGCAGAGATCGATCAAATCCTGGCTTAAGGGAAAGCGGATGCCAAGTTTAAATTGAATTTCAAAGAAAGTATAACAGTTTTGGGGAGGGTGGTCATAGGTGTCTCCAGAGCTCGGGGACAAAAAAGCCCAACTGGTAGGATAGCCAACTTCTTCGGCATCCAACCAGCCAGCTATGAGAGAACGAGAGGAAGAAGAAGCCTTTTTGGAAGAGGTGGACACCTTAGCCGACTTACCCTTCTTAGGAGCAGCCTTAGAAGAAGTAGAGGCGGGGATAGATGAAGAGGCAGCCCGAGCAAAAATGGAATGGCGAGAAAGAGGTATATTATCTTCGTCTTTCCCAGCAGTGGTTTCGGCGGCATCGAGAGCCTCTTCAACGGCATCAGAGGCCCCTAACGCCGGTCGGCGATGATTCAGAGGGATGTGATCGAGGGTATCCCCATCTGATTCATCAATCAGACGAGTAGATTGGCGAGGACGAGAAGGTGTGGTGTAGTCAGAAGGGCGTAAAATACTGATAGGAATGGGGTTGTAGATTTCCTCAACAGAACGAGAAGGCGAATGAGGAATCGGTTGGCGAACGGGAAACGATGATGCGCATGTCTCATCCTCACCGGAGTGATGGCTTGGTGCATTAGAATCAGCGGAATCTAAAAAGTAGAGCGAAAAAGTAAGGCGAAGAGAAAAGGAGTTAGGGTTTTTGAAAGCAGAAAAGGGGGGTTTTCTGTCATAGGCGAAATGAGAGGAATTCGGGGAAAAAGAAGAAGTACCAGGGAAAATCGCAAATTGATAAAATAAACGCACGCAAATATAAAATTGAAGCACAAAAAACTTACTCATGGTCTCAGTAGAGGAATGGTCGCCGGAAGTTGCTTGAAGAGACGCCGAGTGCAGGAAAGAGAAATTTGCAGAGAAAGAAATCAGAATGCCAGAGAGTTCGAAATTGGAAAAATTGGGGAAAGGGGAAAAAATGGCTAAGTACCGCATTTATATGAGTACAAATGAATAAGGCGAAGAGTTAGCGGATATGACCGTTGGATAAAAAAAAATCCAACGGTGGAAAACATTAAAGAGGCGCAGACAACGAAGCGACACAAATCGCGAGGAGGCGCGATGATTAAAAGTGCAGGATTGAGGGGACAGGTGGCAGACGGAAATCACGTTAATAATAAAAAGAAATAAAAAGCAATCATAGCGTGCAATAAAAGAAACCACGTGGTCGAGGAAAGGTCGCGACATCAACAAAAGTGATCGAGAGAGGAGACCAGAGGACGACACCAACAAAAAATGATCGAAAGAATAGGCAGAACGAAGAAGACAGCTCGAATCCACTCTTAGATCGAGTCATTCAGACTCGACCAGAGTGGGGGGGACTAGATGATGTGGGATATTATACGACTAAGGAGCGGACCGGTCCATCGTGTCGGTCAGGCAGGCATAGGGTGGAGAAAACCACGTTGGGTGAAGGATGATCGACCAAAACGGAATAGATCGAGCAGAATAGCAGAGCTGGCCGAGGATCGATTTAGTAAGGGGGAGCTCGATCAGATCGAGCACGAAGCAGGTAGGAGGCAGTCGAGAGCGTGACCTGAACGCGAGTGGGCGCGTGGGTGATGTCAGAAGATCCCAACGGCCTGCGCAAGGGAATAATTCCTCTCAGCTCAGAGGGGGGCACGTGGCGAAAACGTATTGGTGCAGAGTGATAGTGGCAACAACCACCTCTGACACCCCTGACATCTCTGACAACACGCACACTGTGTGTGTACGGACGGGCAGCGCGGGCAGGACAGCTCACCAATATCCGGGCAGCTCCTAGGGCAGGTATCCCACTCCTATATATATGAGAGTGGGTCTTTTCTTAGGGTTTTACGATTTATCCATTCTTTACTTTGGAAAATTGAACAAACACATACTGACTTAAGCATCGGAGGCTCTTCACCGAAAAACCCTTCCGGTGTGAGAGTTCTGTGCAGGAACGCGGCGTTCTACCGGCGAGGAAGAAGGAGGCAGACCGATTTCAAGCCGGTCGGAGTGTTTTGCGTTACCAGATTCGTTATCTGAATAATATATCTAAGTGTAGGTTTGTTATGACAAAACGAATGTAGTTTCATTTTTTTTATGATATAACGAATGTAGATTCATTATGCCATAACTAATGTAGTTATAAATTATAACTAAAATACTCTTGTTAGTGTTTATTTTCATCCCGATTGATTAAAATGCACATATACATTCGTTATAAATGACATTAGGAATCACTACCTATACCGAAAAGTTTTAAAGAGATAATGAAAGTTGTTTGTTTTAAAAAATAATTATTTAATTTTATTATAATAATAATATTTGATAAAAAAATAAAAAAATACAAACCACAAGGTATAATAATAATTATTTAATTTTATTATAATAATAATAGTTCATAAAAAGTTATTTAATTATTTAATTTTATTATATAGCGAATGCATAGGTGTATTTCATCATCCGGGAAGAAAATACAAACCACAAAGAAGGTACACTCGTTATCGAGTAATAAATGACACATATACATTTGTTATTTAATAAATTATACTGAAAGTACTATCGTTAGTGTTTTATTTTCATCACGGTCGATTAAGTACACATATTCATTCGTTATGTATGACGTTAGGGAGAATGCACTCTCGTTATATGTTTGTTTTACAAATTATATATAAATAAGAATCGTTATTGTAGTATTTCGTTCGAAATGACTTGAATTATTTATGTACACATATTCATTCGTTATGTATGACTTTACAAATAATTAACTTTCATTATAGTATTTCACTATGAGTAACGAAAGTTATTTGTTTGTTTAAGAAAATAGATAAAACTAACAATCGTTATTGTAGTATTTCGATCAAAATTACTTGAATTATTTCTTTTTAAGGAAAAAATATCGTCGTTACATACACAAATTCATTCGTTGGGTATGACTTTACGAATAATTAACTCTCGTTATAGTATTTCACTATGAATAACGAAAGCTATTTGTTTGTTTAAGAAAATAGATAAAACTAACAATCGTTATTGTAGTATTTCGATCGAAATTACTTGAATTATTTCTTTTTTAGGAAAAAATATAGTCGTTGAGTACACATATTCATTTGTTATGAATGACTTTACGAATAATTAACTCTCGTTATAGTATTTCACTATGAATAACGAAAGCTATTTGTTTGTTTAAGAAAATAGATAAAACTAACAATCGTTATTGTAGTATTTCGATCGAAATTACTTGAATTATTTCTTTTTAAGGAAAAAATATCGTAGTTACTTCACATCGCATGTCTATTCATGCTACGTGTCATTGGAACGATAGTTTGAAGGTGTTGGAGCGTCGAAACACTCATCACAAAACTCTTTTTTTTTTTACATAACTACACTTGGTTTTTTTTTTTAATAAAAAATGAAAATAATGAATGTAAAATCTTTGTAAATTTGATATTTTACATGAAAAATGACCAAAATTAGACCCATAACGAGTTTAACATCTTTATAATATGTTATATGATGAGTGCACGGTCGTTTAAGGTGCATTTGTTACGAAAAACAACCATAACGAATGCACATTATATTCGTTTTTTCAATACTATAACGAATATACAATCGTTATAGTTGTTTTCCGTAACAAAACGCGTTTTCTTTATGGTTTTTCGCTCGAATTACTTCACAACGCATGTATATTCATGTTACGTGTCATTGGAACGATAGTTTGAAGGTGTTGGAGCGTCGAAACACTCATCACAAAACTCATTTTTTTAAATAACAACACTTGGTTTTTTTGTTTTAATAAAAAATAAAAATAATGAATGTAAAATCTTTGTAAATTTGATATTTTACATGAAAAATGACCAAATGAGACTCATAACGAGTTTAACATCTTTATAATGTGTTGTATGACGAGTGCATGGTCGTTTAAGGTGCATTTGTTACGAAAAACAACCATAACGAATGTACTATCGTTTTTCAATACTATAACGAATATACAATCGTTATAGTTGTTTTCCATAACAAAACGCATTTTCTTTATGGTTTTTTCGCTCGAATTACTTCACAACGCATGTATATTCATGTTACGTGTCATTGGAACGATAGTTTGAAGGTGTTCGTGCGTCGAAACACTCATCACAAAACTCTTTTTTTTGAAATAACAACACTTGGTTTTTTGTTTTAATAAAAAACGAAAATAATGAACGTAAAATCTTTGTAAATTTGATATTTTACATGAAAAATGACCAAAATGAGACCCATAACGAGTTTAACATCTTTATAATGTGTTATATGACGAGTGCACGGTCGTGTAAGGTGCATTTGTTACGAAAAACAAAACTCTTTTTGTGAAATAACTACACGTTTTTTTTTTAAAAAAAAAAATGGATAAATCATGTAAAATCTTTTTACATTCCCTATTTTACATGAAAAATGAGTAAAATTGTACCTACAACTAGTGTAATATCATTATAATGGATTATGTAACGAGTTTGAGGTGTTTTTTTATCGAAAAATAACCATAACGAATGTTCATTCGTTATTATGAAATTCCTAACGAAAGTACTCTCGTTTTTTTTTTATGGAATGACGTGTTAAACATTGTATCTTGGTCATATATCACATTTGAATGATAGTTTAGACCCGTTAGAGCGTGAAAATACTCATAACGAAACTCTTTTTGTGAAATAACTACACTCTTTTTTTTTTTTTTTGAAAAATGGATAAATCATGTAAAATCTTTGTACATTCCCTATTTTACATGAAAAATAAATAAAATTGTACCTACAACGAGTGTAATATCTTTATAATGGATTATGTAACGAGTTTTAGGTGTTTTTATCAAAAAATAACCATAACGAATGTACATTCGTTATAACGAATGTGCATCCCAGGACGGCGCGGACGCGACACTGACATGGACAGAAACCTTGCCAGATCATCGCGGATGCGACGACTGTCGCGGGAGTGACACACGGAGGGACAGAAAACTTGGCAGGACATCGCGGGCGCGACACAGACCGGACAGAACCCTTGCCAGGACGTCGCGGACGCGACGGCTGTCACGGGCGCGACAATAACAGTGACAAAACCCTTTCCAGGACGTCGCGGGCGCGACGACTGTCGCGGGCGTGACACTGACAGATACTTGTTCCTTTTAGAAATAGATAGATAATGAAGAATAGTTATACTAGTATATTTTACATTAAAAATGACTGAAATTATACCTGTAACTAGAGTAATATCTTTATAATGTGTTATATAACGAAGGTAGAATCGTTATAGTTGTATTTAGTAAAAATATAACCATAACGAATGTACATTCGTTATGATGTATGAAATAACGAAGGTAGATCCGTTATGTTGAAAATCATAAATGTTGAGCGATGACATTCTTTACAATTAACACAAGAAATCTTATCAATCAAACACATCAAAGTCATAGCCAAAACAAGAGTCTTTGCTAAATCCAAATGTCGATTACAAAATACAAACCAAATCACATATCAAATCCACAGTACAATAGAAGAAAGAAAACTGAAAATTATGAAGTCTGGAATAGGTTTGTGCCAAGTCGATTCCAAAAACACAAACCAAATCACAAAACAAATCCTGGGAGTCTCTGTAGGGGCGCCACGGCGTGGTGAGGGCGTGGACGAAGGCATTGCCGCGCCGCCGGGGTTTGCCGTGGGACGGCTTGCTTCCGTGCACGACTTCGCTTCTCGAGCTCGTTTGCACTCGTCCAAACTCAGAATTTGATTCTGTTTTTTCCTACGTGTAATAGCCCATTTTTACCTAATGTAAATTACGTACTTAGCTTCGTAATGTTCATATTATTCTCGGAATCCAAAGTATAAGTCAATTTATGTTCAATCGCCCGATAAAAATATTATCAAATCAAATCATACTTAATCGAGCGGTAAATATGCTAATCTTGCGCTAATCGTGCGTAATCATGCGCATAATCGTACTTAATGGTTCCTTAAGTACCTCAATTATGTTCATTTTAAGCCTAAGTAATCATTCTACTATCATATGTCCTTAAACATTGCTCATGGCACGACTAGGGTGCTTAATTTTCTTCTAATCGCCTTAATCTAGAGTAATCGCGCATAATGAAACCCTAAGCGTGCTTAAGTAATTAGTGACCGCAAGTGGATGGGAAAACTTGGAGCAAATTTCGTGATATCCATCATCCCTAGCAAGTGGCCTCTTTGTACAAGTGTAAATGGTGACTAAGCTAGAGAAAGGACACCTCGTGCCCTAGAGACGCGGCAAATGTCACGAGTTCATTGGCCGAGCATATTACTTCACATTTTCATCCAATTTCACCTCTTATAAATGCCAACGTTGGGACATATTTTAGCATATAAGCTAAGCTATTTCCTAAACATACCTTAAGCAAACAATAAACAAGATTAAGATCTTTTAATCCTAACTTCACGCGCGCGAGGAAGAGAAAGGGCTCGAACCAACACCAATTTCTTGCCAACTTTCTTAGGGCAATCAAAGGGTAATATGATTCTAACCCTGTTATGATGTTACTTGTATCATACCAAGTTCAAATTATGGGTCTAAGTTCATGTATTCTTCGAAAATGTAACGCCCCGCTCTAACTTAATTATCAGAGTGCGTTTTTAAAATATCTTTTTAAATATAATTTGAGAAGATGATTCGGAGCGTTACTAAAACATTTATTTTATCTTTTAGAAATCCGTTACAACCGTTTAAAAATTTACAACAAAAACGGATTTACATAATATACAATCCGACTATGAAATCGGATCAAAAATCAAAGTTTGTCAAACAGTAAGTTCAGCGGAATATAGCGTGGCAAAATATACAGCAAAATATTTAACTTCGATCCACCCGTCAACTTCACAGCTCCCGACCGACTTCATGACCTGAAAAAAAATTTATAAAAATGGGGTGTGGTACCACTGTACTCCGTAAGAACTCATACTAAAGTAAACAACAATAATAATAGTAACATCATGATCAAAAGCATATAACATAACCGTGAATTTCCTGGTCAACAGTATAAACCGGACCGGGACCCGTGAATCTACCGGCTGTCATGATGATAATGATAATGATAATGATGATGACAATAATAAGCCGGAATCCATGTGCACATACTAGTGGTAGATGACGCCACTAGAACTTAGAATGGAATTATGGCAACCTGAACCGGCCAACATCCATTCCAAGCGGAAAACATAATTTGACATACCTTGAACATGATATCGTAATTATAATCAATGTAATACCCAGTCTGAGTCCCCACCTGTACTAAAAATATGAACTAGAAGTGCTGATAGCCGTGAACTGATCAAACTGTAACATAATATAAACAATTACTAAATACTATGCTCAGATCGATAAATTTAACTGTTAAGATGCTCGACTCGATTTAATATGATATTCGGATATAAAGGAACGCACTAAAGGTTCACAAAAATATTTTTAAGTTCGGAAATTACACTGATATGCTTAACTGATCTGGTTCGGCTCGGAAAATAATTTAAATTTCAGAATAAAACTCGGACTGAAAATTACGAACCAAAACGGACTCGAACCGCCGGCTAAACCGGCCGGTTCGCTAACTGGATGAACCGGGTCGGGTTGAACCGGACCGGGTTGGACCACCGGTTCACACTGGACCGGGTGGTCACGGGCTGGCTGGGCTCGGTCCCGTGCCGGGCCTGCTGGAGCCATGGCACGGCACTGGACACGGGCTAGGCATGACTGGCCTCGGCACTAGGCGCTGCTGGGCGCGGGCAGTGCGGCTGGCACTGGCCCTGGCACTGGCCGGGCGCGAGGGACGCGGGATAGGCGCGTTCCCGGGCTAACTGGGCACTGGGCGTGCGGCTGGCACGACCCAGGTGCGGCTGGCGCGAGGAAAGACACGGCCAGACATGACTCGGGCGTCTCGGGTGCGACTAAGGTTATCAGGGCGCTGCCGGGCGACCCTGGGCACGCGGGCGTGCTGTTGGGCACGTCCCGAGGCCTGTTAAGTTACTCGGGGTCAATAAGGCACAGTACTACACACTCGGGTGTGCTGTTGGCACGACCCGAGGTCAGCAGCGCGTGGCACGAGTGGCTGTCCCGGGGTCGCGCATACCCGGCACTGGGACAGCACTGCCGGCATGGCCGCTATGTGCGGCAGCATGCCGTGACCGGCCTTGCCGGTCGTTCGGCCACTTTCCTTGATCAAATTGACATAACATGACATGATTAACACATTTATACATACATGGGTCTGAGGGTCATGATAATAACATGAAATTTGATCTTATTTGACATGATGGGCCACGGCGTGCGCGATAGGCGCGTCCGACGGCCTTAACGTGTACCCTCGACCAAACTTGAACTTTTCTCGTGCAACATGAGTTAATGGACCATAATTTATCATTTAAAGGCTGTTGGAACATAAATGTCCCTAACAAAGTCGATCACAATGAAGGATACCCTAGTAGGGCAAGGAATGGCCCGTGGGCGCGTGCTACGGGCACGGTCCACTTCCCTTGGCCATTTCGTCAACCAAATGAATACTTATCTCGGGTTATCTTTTAAAACTGAACATAATACATTAAATAAGGACTAATGATGCATGGTTTGCTCGAGAGAAGTTGACTATATAAAGAGATGAATCGTTAGGGTTTAAAATGTGCACCCGAGGGCATTTTCGATCATTACATGAACTTAGACCTATAATTTGAACTTGGCATGATACAAATAACATCATAACAGGGTTAGTAACATATTACCCTTTGATTGCCCGAAGAAAATTGACAAGAACTTGGTGTTGGTTCGGACCCTTTCTCTTCTTCGCGCGCGTACGGTGAGTTTGGATTAAAATATCTTAACCTTGTTTATTGTTTGCTTAAGGTATGTTTAGGAAATAGCTGCGGTTCTAAGTTAAATATATGTCCAAACTCTTGATTTATAGGCGTGAAAATGGAGCAAAATGAGATAAAAGCTCACGGCCAATGAGCTCGTGCCATTTGTCGCGTCCTAGGGCCACGAGGTGTCCTTTTGATGGCTTAGTCACCCTTTACACTTGTACAAAGAGGCCACTTGCTAGGGATGATGGATATCACGAAATTTGCTCCAAGTTTTCCCATCCACTTGCGGTCATTAATTACTTAAGCATGCTTAGGGTTTCATTATGCGCGATTAACCTAAGATAAGGTAATTAAGGAGAAATTAGGCACCCTAGCCATGCCATGAGCAATGTTTAAGGACATATGATAGTAGAATGATTACTTAGGCTTAAAATGAACATAGTTGAGGTACTTAAGGAACCATTATGTACGATTATGCGTATGATTACGCATGATTAGCGCAAGATTAGCACATTTATCGCTCGATTAAATATGATTTGATTCGATAATATTTTTATCGGGCGATTGAACATAAATTGACTTATACTTTGGATTACGAGAATAATATGAACATTACGAAGCTAAGTACGTAATTTACATTAGGTAAAAATGGGCTATTACAATCTGCCCTCCTTAAAATATTTCCGTCCTCGGAAATATCAAACTGAACACCTATACATGATACTTGAGAAATATATACATCAAAACTGAAAATCAGGAAAACGGGCGCGAATATCAGCTTCTCGCTCCCAAGTGGCACCGTGGCGATCCCACTGAATACGAACGAGGGGAATCTCGCGATTCCGGAGTCGACGAACCTCTCGGTCCAAAACGGCTACCGGTTTCTCCTCATAAGATAAGTCTGGCTGAATCTGGATGTCAGTATGCTGAAGAATATGACCTGGATCGCACACGTATTTACGTAACATGGACACATGAAAAACATTATGAACATTGGATAATTCGGGAGGCAAGGCTAAACGATAAGCAACTTCGCCCACTCGTTCGAGAACTTCGAACGGGCCAATATAACGAGGATGCAACTTTCCTCTCTTTCCGAATCGAATGATCCCTCGGAATGGAAGAACTTTAAGGAAGGCTCACTCCCCAACTTCAAATTGAATATCACGTCTGTGCTGATCGACTGATGATTTCTGCCGACTCTGAGCTGCCTGAAGTCTTTGTCTGATCAACTCCACGTCTGCCGCCGTTTCCACGATCCTGTTCGGACCAAGTACTCGGCGTTCACCGACGTCGTCCCAATAGAGAGGGGAACGACATTTACGACCGTATAGTGCTTCGTAAGGAGCCATTTGAATAGAAGGATGATAACTGTTATTATAAGCACATTCGCATAATGGTAATAACGACTCCCACTTAGCACCTCTGTCAACAACCAAAGATCGCAACATATCTTCCAGTGTTTGAATAGTCCGCTCGGATTGTCCGTCAGTCTCTGGATGATAAGCGGAACTAAACTCTAATCTCGTGCCCATCGCCTTGTGCAAACTTCCCCAAAATCTACTAGTGAATCTGGGATCCCTGTCTGACACAATAGTAACAGGCACTTCGTGAAGTCGGACAACTCCCTCGGTATAAATCTCGGCTAACTTGTCCAGAGACATATTCATCGATACTGGTATGAAATGAGCAACCTTAGTCAATCTATCCACCACGACCCAGATAGCATCGTGATGTTTAGATGACTTCGGTAACCCTGTGACAAAATCCATCGTGACTTCCTCCCACTTCCACTTTGGAATCTCAAGTGGTTGCAGAAGGCCCAAGGGACTCTTGTGTTCTGCTTTGACTTGTTGACAGGTTAAACATTTCCTTACAAAGTCGGCAACGTCCTTCTTCATTCCACGCCACCAGAACGATCTCTTTAGGTCATGATACATCTTCGTACTCCCTGGATGAGCTAAATAAGGTGCGGTATGAGCTTCTGAAAAAATTTCCTTCCGCAACGCTTCGACTTTCGGCACCACGATTCTACCTCGAAATTCTAAGGCTCCATCTGAGCCCAATTGGAATCCTTCGACACCTCCGGCATGGACTTTAGCATTAATAACACGAATAAATTCATCAGACATCTGCTCTCGTCGGATTCTTTCCCTTAACGTTGGTTGAACCTGCATAGCACTAACACTCCCTATAATCGCCGTAGGAAGTGCATCAACAATCTGAATTTGCATCCGGGCGAATTCTTGGATAAGATGGTTCTGCTGAGTAACGACGTAAGTCAAATCACCCTTCACCTTGCGGCTTAGGGCATCAGCAACGACGTTCGCCTTCCCCGGATGGTACTGAATGGTACAATCATAATCTTTCACAAGTTCTAACCAACGCCGCTGTCGCATGTTGAGCTCTTTCTGAGTAAAAATATATTGCAAGCTCTTATGATCAGTGAAAATTTCGCATTTGCCGCCATATAGATAATGTCGCCAAATCTTGAAGGCATGTACCACTGCTGCAAGTTCCAAGTCGTGTGTAGGATAATTCTGTTCATGCGGCTTTAATTGACGAGAGGCATAAGCAACGACCTGGCCATCCTGCATTAGAACACATCCCAAACCCTGTCTCGAGGCATCACTGTAAATGGTGAAACTCCGAGTAGGATCCGGTATAATTAAAACAGGTGCAGTGGTCAATCTCCTCTTGAGCTCCTGAAAGCTGGACTCACAACGATCAGTCCACTTGAACGCGACAGACTTCCTCGTCAGTTGAGATAATGGGAGGGCAATTCTGGAAAATCCCTCAATAAACCTGCGATAGTAACCCGCCAAACCGAGAAAACTACGAACCTCGGATGGATTCTTGGGTCTGGACAAATTTTGAATAGCAGATATCTTGGATGGATCAACCTCAATACCTGCCTGCATGATAACATGACCAAGGAAAGTATCTCGCTCGAGCCAGAATTCGCATTTGGAGAATTTTGCATATAACTTTTCTCGCCTAAGGGTTTCAAGAACAACCCTCAAGTGCTCCTCGTGTTCCTTCTGGCTCTTCGAGTAGATCAAAATATCATCAATAAAAATAATAACAAACTGATCAAGATAAGGGTGAAATATACGGTTCATCAAGTCCATGAATACTGCCGGGGCATTACTGAGCCCAAACGGCAATACTACGAACTCATAGTGACCGTAACGCGTACGAAATGCAGTTTTTGGAATGTCTGACTCTTTGATTCTCAGTTGGTGGTAGCCTGAACGGAGATCAATCTTAGAAAATACACAAGCTCCCCTAGCTGATCAAATAAATCATCGATTCTGGGAAGCGGATATTTATTCTTGATAGTTAACCGGTTAAGATCCCGGTAATCAATACACATGCGCATAGATCCGTCCTTCTTCTTGACAAAGAGAACGGGTGCTCCCCAAGGTGAAACACTCGGCCGAATAAAATCGAGTTTAAGTAATTCCTGAATTTGAGTCTTTAACTCCTGTAACTCCTTTGGCGCCATGCGGTATGGTGCTTTGGACACAGGACCGGCCCCTGGAATAAGATCAATAGAGAACTCTACCTGCCGGTTAGGTGGTCCTCCTGGAAGTTGGTCTGGAAACACGTCCACGAACGCACGAACAATAGGAACATCGTGAGGTGTCCGTGCTTTCGGTTCATCGCTGACAAGACTTACAAGATAACCCTGGCAATCATTACGCCGCAACATCTTTCTGGCTTTCGCCATAGAAATAACATGTGGTAAAGTACGAGTCTTGGAGCCATAAAAGGTAATAGAATCATCTCCCGGAAGATAGAGAGTAATCTCCCGGTCGTGACATCGAATATCTGCATGAAAATATGTTAACCAATCCATGCCGAGAATGAGGTCGAAATCCCTCATCTCGAGAACATAAGCTTCGGTAGGCAAGACACGCCCACCGACAGAAAGGCTGAGATCGGTTGCTTTAGCATCAGTTACCATCTTTCTTCCCGAGGCTAGACTCACCTCGAGAGGATCGACAGCAGAAATAGTATGAACCCCAATGGCGTCAAGACATCGTCGTGAAATGAAAGAGTGTGTTGCACCGGTATCGAATAAAGCGAAAACAGGAACATCATTAAGTATAATCATCCCAGACATGGTACCTGGGTGTTGAGCTGCTTCCGCTTGATCGACTGCATACACACGTGCTGGCTGTCTCCCGCGTTGCTGTTGCTGAGGCTGTCTCGGTGGCTGCTGTCTGGGCTGCTGAGGTTGTTGAGGTTGTTGTTGAGGTTGTTGTTGCTGTTGCAATCGTGGACAATTCGGTCGAATATGACCAGGCTGTCGGCAATAGTAGCAAGTGTTCTGGCCCATCAAGCAATCTCCACGGTGAATCTTCCCACAAGTTGGGCAAGGTGGTATGGGCTGCTGCTGTCGCTGGCGGTTCCTGCGGTCATATGGGCCTCCCCTGTTCTTCTTCTTGTTCTTGTACCTTTATTGTGGGGCAGCTGCGGGTTGAACATTTGGTATTGAGGATTGAGTGGAGGAAATCGGCTGAGGACGATCATGATTGGTTTCCCTTCGTATGCTGGCATCAACTTCCCCTGCAATGGTAACAGTACGGGCATAGGACTGAACTCCATGGCCCACGATGTTGTGACGGACTACTGGAATAAGCCCGTCGATGAAACGTCTCGTCCTTGTTGCTTCTGTGGTCATTAAGTCAGGTACAAAAGCTCCAAGTCGAGTGAACTCTCTCTCGTACTCGTCCACTGTCCGAGTATCTTGTTTAAGCGCCAAAAATTGACGCTCCATTTCAGCTTTGTAGTAAGGTGGATAATACTTATCGCGAATTAACTCCTTGAACATGTCCCACGTGCAGTTTTCTTTTTCTCCAGGACGCATACCCCAGTAGGCGTGCCATCAAAGTCGTGCGTCACCGGTTAATTGGATTTGTGCGCATAACACGCGATAATGTTCGGGACAGTCCATGACCTCGAAAATCGTTTCAAGGCCCTGGACCCATTTGTCGACAATGCGGGGATCTCCCTGACCGGAAAACTTCTCTGGATGATAGTCGCGAAACTGTGCGACTACCTCGGACTGTGAAGGTTCACGATGAGCCGAACTTCTATGAGTCGACATCTGAATATTGAAAGAGTTTGACATGATTAAGTACATTATCTGATTTATGGGACATACAAATTTCTTGACGAGTTGTCAACTCTATTATGAATATTTTAGGCTGTAAACTTTGAACACGATTCGAGCACCTTAACTAGTCCATAACAGTGATTTCCATAATATAACTGAGCATAGGCATAGAAAATTGTTTATAATTTAAAGCATGTATCAGCACTTACCTGATAGCCGGTGGAGTGTGAACTTGACGTGATCGAATATTTGAAAATTTTTTACTTTCAAAATTATTCAGAGACGCAGAAACGTGCTCTGATACCAACCTGTAACGCCCCGCTCTAACTTAATTATCAGAGTGCGTTTTTAAAATATCTTTTTAAACATAATTTGAGAAGATGATTCGGAGCGTTACTAAAACATTTATTTTATCTTTTAGAAATCCGTTACGACCGTTTAAAAATTTACAACAAAAACGGATTTACATAATATACAATCCGACTATGAAATCGGATCAAAAATCAAAGTTTGTCAAACAGTAAGTTCAGCGGAATATAGCGTGGCAAAATATACAGCAAAATATTTAACTACGATCCACCCGTCAACTTCACAGCTCCGGACCGACTTCATGACCTGAAAAAAATTTTATAAAAATGGGGTGTGAGTACCACTGTACTCCGTAGGAACTCATACTAAAGTAAACAACAATAATAATAGTAACATCATGATCAAAAGCATATAACATAACCGTGAATTTCCTGGTCAACAGTATAAACCGGATCGGGACCCATGAATCTACCTGCTGTCATGATGATAATGATAATGATAATGATGATGACAATAATAAGCCGGAATCCATGTGCACATACTAGTGGTAGATGGCGCCACTAGAACTTAGAATGGAATTATGGCAACCTGAACCGGCCAACATCCATTCCAAGCGGAAAACATAATTTGACATACCTTGAACATGATATCGTAATTATAATCAATGTAATACCCAGTCTGAGTCCCCACCTGTACTGAAAATATGAACTGGAAGTGCTGATAGCCGTGAACTGATCAAACTGTAACATAATATAAACAATTACTAAATACTATGCTCAGATCGATAAATGTAACTGTTAAGATGCTCGACTCGATTTAATATGATATTCGGATATAAAGGAACGCACTAAAGGTTCACAAAAATATTTTTAAGTTCGGAAATTACACTGATATGCTTAACTGATCTGGTTCGGCTCGGAAAATAATTTAAATTTCAGAATAAAACTCGGACTGAAAATTACGAACCAAAACGGACTCGAACCGCCGGCTAAACCGGCCGATTCGCTAACTGGATGAACCGGGTCGGGTTGAACCAGACCGGGTTGGACCACCGGTTCACACTGGACCGGGTGGTCACGGGCTGGCTGGGCTCGGTCCCGTGCCGGGCCTGCTGGAGCCATGGCACGGCACTGGACACGGGCTAGGCATGACTGGCCTCGGCACTAGGCGCTGCTGGGCGCGGGCAGTGCGGCTGGCACTGGCCCTGGCACTGGCCGGGCGCGAGGGACGCGGGATAGGCGCGTTCCCGGGCTAACTGGGCACTGGGCGTGCGGCTGGCACGACCCAGGTGCGGCTGGCGCGAGAAAAGACACGGCCAGACATGACTCGGGCGTCTCGGGTGCGACTAAGGTTATCAGGGCGCTGCCGGGCGACCCTGGGCACGCGGGCGTGCTGTTGGGCACGTCCCGAGGCCTGTTAAGTTACTCGGGGTCAATAAGGCACAGTACTACACACTCGGGTGTGCTGTTGGCACGACCCGAGGTCAGCAGCGCGTGGCACGAGTGGCTGTCCCGGGGTCGCGCATACCCGGCACTGGGACAGCACTGCCGGCATGGCCGCTATGTGCGGCAGCATGCCGTGACCGGCCCTTGCCAGTCGTTCGGCCACTTTCCTTGATCAAATTGACATAACATGACATGATTAACACATTTATACATACATGGGTCTGAGGGTCATGATAATAACATGAAATTTGATCTTATTTGACATGATGGGCCACGGCGTGCGCGATAGGCGCGTCCGACGGCCTTAACGTGTACCCTCGACCAAACTTGAACTTTTCTCGTGCAACATGAGTTAATGGACCATAATTTATCATTTAAAGGCTGTTGGAACATAAATGTCCCCAACAAAGTCGATCACAATGAAGGATACCCTAGTAGGGCAAGGAATGGCCCGTGAGCGCGTGCTACGGGCACGGTCCACTTCCCTTGGCCATTTCGTCAACCAAATGAATACTTATCTCGGGCTATCTTTTAAAACTGAACATAATACATTAAATAAGGACTAATGATGCATGGTTTGCTCGAGAGAAGTTGACTATATAAAGAGATGAATCGTTAGGGTTTAAAATGTGCACCCGAGGGCATTTTCGATCATTACATGAACTTAGACCTATAATTTGAACTTGGAATGATACAAATAACATCATAACAGGGTTATTAACATATTACCCTTTGATTGCCCAAAGAAAATTGACAAGAACTTGGTGTTGGTTCGGACCCTTTCTCTTCTTCGCGCGCGTACGGTGTGTTTGGATTAAAATATCTTAATCTTGTTTATTGTTTGCTTAAGGTATGTTTAGGAAATAGCTGCGGCTCTAAGTTAAATATATGTCCAAACTCTTGATTTATAGGCGTGAAAATGGAGCAAAATGAGATAAAAGCTCACGGCCAATGAGCTCGTGCCATTTGTCGCGTCCTAGGGCCACGAGGTGTCCTTTTGATGGCTTAGTCACCCTTTACACTTGTACAAAGAGGCCACTTGCTAGGGATGATATGATGGATATCACGAAATTTGCTCCAAGTTTTCCCATCCACTTGCGGTCATTAATTACTTAAGCATGCTTAGGGTTTCATTATGCGCGATTAACCTAAGATAAGGTAATTAAGGAGAAATTAGGCACCCTAGCCATGCCATGAGCAATGTTTAAGGACATATGATAGTAGAATGATTACTTAGGCTTAAAATGAACATAGTTGAGGTACTTAAGGAACCATTAAGTACGATTATGCGTATGATTACGCACGATTAGCGCAAGATTAGCACATTTATCGCTCGATTAAATATGATTTGATTCGATAATATTTTTATCGGGCGATTGAACATAAATTGACTTATACTTTGGATTCCGAAAATAATATGAACATTACGAAGCTAAGTACGTAATTTACATTAGTTAAAAATGGGCTATTACAGAAAATGCTCTCGGGTGTGCATTTTAGGCTATATTATAACATCTCTTTATATAGCCAACTTCTCTCAAGCAGACCATGCATCATTAGTCTTTATTTAATGTGATATGTTCAGTTTTAAAAGATAGCCCGAGATAAGTTGTCGATTTGTTGATGAAATGGCCAAGGGAAGTGGACCGTGCACGTAGCACGCGCCCACGGGCCGTGTCTTACCCGACTAGGGTATCTTTCATTGTGATCAACTTTGTTAGGGACATTTGTGTTCCAACAGCCTTTAAATGATAAAGTATGGTCAATCAACTCATGTTGCCCGAGAAAAGTTCATGTTTGGTCGAGGGTACACGTTAAGGCCGTCGGACGCGCCTATCGCGCACGCCATGGCCCGTTATGCTAATTTTCATATCTTATCATGACCCTCAGACTCATATACATATAAATATGTTCATCATGTCAAGTTATGTCATTTTGATCAAGATAAATGGCCGAACAGCCGGTAAGGGCCGGTCATGGACATGCGCCGCACCTAGCGGTCATGCTGTCCCAGGGTCGTGTATGCGCGACCCCGCGCCAGTCGCCTGTGCCACGCGCAGAGACCTCGGGTCGTGCCAACAGCGCACCCGAGTGTGTCATACCATGCCTCAGTGAACCCAGGTAGGGTTCAGGGGCCTCGGGACGTGCCCAGCTGCACGCCCGAGCAATCAGGATGGCCCGGGACGTGCCCAACAGCACGCCCGCGTGCCCAGGGTCGCCCGGCAGCGCCCTGACAAGCCATAGTCGCACCCGAGACGCACGAGTCATGTCTGGCCGTGTCATTTCTCGAGCCAGTCGCACCTGGGTCGTGCCAGTCGCACGCCCAGTGCCTAGTTAGCCCGGGTACGCGCCTATCCCGCGTCCCTCGCGCCCGGCCAGTGCCAGGGCCAGTGCCAGCCGCACTGCCCGCGCCCAGCAGCGACTAGTGTCGAGGCCAGTCATGCCTAGCCCGTGTCCAGTGCCGTGCCATGGCCCAGCAGGCCCGGCACGGGACCGAGCCATGCCAGCCCGTGACCACCCGGTCTAGTGTGAACCGGTGGTCCAACACGGTCCGGTTCAGCCCGACCCGGTTCATCCAGTTAGCGAACCAGCCGGTTTAGCCGACAGTTCGAGTCCGTTTTGGTTCGTAATTTTCAGTCCGAGTCTTATTCTGAAATTTAATTATTTTCTGAGCCAAATCAGATCAGTTAAGCATATCAGTATAATTTCCGGATTTAGAATTATTTCCGTGAACCTTTAAAGCGTTCCTTTATATATCTGGACATCATATTAAGTCGAGTCGAGCATCTTAACAGTTAAATTTATTGATCTGAGCATAGTACTTAGTAATTGTTTATATTATGTTACAGTTTGATCAGTTCATGACTATCAGCACTTCCAGTTTCATATCTTCAGTACAGGTGGGGACTCAGACTGGGTATTACATTGATTATAATTACGATATCATGTTAAAGGTATGTCAAATTATGTTTTCCGCTTGGAATGGATGTTGGCCGGTTCAGGTTGCCATAATTCCGTTCTAAGTTCTAGTGGCGTCGTCTACCACTAGTATGTGCACATGGATTCCGGCTTATTATTGTCATCATCATTATCATTATCATTATCATCATGACAGCCGGTAGATTCACGGATTCCGGTCCGGTTTATACTGTTGACCCGGAAATTCACGGTTATGTTATATGCTTTTGATCATGATATTACCATTATTATTGTTGTTTACTTTAGTATGAATTCCTACGGAGTACAGTGGTACTCACACCCCATTTTTATCAAATTTTTCAGGTCATGAAGTCGGTTCGGAGCTGTGAAGTTGACGGGTGGATCGAAGTTAAATATTTTGTTGTATATTTTACCACGCTATATTCCGCTGAATTTACCGTTTGACAAACTTTGACTTTTGATCCGATTTTATAGTCGGATTGTATATTATGTAAATCCGTTTTTGTTGTAAATTTTTAAACGGTCGTAACGGATTTCTAAAAGATAAAATAAATGTTTTAGTAACGCTCCGAATCATTTTCTCAAACTATTTTAAAAAGATGTCTTATAATCGCACTCTGATAATTAAGTTAGGGCCGGGTGTTACAGTTGGTATCAGAGCAGGTTTCTGCGTCTCTGAATGGTTTTAGAGTTGAAAAATTTTCAAATATTCGATCACGTCAAGTTTACACTCCGCCGACTACCAGGTAAGTGCTGATACATGTTTTAAATTATAAACAATTTACTATGCCTATGCTCAGTTATGTTATGGAAATCACTGTTATGGACTAGTTAAGGTGCTCGAATCATGCTCAAGGCTTATAGCCTAAAGTATTCATGATAGAATTGACAACTCGTCAAGAAATTTGTATGTCCCATTAAATCAGTCAATGTATCTTATTCTTATACTTAATCATGTCAAACTCTTTCAACATTCAGATGTCGACTCATAGAAGTTCGGCTCATCGTGAACCTTCACAGTCCGAGGTAGTCGCACAGTTTCGCGACTATCATCCAGAGAAGTTTTCCGGTCAGGGAGATCCCCGCATTGTCGACGAATGGGTTCAGGGCCTTGAAACGATTTTCGAGGTCATGGACTGTCCCGAACATTATCGCGTGTTATGCGCACAAATCCAATTAACCTGTGATGCACGACTTTGGTGGCACGCCTACTGGGGTATGCGTCCTGGAGAAAAAGAAAACTGCACGTGGGACATGTTCAAGGAGTTAATTCGCAATAAGTATTATCCACCTTACTACAAAGCTGAAATGGAGCGTCAATTTTTGGCGCTTAAACAAGATACTCGGACAGTGGACGAGTACGAGAGAGAGTTCACTCGACTTGGAGCTTTTGTACCTGACTTGATGACCACAGAAGCAACAAGGACGAGACGTTTCATCGACGGGCTTATTCCAGTAGTCCGTCACAACATCGTGGGCCATGGAGTCCAGCCCTATGCCCGTACTGTTACCATTGCAGGAGAAGTTGATGCCAGCATACGAAAGGAAGCCAACCGTGATCGTCTTCAGCCGATTTCTTCCACTCCATCATCATCAATACCATCTGTTCAACCCGCAGCCGCCCCACCACAACGATACAACAACAAGAGGAAGAACAGGGGAGGCCCAGAAGACCGCCGGAACCGTCAGCGACAGCAGCAACCTATACCACCTTGTCCCACATGTGGAAAGATTCACCGCGGAGACTACTTGATGGGCCAGAACACTTGCTACTATTGCCGACAGCCTGGTCATATCCGACCGAATTGTCCACGATTGCAACAGCAACAACAACCTCAACAACAACCTCAACAACCTCAGCAGCCCAGACAGCAGCCACCGAGACAGCCTCAACAACAACAACGCGGGAGACAGCCAACACGTGTGTATGCAGTCGATCAAGCGAAAGCAGCTCAACACCCAGGTACCATGTCTGGGATGATTATACTTAATGATGTTCCTGTTTTTGCTTTATTCGATACCGGTGCAACACACTCTTTCATTTCACGACGATGTCTTGACGCCATTGGGGTTCATACTATTTCTACTGTCGATCCTCTCGAGGTGAGTCTAGCCTCGGGAAGAAAGATAGTAACTGATGCTAAAGTAACCGATCTTAGCCTTTCTGTCGGTGGACGTGTCTTGCCTAGCGAAGCTTATGTTCTCGAGATGAGGGATTTTGACCTCATTCTCGGCATGGATTGGTTAACATATTTTCATGCAGATATTCGATGTCACGACCGGGAGATTACTCTCTATCTTCCGGGAGATGATTCTATTACCTTTTATGGCTCCAAGACTCGTGCTTTACCACATGTTATTTCTATGGCGAAAGCCAGAAAGATGTTGCGGCGTAATGATTGCCAGGGTTATCTTGTAAGTCTTATCAGCGATGAACCGAAAGCACGGACACCTCACGACGTTCCTATTGTTCGTGAGTTTGTGGACGTGTTTCCAGACCAACTTCCAGGAGGACCACCTAACCGGCAGGTAGAGTTCTCTATTGATCTTATTCCAGGGGCCGGTCCTGTGTCCAAAGCACCATACCGCATGGCGCCAAAGGAGCTACAGGAGTTAAAGTCTCAAATCCAGGAATTACTTAAACTCGGTTTCATTCGGCCGAGTGTTTCACCTTGGGGAGCACCCGTTCTCTTTGTCAAGAAGAAGGACGGATCTATGCGCATGTGTATTGATTACCAGGATCTTAACCGGTTAACTATCAAGAATAAATATCCGCTTCCCAGAATCGATGATTTATTTGATCAGCTGAGGGGAGCTTGTGTATTTTCTAAGATTGATCTCCGTTCAGGCTACCACCAGCTGAGAATCAAAGAGTAAGATATTCCTAAAACTGCATTTCGTACGCGTTACGGTCACTATGAGTTCGTAGTATTGCCGTTTGGGCTCAGTAATGCCTCGGCAGTATTCATGGACTTGATGAACCGTATATTTCACCCTTATCTTGATCAGTTTGTTATTGTTTTTATTGATGATATTTTGATCTACTCGAAGAGCCAGAAGGAACACGAGGAGCACTTGAGGGTTGTTCTTGAAACCCTTAGGCGAGAAAAGTTATATGCAAAATTCTCCAAATGCGAATTCTGGCTCGAGCGAGTTACCTTCCTTGGTCATGTTATTACGCAGGCAGGTATTGAGGGTGATCCATCCAAGATATCTGCTATTCAAAATTGGTCTAGACCCAAGAATCCATCCGAGGTTCGTAGTTTTCTCGATTTGGTGGGTTACTATCGCAGGTTTATTGAGAGATTTTCCAAAATTGCCCTCCCATTATCCCAATTGACAAGGAAGTCTGTCACGTTCAATTGGACTGATCGTTGTGAGTCCAGTTTTCAAGAGCTCAAGAGGAGATTGACCACTGCGCCCATATTAATTATACCGGATCCTACTCGGAGTTTCACCATTTATAGTGATGCCTCGAGACAGGGTTTGGGATGTGTTCTAATGCAGGATGGCCAGGTCGTTGCTTATGCCTCTCGTCAATTAAAGCCGCATGAACAGAATTATCCTACACACGACTTGGAACTTGCAGCAGTGGTACATGCCCTCAAGATTTGGCGACATTATCTGTATGGCGGCAAATGTGAAATTTTCACTGATCATAAGAGCTTGCAATATATTTTTACTCAGAAAGAGCTCAATATGCGACAACGGCGTTGGTTAGAACTTGTGAAAGATTATGATTGTACCATTCAATATCATCCGGAGAAAGCAAATGTCGTCGCTGATGCCCTAAGCCGCAAGGTGAAGGGTGATTTGACTTACGTTGTTACTCAGCAGAACCATCTTATCCAAGAATTCGCTCGGATGCAAATTCAGATTGTTGATGCACTTCCTACGGCGATTATAGGGAGTGTTAGTGCTATGCAGGTTCAACCAACGTTAAGAGAGAGAATCCGGCAGGAACAGATGCCTGATGAATTTATTCGTGTTATTACTGCTAAAATCCGTGCCGGAGGTGTTGAAGGTTTCCAGTTGAGTTCGGATGGAGCCTTAGAATTTCGAGGCAGAATCGTGGTGCCGAAAGTCGAAGCGTTGCGGAAAGAAATTTTGTCTGAAGCTCATACCGCACCTTATTTAGCTCATCCAGGAAGTACAAAGATGTATCATGACCTGAAGAGATCGTTTTGGTGGCGTGGAATGAAGAAGGACGTTGCCGACTTTGTAAGGAAATGTTTAACCTGTCAACAAGTCAAAGCAGAACACAAGAGTCCTTTGGGCCTTCTGCAATCACTCGAGATTCCGAAGTGGAAGTGGGAGGAAGTCACGATGGATTTTGTCACAGGGTTACCGAAGTCATCTAAACATCACGATGCTATCTGGGTCGTGGTGGATAGATTGACTAAGGTTGCTCATTTCATGCCAGTATCGATGACTATGTCTTTGGACAAGTTAGCCGAGATTTATACCGAAGGAGTTGTTCGACTCCATGGAGTGTCTGTTACTATTGTGTCAGATAAAGATCCCAGATTCACTAGCAGATTTTGGGAAAGTTTGCACAAGGCGATGGGCACGAGATTAGAGTTTAGCTTCGCTTATCATCCAGAGACTGATGGACAATCCGAGCGGACTATTCAAACATTGGAAGATATGTTGCGATCTTTGGTTGTTGACAGGGGTGCTAAGTGGGAGTCGTTATTACCATTATGTGAATTTGCTTATAATAACAGTTATCATTCTTCTATTCAAATGGCTCCTTACGAAGCACTATACGGTCGTAAATGTCGTTCCCCTCTCTATTGGGACGACGTCGGTGAACGCCGAGTACTTGGTCCGAACAGGATCGTGGAAACGGCGGCAGACGTGGAGTTGATCAGACAAAGACTTCAGGCAGCTCAGAGTCGGCAGAAATCATCAGTCGATCAGCACAGACGTGATATTCAATTTGAAGTTGGGGAGTGAGCCTTTCTTAAAGTTCGTCCATTCCGAGGGATCATTCGATTCGGAAAGAGAGGAAAGTTGCATCCTCGTTATATTGGCCCGTTCGAAGTTCTCGAACGAGTGGGCGAAGTTGCTTATCGTTTAGCCTTGCCTCCCGAATTATCCAATGTTCATAATGTTTTTCACGTGTCCATGTTACGTAAATACGTGTGCGATCCAGATCATATTCTTCAGCATACCGATATTCAGATTCAGCCAGACTTATCTTACGAGGAGAAACCGGTAGCCGTTTTGGACCGAGAGGTTCGTCGACTCCGGAATCGCGAGATTCCCCTCGTTCGTATTCAGTGGGATCGCCACGGTGCCACTTGGGAGCGAGAAGCTGATATTCGCGCCCGTTTTCTTGATTTTCAGTTTTGATGTATATATTTCTCATGTATCATGTATAGGTGTTCAGTTTGATATTTCCGAGGACGGAAATATTTTAAGGAGGGCAGATTGTAATAGCCCATTTTTACCTAATGTAAATTACGTACTTAGCTTCGTAATGTTCATATTATTCTTGGAATCCAAAGTATAAGTCAATTTATGTTCAATCACCCAATAAAATATTATCAAATCAAATCATACTTAATCGAGCGGTAAATATGCTAATCTTGCGCTAATCGTGCGTAATCATGCGCATAATCGTACTTAATGGTTCCTTAAGTACCTCAATTATGTTCATTTTAAGCCTAAGTAATCATTCTACTATCATATGTCCTTAAACATTGCTCATGGCACGGCTAGGGTGCTTAATTTTCTTCTAATCGCCTTAATCTAGAGTAATCGCGCATAATGAAACCCTAAGCGTGCTTAAGTAATTAGTGACCGCAAGTGGATGGGAAAACTTGGAGAAAATTTCGTGATATCCATCATCCCTAGCAAGTGGCCTCTTTGTACAAGTGTAAATGGTGACTAAGCTAGAGAAAGGACACCTCGTGCCCTAGGGACGCGGCAAATGTCACGAGTTCGTTGGCCGAGCATATTACTTCACATTTTCATCCAATTTCACCTCTTATAAATGCCAATGTCGGGACATATTTTAGCATATAAACTAAGCTATTTCCTAAACATACCTTAAGCAAACAATAAACAAGATTAAGATCTTTTAATCCTAACTTCACGTACGCGCGCGAGGAAGAGAAAGGGACCGAACCAACACCAATTTCTTGCCAACTTTCTTAGGGTAATCAAAGGGTAATATGATTCTAACCCTGTTATGATGTTACTTGTATCATACCAAGTTCAAATTATGGGTCTAAGTTCATGTATTCTTCGAAAATGCTCTCGGGTGTGCATTTTAGGCCATATTATAACATCTCTTTATATAGCCAACGTCTCTCGAGCAAACCATGCATCATTAGTCTTTATTTAATGTGATATGTTCAGTTTTAAAAGATAGCCCGAGATAAGTTGTCGATTTGTTGATGAAATGGCCAAGGGAAGTGGACCGTGCACGTAGCACGCACCCACGGGCCGTGTCTTACCCTACTAGGGTATCTTTCATTGTGATCAACTTTGTTAGGGACATTTGTGTTCCAACAGCCTTTAAATGATAAAGTATGGTCAATCAACTCATGTTGCCCGAGAAAAGTTCATGTTTGGTCGAGGGTACACGTTAAGGCCGTCGGACGCGCCTATCGCGCACGCCATGGCCCGTTATGCTAATTTTCATATTTTATCATGACCCTCAGACTCATGTACATATAAATATGTTCATCATGTCAAGTTATGTCATTTTGATCAAGATAAATGGCCGAACAGCCGGTAAGGGCCGGTCATGGACATGCGCCACACCTAGCGGTCATGCTGTCCCAGGGTCGTGTATGCGCGACCCCGCGCCAGTCGCCTGTGCCACGCGCAGAGACCTCGGGTCGTGCCAAAAGCGCACCCGAGTGTGTCATACCATGCCTCAGTGAACCCAGGTAGGGTTCAGGGGCCTCGGGACGTGCCCAGCTGCACGCCCGAGCAATCAGGATGGCCCGGGACGTGCCCAACAGCACGCCCGCGTGCCCAGGGTCGCCCGGCAGCGCCCTGACAAGCCATAGTCGCACCCGAGACGCACGAGTCATGTCTGGCCGTGTCATTTCTCGCGCCAGTCGCACCTGGGTCGTGCCAGCCGCACGCCCAGTGCCTAGTTAGCCCGGGTACGCGCCTATCCCGCGTCCCTCGCGCCCGGCCAGTGCCAGGGCCAGTGCCAGCCGCACTGCCCGCGCCCAGCAGCACCTAGTGCCGAGGCCAGTCATGCCTAGCCCGTGTCCAGTGCCGTGCCATGGCCCAGCAGGCCCGGCACGGGACCGAGCCATGCCAGCCCGTGACCACCCGGTCTAGTGTGAACCGGTGGTCCAACCCGGTCCGGTTCAGCCCGACCAGGTTCATCCAGTTAGCGAACCGGCCGGTTTAGCCGACAGTTCGAGTCCGTTTTGGTTCGTAATTTTTAGTCCGAGTCTTATTCTGAAATTTAATTATTTTTCGAGCCAAATCAGATCAGTTAAGCATATCAGTATAATTTCCGGATTTAGAATTATTTCTGTGAACCTTTAGAGCGTTCCTTTATATATCTGGACATCATATTAAGTCGAGTCGAGCATCTTAACAGTTAAATTTATTGATCTGAGCATAGTATTTAGTAATTGTTTATATTATGTTACAGTTTGATCAGTTCACGACTATCAGCATTCCAGTTTCATATCTTCAGTACAGGTGGGGACTCAGACTGGGTATTACATTGATTATAATTACGATATCATGTTCAAGGTATGTCAAATTATGTTTTTCGCTTGGAATGGATGTTGGCCGGTTCAGGTTGTCATAATTCCGTTCTAAGTTCTAGTGGCGTCATCTACCACTAGTATGTGCACATGGATTCCGGCTTATTATTGTCATCATCATTATCATTATCATTATCATCATGACAGCCGGTAGATTCACGGATTCCGGTCCGGTTTATACTGTTGACCCGGAATTTCACGGTTATGTTATATGCTTTTGATCATGATATTACCATTATTATTGTTGTTTACTTTAGTATGAGTTCCTACGGAGTACAGTGGTACTCACACCCCATTTTTAACAAATTTTTCAGGTCATGAAGTCGGTTCGGAGCTGTGAAGTTGACGGGTGGATCGAAGTTAAATATTTTGTTGTATATTTTACCACGCTATATTCCACTGAATTTACCGTTTGACAAACTTTGACTTTTGATCCGATTTTATAGTCGGATTGTATATTATGTAAATCCGTTTTTGTTGTAAATTTTTAAACGGTCGTAACGGATTTCTAAAAGATAAAATAAATGTTTTAGTAACGCTCCGAATCATTTTCTCAAACTATTTTAAAAAGATGTCTTATAATCGCACTCTGATAATTAAGTTTGGGCGGAGCGTTACATACGCGTCGCCAACGAAGCCCTCTATTTAATAACACTTGCATGTCCAAATTATTCTTGAAGTCATATTCTCCCAAAGCTCTTGACCTACACACTGAATGTACTTTGCGCGACTTTCGCCTTTTTGAGCTCGAAATTTGGTTATGCTTTTTCCTATATGTCACCAACGAACCTTTCTACTCAACCATATTTTCTGGGTTAATTTTCGAGCTAAATCCATTCCTCACGGGGCTTCGGACCTGCAAACTAAAAACGAGAAGAAAAAAGAAGAAAACCGACAAAATACACGAAAAACACATAAAAAGCCAAAATAGAGCAAAACACACCATAAACTACAAAACGAACTAAAAACCAACTAAAAGACTTAAAACGGGGGAAAAAAAATGACAAAACAGTAACGAAAAAATAACAAAAATGATCACAACAGATTTATTCCAATTCGTTGAACATACGGATTTGTTCAACATACGAATTCCAATACAGATATAACAATTTGTTCAACATACGAATTCCCAAACTACTAATCAGTATTAGCACTCGAAGCTATATTCCAATTCGTTGAACAATTTGTTAAACACGATTTTCTACCCATGAATCAATATAAAACATAAAGCTTCTTCAACAATTTCAAAATCAATCTGTCTGAGGGAGAGATTGGCTCTAATGAAACTAAAACACTATATTGGCAACATTGGAACTAAAAAATACGATATTATTATCATCTCTTCTACCCTTAGTGCATAAAACCAGGACTCACATGAACTTAAAGCTTAAAGCTTGACCAGGAATCACTGCAAAACTTAAATCTTGACCAATCCAAAATCATCACATTTAAATACGAGGAATCATGGACAATTTGCCCATCATATTGTGGCTTGAGGTGGATGCTGTGATTGTCACGGGCTCGGCACAAAGGATTAGGGGGACAGAAACCAAGACAGCTACCACTCTCTTATGAATGGGAGGGTAGAGTACCAAGACATAAGGGGTGGCAAGCATAGCTGGTTGAATTAGTTTAGTACCCGATATACATATACGCTTATGCCTCACTTATCCTGCGAGAGGTTTTACGAAACCACTGGAGAAAATGTTCAATTAGGATGGCTTTGGATTGCCATTGGATTCGTGCCTCAAGACTCTGCCACTGGGACTCGGTCGGAAGAATCTAATGCGGCCATCGCTTTTGGTTTAATCACGAGCAAAAGCTTGTTTCTTATCAAATGGCTTCTTTTGAGAAAAAAATAACAAATTTTCTAACAATAAATATTAACAAAAAAAAATGAAAATAATAACAGAGAAAATCTAATATGAGTTAGGAGAGATGCTTAAAATTCCAATAACAAAACAAATCTTGTCATTGTTCGATAAATTTCCAATCAGTACAGACATTAAAATCAAAGAACAACAATATAGAAAAATTTTATCAAATACCTTAGAGGGACAGAGCGAGAAGGCGATAGCAAGCACAGAAGTTGCTGGTTGGCGTCCGCTCAACAGTTCGATCAGTACGAGAGCGAGAGGGCGAGAGCAGAGGAATTGGGAAGTTGATTGTTTTTTTTTCGTTTCTGAACGTTGGTGAAAATGGGGAAGGAGGAAATAAGAGGTGTAATAGAAGAGGACATGTTTGTCATTTCATGTTCAATATTATTTTCCATTAAGTTTTAGTTTAATTTTTGAGTCAAAGGTCATTTGGCCAATTTTTTTGCCTTGGGAAGGCTATTTGAACTAAATACCACGAGCGAGCATCTCGTCACTACGAATTCGGTGGTGGGGATCGACCTCGGCACTGCCAACTCCGTCGTGGCGGTGATGAAGGGTTGCCAACCGACGATCGTGACCAACGTTGAGGGTCAGTGGACGACGCCGTCGGTGGTGGCGCACAACAAGACCGGTGATAGTCTGGTAGGGCAGGTCGGGAAGAGGCAGGCAGTGGTTAACCTCGAGAACACGTTCTTCTCGGCGAAGAGGTTTATTGGGAGCAAGATGAACGAAGTTGATGAGGAGTCCAAGCAGGTTTCGTATACGGTTGTGAAGGATGAGAATGGGAATGTGAATGTGAAATTGGAGTGTCCTGCGATGGTAAATTGTTTGCTCCTGAGGAGATTTCAACTCAGGTATGTTTTATTTTATTTTCTTTTTATTTTTTTGGAGATAGATGGGTTTAAGTGCTTATGTTGCTTTATTGATCTTAAGATCATGAGATGGTTGAGATCATGTGTTTGTGGTGATTTTTCGTGATGTTTCAATTGATTGGCTTTTTTGGATTGTAAATAGTAGTGATGGAATGTGTTCTCGTACTTGTTTTCTTTAACCTTTAGCCTTTGTTTTTTCCACTTTCAAAAGGCATTGTTGAGCTAATCTGTAACTTTATGTTTTTTACAGGCCGACCATACACAGCTGAACACTTTGATTATCGCAAATTGCGATGTTGTGAAACCATGAGTTGCTGTAGAGAGCCACATAGCTAAGTATGTTTTTTGTGTTCCATATGCGACATTCTAAAGGACCGAGACCGGGGAACGCAAAAAAAAAAAAAGAAAAAAAAACGAGAAGCCGAGAGCAAAGGACCGAAACCCGAGCCTGGTTTCTTTTCCATTTTAATTCCTGATCGAGGTATAATGGCTGAACTCCTTTGTACTTTTGTTGGCCGAATTCTTATGCTTTTATGTGCTTAGTTTGGTTTAAAAGGGTCATGTTTATATTCGGTTAAATTGTGAGATAAGTGAGCAGGACATGGGGTAATGAGTTATGTGTTTTCTTGTTGTTAGCATGTTAATTTGGTGTTGGGAGGGAGTTGTGATTTTAGCATGCCATGAATGTTGAGAAGTTTGAAAGTGAAAGCATGAATTTTGGTACCTTTTTGCCTTGATTTGTTGGGTGTTTGAGCCTCAGTTTTTGTTGTGTTGACCTCGCTGAAAATGAGCTATTAATGTGTTAGTTTTAGCCACGATATATATATTTCATGCCTTAGAATCAAGAGAGAAAGTTTAAATAAATATGTTATGTCATTTTTTCTCAGTTTAAATAAATATGTTATTGTGAGGTCTGGCATGTTATTTATGTACTAAGAATGGATCAGTTTCAGAGTTGTGCGCTCAGTCCAAGTGTGGATTGATCAGGAGAAAGAAAAGAGAAGATTGAAGTGCTTGTTGTTGTGTTTAAGACTTGAATTTACCTTGTATTTTGCCGAGCTTGTTACATGTTTAGCATGATGAAGATGAGTGTTTTGAGAGCCTTTCAAATCATTTAGCATGGCTTTTAAACTGTTGTTAAAGTTTAAGATAAGAAGAGCATGTGTATGTTGGTTTGATGCCTTGTTTTGTTATTCTTGCCGTGAATGCTTGAGCATGTTGTTGAACTCTTTGAGAATCTGTCTCTCGTTCAAGAAATAGTTTTTTTGTTCAAGAAACCAGTTCTCTTGTTCAAGAAACCTGTTTTATTGTACTGTTTCTTGTTCAATTTATTTGTTAGTTCAAGAAATTGTTTCTGCTTTGTTGTTTTTTTACATATTTGTATTTATGTTTTTCTTATATTTAAATATTTTATTTTTAAAAAGCTAGAAATTGTTAAAAAAAAAAATAGTATTAATTGTTTCATGATTTTTAGGATGATGGTTGGAGTTGGAGATGTCATAAAACTTGCAATTGGAGTGGTAAAATAAATTGCCAGTCGATGCCACAAGTTATACGCCATATTATGATGCTAAAACTTTTATGCTGTGATTATTCTGCTCACTAATCTTTTATGCTGTTGAGCCCGTTATTTTTGGGGCTGCTGTTTATGGAAAACTGTGGTGTAGTAAAAGCTCATTTTCTTTGTATATTAAACTATTGATCTTTAAGGATGCTTTTTTTTTTCGACTTACATAGTATATAACGTGTCGATTAAAATTTTGACAGGATGTAGAAGCAATGTATTCTTCAACATATGCGACTCGCTTCTTAAGATAAGTAAACTTCAGAAATCATGGATGGTGAGCTCTTAGGTCCCTTGTTCAAGGTGATTAATAACCGCCATTTTGTTTTTCTTTTCTCAATTTGAAGAACTTGGAATAAAGTGAAACAAACAATTTGCATATTCTTTTCAAAAATCGCTATAAAACAAGTTTGAAAACTTTTCTTTTAAATGGAAGAGCAACCAAACGTGACTTTTGTGTGCGGCTCAGCCGAGCAATGCTGGGAAGTGGTTCTGCTGAGAGTTAATCAAGAAATAACGAAGCAAATACATTCGGGCAAGAAAGAATTACCAACTCTACAGCCCTCGACTAGCATCAACGAGCTCAAAATGTTTGGTTTTCGTTCTCTGTCCATTGTTCAGGTACACCCTTAAAAAATCGAGCATCTACAAACATAATTGCAACTTGGGACATATATTATTTTCAATGTTAATTTGATCCTTTATACGAATGCTAATTTTTAGATTATAATGTATTCAGGCAATCGAGGCACTCGATCCAAATCATGAATGCACGGACTATTGGAAAAAACAAGCTCATGAACAAGAAATCGATGTCAAGTTCAGAAGATAAATTAGGGACTAATCAGAAGAGATTAAAGGAACGCAAGAATGAAAAGTTACAGCAATTTTAGAAAGCCCAAAGATTTTTTTATTGATTTTTTTAAAGAACTTTTTAAAATCATGAATGCACAGAGTATTGGAAAAAACAAGCTCATGGATAAGAAATCGATGTCAAGTTCAGAAGATAAATTAGGGGCTAATCTGTAATGCCCTGTTTATTTGTGGATTATTTGAGATTTAATATTATTATTTTATTGTTATTATTATTATTATTGTTATTTGTGTGATAATATTTATATTTATTTTTCTTGAATGTCATGATATTTATTAATTGTCAAATGTGATTAAATGCTAAATGTGTAATTGTCTAATTGATTTTTGTGATTTATTTAATTATTAACGTGTATTATAATATATATATATATATATATATTGTTCGGTTTATTTTATCGCGCTTTTGCATTCGAAATCGAGCCCGAGAATTTTTCGTTGGAACCGAAAATTGGGCCCGAGAATATCCGTTTGAAATGTAATCCGGCCCGTGAGCCGATTTAATTTGCGAACTGAACCCGATAATCCGGCCCAAGCCTTCGCCCATTTTTCCGGGCTGACCCGCGAGCCGAGATAGGCCCGGCCCGACATATTTTTCCTCCCCAATTTGTTTTCGCGTGTGTGTGTGTCTTGGTGTCAAAGTCAAACCTAATATAGCATATATATATGTATCCTGTATCTATTTTTTGTGTTTCCTTGTCAAAAATCTCAGGCGCAGCTTTTCTCAAATCTGATCACTTTTATCTTTCTTTCTCTCGTCACATATCCCTCAACTCTCTCTCTCTCAAAATTTCTGATCGCCGTCACCCTCTCCCTTTTCGTTTTCTTTCATCGCGCCAGAGAGCTCAATTCCTCCCTCTCGCTCAAAATCCCGCCGCCTGCAACCCTTCCTGCGTCACCTCCTCCTCTATTGCCGCCGCGAACCAGGCCTTCCGGCGAACTCTGCAACTCCCGACGAAGCCGCTGCAAGCTTCTCCCTCCGGCGATCCGGCAAGCACATCGCGAGCTTCTCCCGGCGAGCCTCGTCCGCAAGAAACTCCTGCCTGCTCGCGACCCCGCCAGCGTCTCTCCTGTCCGCGAGCTCAACTCCGCCGCGACCACCTCCTTCCCGGCGAGCTCTTCCCCTTCCAGCGACCAACCCCAGCAGCAACACCACAAGCAGCCACCCCGACGAGCCTCCTCATCCTTTGCCATCACGAACAGGCTGTTGCTCCGCCACTCAAGCCGTTTCGGTGCCACCTCGAGCCGCTGTTCGCTGCCGGCAACCGCAGCTCCTCGTCCGTGATCCAGGCCTGTCCACGAGCAGCCACCGTTCCCGAGTCGCTGCCCTCTTTTGTCGGCGAGACGCGTGAAGCCGTCGAGCCCGTGGTCCCGTCAATCTGTTCGAACCATTCTCGCGTTTTTGGGAACGGTATCGAGCTTCGACCCCTTTGTTATTTATTTTTGCGTTTGTTGATGTGTTAATTGTGCCTTGCGAATGTATATGCTCTTTGATGTTATGTGTATTTGAATATAAAGATATATTATTGATGTTATTTTCTTTATTGTCGTAATTTTATGTGTTATCATATGTTCGGGATCTCTTCGATTTTCTAAAAAATCGAACGAGACCTCAAAAGTCATGTAAGTCGGTGGATATTGGAACAATGTCGAGTCCTTGATCTTATGAAAAGGCCTCGGACGAGAAATTTTATGTTGTGAATTAATTTCCAAGTTGTCGAGCTTTTTAATCGTTGTTTCGGTGTTCGAATTTTTAAAAATAGCTCGCTGCTTGAAACGATTTGCAATTTTGAGGGATATGTTATCTGTTCATTGCCTGCATTGTGTAAAAATTTCGTAATTTTTAGAGACCTGTAGCTATTTTTAAAAATTAAAGTGTAATCTGATCAGAATAATGTTAAATGCATAAAAGATTCATGCTTGAATGGAATGAGCTTAAATTCGAATATGTGATGCCTCTGTGACTTCTATGTGTTGTGTTAAATTTTTAGAATTTTTGGAGTTGATTTGTTGTGGTAAATATTTTATTTATCGAATCTGCAGAAACATTGTTTGAATTTTTATAAATTGGTTACTTCTTGGAAAATTCTGAATTTTTACTCAGAAGCCTATTTTATGTGTTTGATCATGTTTGTAAAAGATGGGAATTTTTGGAGTCCGTTTTGATTCAGTTTGGGTTTAAATTTGATAAACTGCTGTTGCTCGTATGAATTTTTAAAAATAGCAGCAGTTAACATTTAAGGCTGAGATTTTTATACATGGACTTTAGCATGCGGTGTATTGTTGTGTAAAATTTTAAAGTTCAGATTCATTCATTAAGTCCGAGTATGAATTAATGTGCCCATTTTTCTGATATCTTGTTCGAATTTTATAAAATAGGGTACTTCAAGTTTAAAGCTGAAACTTTGTGGTTTCACATGTTTCTGGGCGATGAAATTTTGTGTAAATTTTCAGAGCTTAATTCGTAGGGTAGCTTGACCATCTATTTTCATGCGATTAAATGATTTCTATTTTCGAAGCATGATTTTTATATGAAAATTTGGAAATTTACGTTGCCCTTAGATCCATGCATCCTTTGAAGTCCCCGGGCCTGGATGGACTTCATGCGATCTTCTTTCAACAAAAGTGGGATATCGTGGGCGCATCAGTCAGTCGCTTGGTTCGCGAAATATTACACGATGGTTTCATGCCACCACAAGTGAATAAAACATTAATTGTTTTGATCCCTAAAGTGGACAACCCTCAGACGTTCAAACAATTCAGACCGATTAGTCTTCTTAATGTTGTGTATAAATTGGTGACTAAGATTCTGGCTAATCGAATGAAGCCCTTGCTGCCAAGCCTGGTCGGGCCAGCTTAAGTTAGTTTCGTATCAGGCCGACATATCTCGGATAACATAGTTATTGCTCAGGAGCTCGTTCACTCGATGAGAACTAAAGCGGGTCGAACAGGCTATTTCTTGGTGAAGGTCGACTTAGAAAAAGCCTACGACTATCTCCGGTGGGATTTTATCGAGGATACTCTCCGGCTAGCGGGCTTTCCGGAATCTTTCGTTCGAGGTGTCATGACCTGCATAACTTCGGCCTCCATGCAAATTCAATTTAATGACACCGTCTCGGAGGAGTTTACTCCATCCCGTGGTGTCCGCCAAGGTGACCCTATATCACCATACCTCTTCGTTTTAGCAATGGAGCGCCTGGCTCACCTCATTCAGCACAAGGTAGATCAAGGCCAGTGGCGACCGATTTCCTTAGGTCGTGGGGCGGTGGAGGTTCCTTATCTTATGTTCGCGGACGATCTTCTATTGTTTTTAGAAGCCTCACCCGACCAGGCGGATGTCCTAAACGAGGTGTTATCCGAATTTTGCCTTCACTCGGGCTTAAAAATCAGTGTGTCGAAGACGAGCGTATTCTTCTCGGCGAATGTGAACGAACAGGTCCAAACTCAACTCGCCGAAAGGACCGGATTCGTGAGGGTCGACAACTTGGGCAAGTATCTCGGCATGCCGGTCATCCATGGGCGGGTCACTAAGCATACTTATGAAGGAATTGTGGAGAAGGTGGAACGCCGTCTTGATGGCTGGAAAGCCTCTTCCCTTTCTTTGGCTGGTAGAATTACTTTAACCCAAGCGGTAGTGAGTAGTCTTCCTTATTACTCCATGCAGTCAGCGTGGATCCCCTCGGCGACCTGTGAGGAGATGGAAAAAATCTGTCGGAGGTTCATCTGGGGTAGTTCCCAAACGGTGAAAAAAGTCCATCTCGTGAATTGGAGCTCCCTTTGTAAACCTAAAGAGGAGGGTGGCCTGGGACTCAAAGACCAACGCCGCATGAATATGGCTCTTCTTATGAAACTCGGCTGGGGCTTGTTAAGTAAACCAGACGCTTTGTGGGTCCGAGTTTTACGTGCCAAATATAATCTCCATCCACGCACGATGCCGGCTGAGTTTCCCTTTCCGTCGGGCTCAGTTGTGTTGAGGGCTATTGCTAGGATATGGCCGCATGTAGTAAAGGGCACCAGATGGTCTATTGGTGATGGGACCCGAATTCTTTTTTGGTGGGACAATTGGCTGAACTTCTCAGAGGCCTTAATTACCCGTGCTCGGGGAGTCGTTCCAGAAGAGCAACTATCCTGGACCGTGTCCAACTACGTCACCGCCTCGGGCCAGTGGGACTGGCAGAGTTTCTCCTCAATTCTGAGGACATCAGATCTTCTTCGTATCTCGGCAGTCTTACCTCCAACGGCGGGAGCTGGCCAAGACCGGGTGTTCTGGGGATGGTCGTCCAACGGCCAATTCTCGACTAAGTCGGCGTACATTTCTTTAGCCCCAGTGGACCCGGCCCCTAAAACTCGTATATGGAAGCTCATATGGCGGTGGGTTGGCCCTCAACGCATTAAACAGTTTTTATGGCTCGTAGCGAAGGAGCGACTTTTAACTAATGGTGAACGTCATCGTCGTCACATAGCCGAAAACTCATTATGCGAGCTGTGCAAATCTGGTCCGGAGACGATTCTCCACGCGCTACGTGATTGTGAGGCCCCGTCACTTTTCTGGAAAAGATTTCTCCCTCGATCATCTTGGCCAGCTTTCTTCAGTATGGACCTAAGTACGTGGCTTGAAACGAATTTATCTAACAGCTTCGAGCTCTTCGATGATAGTTGGGAGTGTTTTTTTGGTGTTAGCCTGTGGCGGCTATGGCAAGGGCGAAATAACTATATATTTAATGGCCTCGACCCGTTGGTGGACAGGAAAATACATGAAGTTCGAAATTACGTAGCCTCGCTTAAGCAAGTGTCTTCGAGCTGTTTGCGCCTTGGACAGGTTGGGCTCCGACGTTCGGAATGCATGATCCGGTGGGAATCACCGCGCCCGGGGTGCATAAAGTGCAACTCGGATGGCGCCTTCAATACGGCTACAGGAATGGCAAGTGCGGGGGGCCTCTTACGCGACCACAACGGTAAGTTTTTGGGTGGATTTTCCATGAACATTGGGTTTTGTTCGATTATGGGCGCGGAGCTTTGGGGCTTGTTTCAAGTCTTGTCATTAGCTTGGGATTTGGGGCATCGTAAAGTTCTCGCCGATATTGATAGTCGAGTGGTGGCGGACGTGGTGAATGGAGAGGCTGATTTTCAGGGCGTACATAGCAGTCTTATTCGGGCTACTAAAGAATTGATGAATCGAGATTGGAATGTTGACCTACGTCACGTCTACCGTGAATCTAACTTTGCGGCCGATTTTTTGGCATCGCTAGCAGCTTCGGGCCCAGGAGGAGTTCAAAGGCTAGAGTTCCCGCCGGCGGGCTTGAAACCATGGCTAATGCATGATGTTGTTGGGGTAGCTTACTCTCGTAGAATAGCTTCTTAAGCTTTCCTTCCCTCAGTACCAAAAAAAAAAAATATAAAGATATATTATTGATGTTATTTTCTTTATTGTCGTAATTTTATGTGTTATCATATGTTCGGGATCTCTTCGATTTTCTAAAAAATCGAACGAGGCCTCAAAAGTCGTGTAAGTCGGTGGATATTGGAACAATGTCGAGTCCTTGGTCTTATGAAAAGGCCTCGGACGAGAAATTTTATGTTGTGAATTAATTTCCAAGTTGTCGAGCTTTTTAATCGTTGTTTCGGTGTTCGAATTTTTAAAAATAGCTCGCTGCTTGAAACGATTTGCAATTTTGAGGGATATGTTATCTGTTCATTGCCTGCATTGTGTAAAAATTTCGTAATTTTTAGAGGCCTGTAGCTATTTTTAAAAATTAAAGTGTAATCTGATCAGAATAATGTTAAATGCATAAAAGATTCATGCTTGAATGGAATGAGCTTAAATTCGAATATGTGATGCCTCTGTGACTTCTATGTATTGTGTTAAATTTTTAGAATTTTTGGAGTTGATTTGTTGTGGTAAATATTTTATTTATCGAATCTGCAGAAACATTGTTTGAATTTTTATAAATTGGTTACTTCTTGGAAAATTCTGAATTTTTACTCAGAAGCCTATTTTATGTGTTTGATCATGTTTGTAAAAGATGGGAATTTTTGGAGTCCGTTTTGATTCAGTTTGGGTTTAAATTTGATAAACTGCTGTTGCTCGTATGAATTTTTAAAAATAGCAGCAGTTAACATTTAAGGCTGAGATTTTTATACATGGACTTTAGCATGCGGTGTATTGTTGTGTAAAATTTTAAAGTTCAGATTCATTCATTAAGTCCGAGTATGAATTAATGTGCCCATTTTTCTGATATCTTGTTCGAATTTTATAAAATAGGGTACTTCAAGTTTAAAGCTGAAACTTTGTGGTTTTACATGTTTCTGGGAGATGAAATTTTGTGTAAATTTTCAGAGCTTAATTCGTAGGGTAGCTTGACCATCTATTTTCATGCGATTAAATGATTTCTATTTTCGAAGCATGATTTTTATATGAAAATTTGGAAATCGACTTGCTTTTAGTTTTGATGTGAATTTGACTTGGTCAATCTTTGGATGAATTTATGTGAACTCCCTTTTGTGGTTTGGTCGAGTTTAGTGCCGAGTCTTAGTGTTCCAACATCCACAGGACTTCACGAACTACTTAGTCGAATCGAGTTCGACTAGGCCTGTCTTGTGATTTCCGAATTAAGTCGAGATAGATATTGATTGTAGGATCTTGACATCATGTAGGTGTCTAGAGGTGTTGACCTTGCCTTATTCCAAGATTTGTGATCCTGTGAACTGTTGCTGCTATCAGGTGGGTACATTTATGATGTATTCCATATTTATCGCACTCCTTATTTCGTGTAATGTTTTCTTTTGAAATTATTGTATGCATGAGAACTCTAGTCTAAGTGTCCCGAACGATAGTGCCTTTGACGAATGCATAACAGTGAGAGGTCACCTGCCCGTTGTATCCGGGAGGAGACGCCCTAATCCGTGTGAGTTTCGGGGGGGAAAAACATCTTCACTGTCTCCTGGAAAACATCCATGATCCGTGAGTAGTTCGGGGTGGACTCCCATGATCCGTGAGTAGTTCGGGGTGGGGGAAATTTTCCAGTTACGGCCTTGCCGATGTTTGGTCGGAAGGTTGTTGTATGTACATAGGAGATTTGCGATAGGGCCAAGTAGGGAGTTAGACTGTTGGATTCTATGCATACTGAATACTATGGTAATGATGGTTTAAAAATGTTATGCGAGATATACTGTGCGATAATGGTGAGCTTGTTGGTTATGCTCACCCCCATTATTTTCTTGTTGTCTTCTCTCTTCCTTTGTATTAGGTTGAGACGAGCTAGAGGCGGTGGCGTAGGACGAGCGAGATGGTGGTCATTAATTAATGTGTCTTTGCTTCCGCCTATTTTTATTATATGATGAACTACTTGCTTTTATTTTGGATTATTTATGCTTCAGCTTGAAATCATGTTTGTGTTGGATGAACCATGGATTTATGTTAAACTTTTTGGATAATGTTGAGACTTGAATAAGCTGGTTTATTTGTATAACTGTTGGCTTATGTA
>BKCP01007238.1:0-25538 GCA_008636005.1 Striga asiatica | reverse complement strand
TAGGCCTTCATTTGAAGGATCATATTCTTGCACATACTCTAACTGTAGTCAATAGTTTACATAAGAGTCTGAGTTCATATTCTCTTGCATTTTAGTTTCTGTATCTTGTCTCTGTGTGTATACTGTTCTGTATTGTCTGTTCATTTTGGAAATGTGCAAATATATGAACTGAATTTTTTAGTGTTTTAATTTTTTATTTATAATGTAAATGCATTTCAACAAACAAAATACTTATGAATACTAATAAGAATTTTCCTGGTGTTTAAATTGAAACTAAGAAGGGTAATTCTACCGTCAGGTAACCTTGTACTTTGACTTGTACCTACTTAACAACAGGTACCCCTTAAGTGATTGTCACGTGTCCTTTTGCTTATTTAATTAAATAAGAAATCGAAAAATGCCTTGCATAAATACTAAATTACCCTTACTTAAAACAAATTATAAAATATATTATTTAACTATTAATTTCTTTATGTAAAAGGTGTTTACTTATTCTTATATTATTTATTTACCTAAATACATTTACCATGGGGGTAAACTTCTAAGGCTGTTAGTCACTTTGAATGTGGAAGAACCAATCCCCAGAGTAGCTAATATTCGGTTGGGAGAGGACATAGTTAATGTATGTTTCAAATATGAAAAACTCATAAACTTATGCCACTACTGCGGAAAGATAGCACATCTGGATCGTGGCTGCACTCAAAAAATGGAAGCCATTGCTAGCGGGGTCCTAAAAGAAGGCCAGTATGGTGACTAGCTTAAAGCCTTAGATGGACAAAAATGGGCTCCTATGAATTTTTCTGGATCAAGAAAATCACCTCCACCAGAATCTCCCACCATGGCTGATACTAGACCTTCTCACAGCAGCCCAATGACTCTAGTGGAAAGGAGTAATCAAATAATTTCAAGCCAGGAGGAAACTCACTCCACCACCAAATCAATAGAAGCTGCATTCATTGTTTCAGCAACTCCAGAACCAAGGCAAGATAGAGTTCTGACAGAGGATAATTTACAGCTTATAGAAGCCTCTACAATGGAGATGGAGATTGCTGATCCCTCAACAAATCCTGAGATCAATGAAGAAGCTATCACAGTGGCCAAGACTCACCCTCTTAAAACGTGGAAAAGAGTGGAAAGCAAGATTGGCAGACTCTAGAGGACATCAGAACCTATCATCATTGATCAACTTACCAGGACCAAAAGAAACAGAAGCCTGCAAGAACCAACAGAGGGTACAGCTGAGGACAATGCTCTTGTGCAGGTTCATTCTAAAAAACCTAAAGCACATTCTGAAAGGGTGGGGGTTGCCAGCCTTGAGTGGCACCACAGTGATCAATGTTAGCTGTGGTGTGGAATTGTAGAGGGCTGGGTGGGCCCTCTACAATTTCTCAAACCAGAGAATTATTGAAAATTCATCACCCAAATTTTCTTTTCCTATGTGAAACAAAAAAAAAACAAAATGCTTTTGTTAAGTCTGTTGGTAGTAAATTAGGTTTTGATAATAGAATGGTCCTTGTGGACCCAGTAGGGCTTAGTGGAGGGTTGGTTTTATTTTGGGATGATCAGATTGTAATTAATCAATTTCAGTGTAAGAACTTCTATATTGCAGTAGAATATCACTTTCCTTTTTCACCTCCCCAATGGGGAGTTTTTGTATACTTGAGCCCCTGCAGGATAACTAGAGAAGCTCAATGGGCTGAAATGCTTATTGACAAGCAGAAGTGGGGTCACTCCTGGTTTACATTTGGTGACTGGAATGACCTTCTTCACCAATCAGAGAAACATGGTGGCTTATCCAGAAGCATGTCCAGCACTCAAGGATTTAGATCCTTCATCAATGCCATGGAAGTATCAGAAATCACCTTTGAAGGATATCCATTTACCTGGTTAACCAAAGAGCTCATTCAGAATTAGTTGAAGAAAAGCTTGACAGAGCCTTTGGCTCATTTGACTGGTTCCAAGCATACCCAAACTCCACTGTCCAAAACATTCTCAGGAGTTCTTCAGATCACTCAGGCATTCTGCTTGATGTGGGTGTCCCCAAGGAAAAAAAGAAAATCCATCTTCCACTTTGATAAAAGGTGGATTGACAAGGAAGGCTTTACTGAAGTGGTAACCAATACCTGGCTTCATCCTGTCTCTGTTACACCATTCTACCAACTCAAAGAAAAAATAAAAAATACCAGGATTGCTCTGCTCACCTGGAGTTCCTCATTTAAAACCAAAAATCAACAAACCATCTCAGAACTTAGAGCTCATTTGGAATCTCTGAATGCTGATAAAGGGGACTCAAACTGGGAAGAATGGGATATCACGAGAAGAAATCTGAATAAAGCTCACTCTCAAGAGGAACTGTACTGGCAGCAAAAGGCTAAGCAAAAGTGGTTGAAGGAGGGTGATGCCAACATAAAGTTCTTTCATGCATTCACTCTTCAGAGAAGAAAATTAAATGCAATCACCAGGCTGACATCACCTCAGGGCAGAGTGTACACTTCACAGAAAGAATTGGAAACTCACATTTCTTATTTCTATGCCACCTTATTCTCATCTGAAGGTAGCTGGGGGGGGTGACTCTTTTCTTCCTTTGATCCCTTTAACTATTACACGTGAAATGAATCAATTCCTTCTAAAACCAGTTGAAGAAGAAGAAGTGAAAGTATCTTTATTCAGTTTGCATCCAGATAAATCACCAGGGGCAGATGGAATGACTGCAGCCTTCTATCAGCACTTTTAGAGCCTCATCAAATCTGACTTCTTGGGAGCTGTACTTTCCTTCTTTCAGTCAGGTATGATTCTCCAATACTGGAATCACACAATGGTCTCTCTGATCCCTAAATGTGCTCATCCTGACTCCTTAAGTCTCTTTAGGCCTATAAGTCTGTGCAACATAGTCTATAAAACAATTTCTAAACTGCTGGCTTCTAGACTTAAGATTTGCCTCACCTCCTGTATTAGTGACTATCAAGCAGCTTTTATTGAGGGCAGACAATTGACTGATAACATTATTATTGCTCAAGAAGCTTTCCACTACTTAAATAGACATTCCACTGGGCCAAACTGTTTCATGGCTTTGAAATTAGATCTAATTAAAGCATTTGACCGGGTGGAATGGCTTTATCTAAAGAAAATAATGATCCAGATGGGTTTTCACCCTGATTTTGTCAAGCTTATAATGGTCTGTGTCTCAACTGCCTCCTTTTCATATAAAATTAATGGCTCCATCAGTAGATATGTAACCCCAACTCGAGGCATAAGGCAAGGGGATCCTTTATTCCCCTACCTGTTCATCATTGTGGCTGAATTGCTTACTGCTTTGATCAACAATTCTGTTTCAAATTGTCTAGGAATGGTCCTTTGTTATCACATCTTCTGTTTGCAGACGATTCTATCTTTTTTTGCAAAGCTGGCTTGGACCAAGCAGGTATCCTCATGAACATCTTGGAGCAATATAGACTTTTTACTGGCCAAGCAGTGAATCTGCAGAAATCTGCAATTTTTTCAGCCGCAACACTCCTCAACCTCTCCAGTCATCCATCTACAGAACTTTAAATGGCATTGTTGCCCACAGATCAACCAGGTATCTTGGCCTCCCACTTGGGCATTGGCAGATCTAAAAGGGAAGTCTTTGAGTATATTTTGAATTCAGTGAGGAAAAAGTTGACCAGTTGGCAAACTAAAATGTTCAGCACAGCAGGTAAAGAGGTTCTACTGAAGGCTGTTATCCAAGCACTGCCTGTTTTCTCAATGTCCTGCTTTTAACTTCCAGTGTCACTTTGCTATGAAATCTCTAAGCTTTGTGCTCAGTTTTGGTGGAAATCAGGTGGTGATAATTCTCAAGGAATCCACTGGAAGAAATGGAGTTTCTTATCCTTTCCTAAGGACAAAGGTTGTTTAATAAAGCACTCATCTGTAAACAACTACGGAGAATTGCAACAAATGCTGACCTTCTTGTCAGTAGGCTACTCAAGGACATATATTTTCTTAATTCATCCCTGATTCATGCTGCAAAAACACAAAGTAGCTACTGGATGTGGAACAGTTGGATGGCTATGATGCCTTTCTTTGCTAAATGGCTCAAGCTTGAAATCAGGAATGGAAATGACACTAGAATTTCATATTTCAATTGGGTCCCTACCCTGAATGCACCATCTCCAACTATGCTTCCTATTGCCAGAGACCATTTGATTTGGATGAGAGACCTTATGTTGAATGATGGCACTCAGTGGAATGATTGGTTGATTCAACAAGTGTTTAATGCAACTGAAAGTCATGCAATTCTTAGCATATCCTCTCTGAACCCTCTCAGAAATTACAGAATGTACTGGGGTCTTGATAACAAAGGGCAATTCTCTGTTTCAAGGAGATATGCTCATCTTAGCAGACTGAAAGTTTTGTCAACTGATATTCCTAAATGTAGCTCCTTATCAGCAAATAAGAAAGCTATCAGTTTCAGATACTGGAAATTGAAAGTAGCAGGGAAATTAAAGCACTTTTTGTGGGAATGCACCTCAGGTACACTCCCAGTTGCTGCTCACTTAATCAAAAGGGAAATTGAGATGGACTGTACCTGTTCTATTTGTGGTGAAACTGTGGAGACAGTGGAACACCTTCTGTTTCATTGTCAAAGAACTCAAATGTTTTGGCAGTTAAGCCCTGTTCAATGGGATGGCTTAACTGAATACAAAGATTCATTTAAAGCCTGGTGGTACCAAGTCTGCTCTGTTGACCACTCTGAAGTTGCTGAAGCTCGAATACAACTCACAACATACATGCTTTGGTGGCTTTGGAAGTCAAGAAATTTATGGATTTTTTCAAAACCGTTTAATTCCAGTACATGCTCTTCTCCAAATGGCGATGGCTGATTGGATGGACTTCTCTGCTTCCTCGTAGCTTTGCTTAGTTTCTTTTTGTGTTTTGTTCTTAGGTTCTATTTGTTGGTTTTGCTTTGGACTTGTTTGGAATAACACCCTTACTAGGCTTTGTGGCAGTGGTGGGGTGTTATATCATTGGTTTGTTTTTGTTTCTCTTGTTTCTTTTCCTTTGAGGTTCGTGCGTGTCTCTCAATTTGATCTTTGTCAGTGGTTGGTTTGTATTGTATTCGAACTCGGTTCGCTTTGAGTTATATATAGTTGTTTCTATCGTTGTGGAAAAAAAAAAAAACAATTAAACCCAAATTCTTACTAAATTGCATTTGTAATTCGATAAATCATCCCAATCACCTTTGATTCTTCTTTATTCAATATCAATCACAGTATCAATCGCCCAATTTTATTAATGGCCTTGAACATATTATGGTGTTTTCTTATGCTTGTATGAAAGAAGTCCACGCTTGTTAGACGATCTGGAATGCCCCTTCGGCTCCGATGGAAGGGTTTTCATCCGGATGAAGCAAAAGGGCTAATTTTCTGTACTATTTTCTTACGTCTCGTCATCGGCCACTGGGGTAACACCGAGCACGCCGTACCAATTAGATTCCCCATGCCGTTTCTCGTCCTCAACAGAACAAGATGATCGTACTCAGGAAAATCAAGCGATACTTGAATGTCTCCGCGATGCCAATTGTCAAGGGAAAACAAGAGTTTTTTTTGCATTTTCAGATCTTCATCTTTTTCTTCCTTTTTATTTTTGTGAACTTTTCGTTTTTTCAGCTTCCTTGTTCCAATTTTGAAAGTTCAAACTTTTCCTTGATATTGAGGTAAAACGGGATGCAATCGAGTTTATATGGATGATATTTCAAATACCATTTTGATGCATTTGTGTTGGTGATAATGAATTAGTGGTTTTTATTGCAAAGTTTTAGAACTCGGGTAATTTGTGGTGTTTGAGATTGAGGTGTGTATTTGAGGATACTTTTGGTGCTGATGATTGATATGAATGAGGGTTTGTTTCATGTCAGTTTGAGCGCATTTGCGTTCTTGTTTTTAGAGCTTGTTAAGTACAGTCACTCTCAAGTAGACAACATGGCAGAGTTGGAAAGAATGTCAATCAGCTTTTCTAATTCCGGATTATGTTGTCCTTATACTCTTTAATTAGAAGTTAGATTAATAATCTTCAAACGGCTAGAGATCCCGATGGTGGCTGGGACAGTGAGCCCGCCAGACATAGGCATTCTTCATGGCAGTAGAGTTTGACTTTTGGAACTTACAAATCCCAATATTCTGTAAGTGTTATTTTTGTGCTTTGCATACAAATACTAATGAATGAATGTATTTTGAAATGGGTATTTTTACATTTCTACATGTGTTCCTCCATACGTGGACCTGCAATTCATTTCCCTGTTAGGTTTTGTCAGCTGGATTTTTGGTCATTGTGCTTTTGCTTAGGTGATTGGATTTTACATGGGAAGAAAATGAAAAGGAATGATGGAACAAGGCTAGGTCTTTGTTTAGCTCTCTTTCTCACATTCATATGTGAAAGTTGTTTGGTTGCATATGTAAGCTTTTTAGAACAGTTATTTTACTTAAATGAATCGAAAAATAGTATATTAAAATTGTATAAAGTTAAAATTCGTTGTATGAGTTGTTTTGTTTGAGGTATACTATTCTTCTTCAAGGATTGAAATTGCATGATACCCTGATCTCACTTATATCAAACCCTTAGTGTCACTAAAGAATATTCTTGGGAAGCAAAGATGAGTGCGCACCGGTCAAATGTAAGGCCGCTAGCTCTCACCACAATCCCGATTGTGGCACCGGTAACTGTTTTCTGTGCCTTCATTTCCAGAAAGCCAGTGGATGATTTTAGTGATAACTGGATGATTTTGTGCCATCAGTCATGGTCATTTCCATTGTTTTCACATTTTATGTAAGTTCTCCTCGTTTTCTTAAAGGAATGCACATGTACAACTTTACGAACTAGATGGCTTGCTTGATTTGCTTCTTGGAGGCTGGACGAAGTGCATCTATTTGATTGGCAGACTGATTTTTTTTTTTTAATTTTAATTATTATTCTGAAAATTCTGTATATTATTTCGCTTATCCACAAACTGTACAACCGGTAAGAATGGGAGATGTTTAGCCTTTGTTCACTCAGTTCAGGACTTGGTAAGACCGTCTCCAACCGTACTGCAAATCTCAAAATTTGCAGTACAAATCTCTCCAACCGAACTGCATATCCGATCCCATTTTGCGTTTGCCCTCTTCTCTCTCCTCTGTTCAACGCAATTTTGCGTCCAACGCAAAAATATGCGTTTCATCTTTTTTAATTTCATTTGAGTCCTTCAATTTTGTTTTTTATTTTCAATTGACCCCTCTCTTTAATAATTGATAAATTCAACCAATTTTTAATATTTGTAATTGAAAATGCTAAGATAAAATGAATTGGAAAAATAAGTTTACAAAATACTATTTTTTTTTATTTCATGGATATAAAATAATGAATATCATATTATTTTATATTTGTTCACAATATCACAATATCCCAATATACCCCACCTATTATATATATTGTATATAATAATTATGTTTATCTTTAATAAGTTAAATTTTACACATTGTAGTAATTATTTATATATATATATTTAGTAATTTATGTTAAGTTAAATATTGTTTTATTCGTTTTTATTATATATTGTTAGTGTTTTTTTTAGAAAAAAAAATTTACAAACCATATTAATTTTAAAGAGACTACAAATTTAACAAATAAAAAAGACATTAATATTACCAAATTAGTTATAATATTGAAAGATAACATAGAACAACGGAAAATAAAAATACATCATAAACCATGAAAATTAACGACCATACAAAAAAAAGGAAAAATACATCCTAAACCATGATAAATAAAAAACAAACACACACAAAAAAGAAAGAAAGAAAAATACATCATAAACCCAAACCGGAAACCAAAAAACAAGCATGACAATTTAGTAATCTGGTAAGTTGGAACCGCTTCCTCCAAGATCATTAAAAAATTGGTCAAATGCATTGGTTGGAAATGGATTTGATTGGGCTTGTTGTGCTCTTTTCTCCAAGATTCGTGCTTTTTCAGCTTCAACGTATGCTCGAACTCTAGGATCTGCTATGGAATTCACATCTTGAAACAGAATTTTATTTTCTTCTCTCATTTCTTTTAAAGCATGAGATTTGTCGCGTAATTCCAATTGATGTTTTATTTGGTCGTTTGTATTTTTCATCTCTTCAACAAGTCGTTTGTTTTCTTCCTTCATAGCATTGATGAGCGATGATGAATCTTCATTTACCTTTCTTTTCAGTTTAGCTTTCTTCACCCCGATAGGTCTTTCAGATGGAGTACCACTAGCAAATTGATCCGAGTCGCTTAATTTTAGAGAAAATGAAGAAATACCTGGGGATTCTTGTCCGGCAGACTCGGGAGTTGGATTTTCTGACTCCGAAGATGGATAACGACCAGATTGTTTTTTCTTGCTCCTCGAAGCTCCATCTTGAAATTTTTCAAAGTTTTTAATAATATTCCAAACATGGTCGTATTTCCATCCGGATTTGAATTTAGAATCTTCTTTGAACAACACTTTCGCTTTGAGCATCTATAATTTTTCATAAACAATCAAACATAGCTAACATAAATAATAAATTTAATAAGTAAAAAATATAATAAGATTTTAATACTCACTGTATCTTCATTTGAAGCACCACTTTGATGCATATCTTCTACTGCTTTAATGCATGCATGGAGTCTCTTGGCTGCTTTTTCGATCGTTTGAATCCGTGCTTGCATAGATCTCTGGCTACGAACCTCCCAATGCTCAAGTCTTTGTTCATTGAAAGCTTTTTCTATACGTGACCAAAATCGGTCAGATGATTGGTATACCCCAATAATTGGGTCCTGAGAAATATCCATATAAACTTGGCATAAAAGAATATCTTCATCGTGGTTGTAGGATGATGAACGGATAGACATCCTTACAAGAAGTTAGATGTGATAAAGGTTTAGTGTATAGAATAAAAATGTTGGGATGTAGCCACTACAATATCATATCTTCTTTTATAGTGAATGAGCCACTCCCCCCTCAATGGTTTAACCCGAAATGAACACCCTCTGCAAAGGTGACACGTTTCTCCATATTCTGACTCGAAAATGACATAACACTGCAATGTTCCCCACACCTCTCAATGCTTTGACCCAAAAATGAGCACTCTCTGCAAAGGTGATCACGATTCACCATGTTCTGACTCGAAAATGACATATCACTGCAATGTTCCCCACACCTCTCAATGTTTTGACCCGAAAATGAGGACTCTCTGCAAAGGTGACACGATTCTCCAAGTTCTGACTCGAAAATGACATATCACTGCAATGTTCCCCACACTTCTCAATGCTTTGACCCGAAAATAAAGACTCTCTGCAAAGGTGACACGCTTATCCAAATTCTGACTCGAAAATGACATATCACTGCAATGTTCCCCACACTTCTCAATGCTTTGACCCGAAAATAAAGACTCTCTGCAAAGGTGACACGCTTATCCAAGTTCTGACTCGAAAATGACATATCACTGCAATGTTCCCCACACCTCTCAATGCTTTGACCCGAAAATGAGAACTCTCTGCAAAGGTGATCACGCTTCTCCATGTTCTGACTCGAAAATGACATATCACTGCAGTGTTCCCCACACCTCTCAATGCTTTGACCCGAAAAGGACCTCCCACTGCAAAGTCTGTCACGTCTATCAATGTTTTAACCTAAAAATGACCACTAACTACAAAGCTTACCACCCTTTCAAATTCACTACTATAAGAACATGACATATACTAAATCCTTCACACACTTTAATCTCTTCAAACATCTTATCATATTTCTCAATCCCACATTTCTATAATGAATTTTAATTTTGGCAATTCGTCATCTTCTTCATCTGATTCTGAAGATGATCATATACTAATTATGACTGCTCTTCGTAAAAAACAAGCAGTGATATCTCGTGTTATCGCTAATAACAACATCATCATTCAACACCTTCTCAATCAACAAAACCAAGAAGCCTCCCATGGAGGTTCTGTTCCTGGGCATATTGTTATCAATCGTGATCGAGAGGCTGCTGATCGTAGGTTATACAATGATTATTTCTCAGAAAATCCATTGTATAACGAGACCATGTTTCGTAGAAGATACAGAATGTCTCGCTCGTTGTTCCTTCGAATTGTCGATGCAGTCAAAGATCATGATCATTACTTTCAACAACGAGTGGATCGAGTTGGCAGACTTGGATTATCTCCAATACAAAAAATAACTGCTGTCTTTCGTATGTTGGCATACGGCGTTCCAGCAGATGCTACAGACAAGTATGTCAAAATTGGTGAGTCTACTGCAATTGAAAGTATGAAAAAGTTCTGTCGAGCGACAGTTGAGGTATTTGGCGAGCGATACCTGCGGAGACCCACATCTGATGATATTTCCAGGCTTCTATATATTGGTCAACAACGTGGTTTTCCAGGAATGTTGGGGAGTTTAGATTGCATGCATTGGAAGTGGAAAAATTGTCCTACAGCGTGGGCTGGCCAATATGCTGGTCGTAGTGGAAAGCCCACAATCATTCTTGAAGCTGTAGCAGATTATGATCTATGGATATGGCATGCTTATTTTGGTTTGCCGGGCTCCAACAACGATATCAACGTTCTAGAATTATCTCATCTTTTCTCGGATCTAACCCAAGGTATTGCTCCTCCAGCTAATTATATAATTCAAGGAAAAGAATACAACATGGGTTATTATTTAGCTGATAGCATATATCCAAAATGGTCTACCATTGTGCAAACAATTCATGAGCCACGTGGTCCGAAAAAAAGATATTTTGCAATGAAACAAGAAGCATGTAGAAAGGACGTTGAACGTGCATTTGGAGTTCTTCAATCACGTTTTGGCATTGTAGCAGGACCAGTACGTTATTGGCGAAAAGAAGTGCTACATGATATCATGACCACATGTATAATTTTGCATAACATGATTGTCGAGGATGAACGTGACCTAAGTGTACCAATTGAAACTGAAATGGAAACGCCGCCGCCGGAGGTCGAAATGGCAGTAGATGAAAGTACTCGATTTGAAGAATTCATATCTCGTTACAAAAGAATTAGAAATAAAGATGATCACATTGCTCTTCGAAATGCACTAATTGATCATCTGTGGGAAGAATTCACCAATTCCGAGACTTGAAAGACTATCTATGTTTACTTGATTGTTGTAATTTTTAATTTCTCATGTTGTGTGTTGTAATTTTTAATTTTATTTTGTGTGTGGTAATTTTTAATTTCTCATCTTGTGCGTTGTAATTTTTTAATTTTATCTTGTGTGTTGTAATTTTTAATTTATCATCTTGTGCGTTGTAATTTTTAATATTTTGTGTGTTGTAATTTTTAAATTTTAATTTTAATGACTATTTATTTATCCAATTTTATTATGTATATATATGATTATTACTTTATAATTAGTATATTACATAAAGTCCAAATTGAATTAAAAATAATAGTGTGGTTTAATTTGTAAAGTTGTAAAATATGTGGGTAGTATTGAAAAGTTATAAAAGTTGATGTAAAAGAGAATATTCCGAGAATATTCTTTTGGGTTGGAGAATGGGTTTTTCGGTTGGAGATGAATTACTGCAAAATGGGATAAGTACTGCAAAATGGGTTTGAGTATGGAGTATTCGGTTGGAGATGGCCTAAGCATTAAGTTTGCTGGTCGTTCTGCCTGTAGAGATTTAATGTTTTGAATCTTGTAATGTCTTAATCGGTTTCGAGGTTAAAGCCTGAATTTTTTTTTGCTATTTCCTGGATAGAATTGGGTGTCATAGAACACCTTCTCATTTGCTTGGTATTTGTTGTAAATGTGTGTTATTACTTATTACTAATAATCTCGTACCTGATCTGCTCTATATCATGATCTTCTCTAACTTGTTTTACTCGGTGTACATAGTTATGTTGGAATTAAGCAAGTGATGTTTGGAGGATCTTAATTTGAGAGCTGGAAGGAGGACTTTAAAACAGAAGATGCGGGTTACAGTGTTCACAAGATACAGGGAATAGTGCCAATATCAAGTTCCTTCCCTTTTTAATTTCGTTGCATGATGTAAGAGGTATATATAGTGTGTAAAAGTAGGATTGGCAGTACTGCAATATTTTGGATTACAAGAGCTCTACTGCTGAAATTTTTGCTCATTTGTACCTCCAGTGATTAATACTATGCAGGGAATAAATAGTTTATTTCCCATGTTAGCTTTTGCTTTTTGGGGGTAATCTTTGGTTTTTCAGAATAGTGTTTGAAGAAATGTCTTTTATGTAATTTTGTTGGAGCCCAGAAAACAAAATTGTGCTAGAATGCTAAAAAACAATCATATAATGCTTCTCATTTTTGGAACAATGAAATATGGATTTGATTTTCTTTCATTTGGAGAGGTTTTGCGGTTTGGTATCTTGTTGTGATTCTTTGCTAGTGCAAGGTAGTGTATAGACGGTAGTGTATAGACGCAAATAATTAGGTGTGCCCTGGCATGTGTGCCAGGCGTTAGGTGAAACACACTTCTTAAATAGGCACGTGAATTCATTTCAATATTTTATCCTAACCACGCGCAGAGTAGGTAAGAGGAAAGGTAAAAGGGACCTAGGCACGATAGTCAAGGCGAAAAATTCCTTTCTCTCGCCAGATGTTCATGTTTATTAACGCGATGAATATGTACATGTTTATTAACACGATGAATATGTTGATTTTGTACAAGATGAATAAGTTGATTTTGTATGTAATAAGTTTCTTAACATGATAAATATGTTTCATTGTTAAATGAACATGTTAAATTATAAGATGAAGATGTTATGTTATAAGATGAATATGTTTTATTATCAGCTGAATATGTTAAATTATAAGATGAACATGTTTCTTTCTCATATGAACATGTTTATTAACACGATGAATATGTTGATTTTGTACAAGATGAATAAGTTGATTTTGTATGTAATATGTTTCTTAACATGATGAATATGTTTCATTGTAAAATGAACATGTCAAATTATAAAATGAATATGTTATGTTATAAGATGAATATGTTTTATTGTCAGTTAAATATGTTAAATTATAAGATGAACATGTTTCTTTCTCAGATGAATATGTTTCTTAACACGATGAATATGTTGATTTGTATAAGATGAATATGTTTCTTAACATGATCATGCTGAGTAATATTTTAATTATTAGGACTTATAATATTTGAACTTTGTCATTCAATAATTAACTAAAAAGTATCATGATATTTTAATTAATTATCACTTTATTTGAGTCAATGATTTTCTAGATGGCCGTTAAATAAATAGTGAGAATTAAAATTTTAATGTATTAAATATTTTATTTATTGATAGGCGCGTGTACTTCAGGGTAGTAAATATTTTCGGATTCCACTTTTATTAGCATTGGTCCACGCGTGAATTTCTGCCCTGGCACACCTAGCATGGTGTGCCAGGGCACACAGTAGTTCTATCTGTGTATAGATGCTATAGGTGTTCGTTCTACTTTATTAAAATGGCATTGATAGAACATTTATTTAGGATAAATATTAAATTTGTAAAGTAATATATGATTTGGACATATTTATTTTACATTATAAGTGCTTTTGACAGCACCAACTTGATTAATATATAAGCAATCAAATTAATCTTTTTACAATTATTGTAAAAATATACTTTTGATTGTGTTATAAAATTAATGTTGAGATTTTACCCAACATGTCTAAATGTTCAACTTATAATTGCATCCCAGTATAGTGTAACATTTGTAAACCTAAAATTGTGCTTTAGTAACATTAAGTGATCTATATAAATTATATACACGGGATATAGGTTATGATTGTTACCAAAGCTATTAAACTAAATGAGTTATGAGCTAATTGCATCCCAGTATAGTGTAACATTTGTAAACCTAAAATTGTGCTTTAGTAACATTAAGTGATCTATATAAATTATATACACGGGATATAGGTTATGATTGTTACCAAAGCTATTAAACTAAATGAGTTATGAGCTTTGACTTATCGTTATTCAAACAAAGTAAACAAGCGAAATTTGACTCGTTAAGATTCTATAATATAAAATTTTTTATTTAATTAAAACCCGAGTTTGGATTGTTAAGATTGATATTTGACACGTTAAAATTAATAAATGAACTGAATTCGAATTCAATTATCTCACATTTGGCTAACGAGTAGATAAAAGCTCATTATTAATAATCAACTAGTACTCTTTTACCCATGCACATGCACATTCAAAGTCAATTTAATTTTATTATAAGAATTACATAAAGTTTAAATTCAACAATATAAATAAAAATTAAAATAAAGTATTGTTTATTATGAAAAATTAATTGTACACACCATTATATATATGCCGACATGTCTTCTCAATATAAAAATATCTATATCATTTTTATTGGTTATTTTTAAAATTATTAGTACTGGTTATAATCGAAAGTTACCAGTAAATTACGTATTAAACTAATATGTTATGGTGACACAAAACATGATAAAATAATTTACAAGTATATTGATGCAAGTAGCTAATTCGTCGATTGTATTATTATCTTAATTTTCTTCAGTCTTTTGCAAATCCCAAATCTCAACCTCGAAATAGCATATTAACGTTTCTTAATCTGGTTGGCAAAGTCGACCATCAACAAATAGCATGAAAACATATAATACATGAATATAAAAAATTTTATTTTATTTTTCAATTTATATAAAGTTCTTTCCGTTTCGAATAGACATATATATGATTAAGCAGTCTGATGATTCAATAAATATTTATGGTGAGTTGTGGGAGATTTAGCTAGAAACTATGGAGTTGATTATAAATTTATCAACTAGTTAAAATATTATTATTTTTTTATAAAATTACCTTGATAAATAAAAATCTCAATGAGTATTTTTAATTTTCACGTAAATAGAAGACAAGATCGAGATTTTTTTAAGAGCTCAACTTACTAGAAGATAAATATTTACAAATCGAAGCTTATTTAAATAAACTATAAAGTAAATGTAGCTTACAAAAATCTATGCAAGTAAAAGAAGCTTATAAGTTATTTACATAAATTATAAAATAATGATATTGCTTACAAAAATCACTTTTAGCGTGATTAGTTCTCATTTTCTCAACATGTAATATTTTCTCAACATGTAATAAATACTATTCCTAATAGGTATTATGATAATTTTCAAATGTAGATATGTAAAGGGCCAAATGATCAATTAGAACAATAAATTGTAATAATACTTGTTATATATATTTCTCATTTTATTTTGATGACATTTTATGATTCAATTTATTAATCATATTTATATACTTATTTATAATATTTTGTAATTTTCATTGATTAATTTTAAGCCTTTATTATTATTATTATTATTATTATTATTATTATTATTATTATTATTATTATTATTATTCAGAAAATATTACTTTTAATATTTAATTCAAAAAATATTGATTAATATTTACTGTTCATCCATAAACTATCTGATAACGTACACACTTTAATTATATCAGCTAGTCTTTATTATAAGTTGAAGGTTACCTCGGTCTTTGTCGCGGTGTTTTATGAATTGATTATTATTATTATTATTATTATTATTATTATTATTATTATTATTATTATCATTATTATTTTGTTGTCGTTGTTGTATTATTACTAGTATGAGTCCCGTGCAGTGAACGTGGAAGAGATATTCATAAATATTTATAAATTAAAATTTTTTTATTAAGTAATATTTATAAATTAAAATATGGAATCAATATGTAATACAATTACATATATTGATTTATTGAAAATGTTATACAAAGTTAAAATTGTACAAAATTACATAACAATGTTTCTTTAAAATTAATACACAAACCGTGTGGTGCACATAACTAATAATAAATTACATTATATTCGTTTCAAAATAAGTATCATTTCAAAATTTTTATTCATAAATTCGATTTGACTATAATGTGATTCCATAAGATAGTTATTTTGATAAAATGTTATCATATATTTAACAACCTATGTGAATAACAAGTTTAAATATAAAATTTTTATTGTTTCATTTCTTAAGATAATTTATTTTTTTTGTATAAACTATTCAAATAAAAAAAATTAGATAGTTGAGTAATTTGTTAAACTATAAATAATTAACTATTTCGTTTACGTCCAACTTAATATTAACCCGTAAGTTACTGAGTAATTTATTAAACTACAAATAATTGACCTATTTCATTTACGTCCAAATTAATATTGACCCGTAATTTATGAATAATTATTTTTTATTTTTAATTTTAAACAATTTTTTTTTATTTTGTTACAATATATTATATACCATATTTAAACTATGCAACTAATAAAGGTAATAGCTGCAAGTTTCGTTAATATATTATATTTTAAATTAAAATCATGCAACTAATAAAGGTAATAGCCGCAATATTTGACCAAAATGATTTTGCACATTAATTAATTTAATTTAGGCGGAATTTTTCAAATGCTAACAAAAAATATTACTTAATATAGTAAAAACTTTAGGCAAGAAACCAAATATTTTTTTTGTTATAGGAAAATAGGCGAAGGCAGTGAGTTTTATGGTTATTGCCTGGAGGTTAAGAAAAAACGTATCGTTTTTCTATGTTTCTACTAGATGCAAGTGGTCTTGTGTTCATTCGTATTCAAGTTGAGAATAATAGTAGTTCAGAGAACATAACCCTGTATTGTTAACCTTGGAATTTTTGGTTTATGATAAGTGATATTCTTCACCCTCCTTTCCTTAATTTGAAATGCTCAGTTTTGCTTTTCACAATTTTTAGGTGAATTTTTCCTCAAATTTATTCCTTTGGATAATGGTTATAGGGTAAGAAAGAAACTATATTTCCAAATTGGTTAAAGGGCATTTTCTTCACCTCATGCCTTCTCATTTTAATCATCAATAAAGTTCACATTTGTAAAGTTAACAAGTTTGGTTTTCTCGCTGTTATAAAAGGTTGAGCAAGATTTTAAAGATAAACCCTACAAGACAAGTAAGCACTTAAGGTATATCCAACCATCGCAAATAATTGCTAAACACACTTCCTAAATATTTTAGGTGTGCCAAGGTGCTAGGTTAAACACACTTCCTAAATAGGCGCGTGAATTCATTTCAATATTTTATTCTAACCGCGCGCAGAGTGGGTAAGAGGAAAGGTAAAAGGGAACTAGACACGATATTCAAGGCAAAATATTCCTTTCTCCCGTCAGATGAACATGTTTATTAACACGATGAATATGTTGATTTTGTACAAGATGTACATATGTTGATTTTGTACGTAATATGTTTCTTAATATAATGTGATGGGTCTACTCTCAGATCTGGAGTGAACCGGTGATAAGAAGCTCAAATCTGTTTGAACCGCCTTCAAATCGTTGCTAGATCGCCGCAAACACACCTACAAGAACCGAACGCCGGGAGAGGTCCCGGCGTCAGGCCTCCGACGCTCAAGTCAGTAAACAAAGGAGAGGAAGATGAAGCTCTGTAATGTAGAGTTGTAATGTATGTAGAAATGCATAAAATGTGGGGGAGAGAGCTGCTCTCAGAGAGCAGCAGCAGCAGAGAGATGGAAAGTGTATAGAATGAGTAAAGGTCAGGGTTTAGGGTTACCTCAGCCCCTTTATATAGAGGAAACTACATGCTTGAAGTACCCAAAATGCCCCGAACGGTTTACCTGAAGTGTCCAAAATACCTTGGATGATTCGCATTCCATCTACCTCATAGTCAACTCAAGATTCTTTATTATCCAATTACTGCCTCTAGATCATGCTCTTGTAGTCACAGAGATGTCCAGTAGCGGAGACCTCTAGTCACGGAGACGTCTAGTAGAGAAGACGTCTAGTAGCGAAAACCTCTAGTAAAAAAGACCTCTAGTCACGGAGACGTCTAGTAGAGAAGACGTCTAGTAGCAGAGAGCTCTATTCACAGGGACCTCTAGTAGCGGAGACCTCTAGTAGAGATGATGTCTAGTAGCGGAGACCTCTAGTAGAGAAGACGTCTAGTAAGTCGAGATGACCTCTGGCAAGTCTAGCAGGCCGAGATGACCTCTCGCAAGTCTAGTAGGTCGAGATGACCTCTCGAAAGTCTAGCAGGTCGAGATGACCTCTACTTATCTTCTTAGAGCAGCTCGACCTTCTCATACTCAGTCACAGAGAGCATGTCTACTTCCCATACTTAGTCGTGTGGAGCTTCTCATACTCAGTCACAGAGAGAATGTCTACCTCCCATACTTAGTCGTGTGGAGCTTCTCATACTCAGTCACAGAGAGCATGTCTACTTTCCATACTTAGTCGTGTGGAGCTTCTCATACTCAGTCACCGAGGGCATGTCTACTTCCCATACTTAGTCACCAAGACCTCAAGTCTCGTCTAGACCTCCTCAGGTTGCTTTTCCCCAATTTCTCTTGGACCTCTTCATACTTGACTTCGGTTCACAAGTATGGCTATATCATAATGAATATGTTACTTTGTAAAATGGACATGTCAACTTATAAGATAAACATGTTATGTTATAAGATGAATATGTTTTATTATCAGCTGAATTTGTTAAATTATAAGATGAACATGTTAAATTATTAGATGATGTTTCTTTCTTAGATGAACATGTTTATTAACACGATGAATATGTTGATTTGTACAAGATGGATGAATAAGTTGATTTTGTACGTAATATGTTTCTTAACATGACGAATATGTTTCATTGTAAAATGAACATGTCAAATTATAAGATGAAGATGTTATATTATAAGATGAATATGTTTTATTATCAACTGAATATGTTAAATTATAAGATGAACATGTTTCTTTCTCAGATGAATATGTTTCTTAACACGATGAATATGTTGATTTTGTATAAGATGAATATGTTTCTTAACATGATCAAGCTGAGTAATATTTTAATTAAGACTTAAAATATTTGAACTTTGTCATTCAATAATTAACTAAAAAGTATCATGATATTTTAATTATTATCACTTTATTTGAGTCACTGATTTTCAAGATGGCCGCTAAATAAATAGGGAGAATTAAAATTTTAATGTATTAAATATTTTATTTATTGATAGGCGCGTGTACTTCAGAATAGCAAATATTTTTGGATTCCACTTTTATAAGCCTTGGCCCGCGCGTGAATTTCAGCCCTGGCACACCTAGCAAGGTGTGCCAGGGCACACAGTAGTGCTACAACCATGGCATCGCCCATCACCAAGCCTTTAGTAATGATTGAAAACTTAGCAATATAAAGCATTCATAACACAAATGTATGCAATCGAAACTTTGAAATCTAAAGCATTCATAATACAAATGTAATAAGTTCCTCATATGCTCCAAGACAAGTATTGTTATTGATTAATGCATACACTTGCATTGCTTAACCTTTTACTCTATGAATTTCTTCAGTTCTTTGCACCTTTCTCCAGCAATTGCTTGATGTCCTTCTGAAAAAACATGAGAAGATGCAGTGAGATTTATTACTCCTAAAATCCTATAACAGATTAAAATATGCTTCAAACTACAGAAGATTTTTCCTTGCCTCTATGCTGAGAGGGGAAGTCGGAGCGTATCGGTCAACGACACGACCCTCTTGGTCAACAAGAAAATTAGAGAAATTCCATTTGATGCTTCCCCGAAGAGCCCACCTTTCCATTTGATGTTGTCCCCGATGAGCCCCACTTTGACTGATTTCATATATATGTATAGTGGAGCAGCATTTGAACCATTTACCTCAATCTAAATTGGTCAGGACAAGATTGATGATCTATATTAATAACCATTTGTGTATTAAATTTTGAACATATTCTTGTGTTGTTAGTAGGTTGAACACATATACCTTCCAAGTAAAATGAAGTTCAATTCCCTAGATGAAATAAAATGATCCCACAGTCTTACCTTATCGAATATGGGGTACTCAGACTTGAAACGAGTACAAGAAAACGCGAATGGCGTGCTTCTATGAAGATTGATGGAGAACGACGAGTGGCCAGCGGCGGCAACGAGAATGGTGGCAATTGATGGTGAACAACGACCGCCGCAATTGACAGAGAATGATGGATTTTAATGAAGAAAAAAAATTGAGATCTGAGATAGGAGAAATTGATAGCGGGGACCGCGCTTTCTAGTTCATCAATGGAAATATGTGGGCTGAATTTCCAAAATATCTCATATATTGCCTTAATCTTCTTAAAAGTGAACATTGCCGCCTACTTTTTTTCTTGCCGCTTAATTTTTTTTCCTCATAAAAAAATAGCGCTCGTTTCAAATATTTTGGTTGGCAAAGGTGGATAAATAATATTAGGAGATAATTTTCATTATATATTATTATTGAGAAAATGAACTTCTATGCCAACTACCAATTAATAATAATAATAATAATAATAATAATAATAATAATAATAATAATAATAATAATAATAATTTTTGCCAGAACGATAGAGATGATATATATAAAACCAATGAGAACAAAGTACAATACATGAGGCAATATCCTACTAAGGAAACAGAAAACTGAGAGATGCTACACAAAGCATCTAGAACCTCAACAATAGACTAAAAAACAAACCAACCAACCAACACAAATGGAGGTCATGCATCTCTCCACTGCCAAAGCCTAGCTAGATAACATGACCACCTAAAAGAGAAAAAACCGAAAGAAGCCAAAGACTCAAATAGCAAACCTAACAAACTGGAAAACTAACAAAGCAAAGCCAGAAGATAAAAAAGCAACTAAGATATATCCATCCAGTCCCTTTGAGCTGCTGCAATAACAATTTGGTCAGGCATGAGAGAGTTTTTAAAAATCCAGAGGTTCCTGGATTTCCAAAGCCACCAAAGCAGGTAGGTGGACAATTGGATTATGTCTTGGACAACCTCCCTCTGCTTGATTGCACTCAGCTGCTGCCACCAGAGTTTAAAAGAGAAGGTGTAGGGAGATAGACCATTCCATTGCACAGGAGCACAATCCCAAATTCTTCTGGCTCTTGGACATGTGAATATAATGTGTTCTGTTGTCTCTGGAAGCTCACCACAAATTGAACATAGTGTGCAGATGTCCACTCCTCTCTTCTTCAGGTTAACTGCTGTTGGAAGTGTGTCTAATATACACTTCCAGATGAAGTGTTTGACTTTCCCTAGTATCTTCAACTTCCAGCACCTTTGGAAAGTCTGATGAGGGGGGAAGTTGCTGGAGCTTGATTCTGGGATTTCCATTTTAATGAGATTCTGAGCAGCCAGATAGTTGTATGTGCTGGAGACTGAGAATCTACCCTTGGGATCAAGTCCCCAGTGCAATCTGTCAGGCCTAGCAAGATTTAAGGAAGAAATATTGAGGATTGCAGCACTCTCCTCTTGGTCAAAGACTTGTTCCACCAACCATGTATTCCATTCCGGGCCATTATTCTGAAGCAGATCCTTAACCCATATCAAGTGTCCTCTGGCAATCTCAAGCATTGTAGGACATGGTTTCTTCAGGTTAGGAACCCAATTCCAGTCATCAATTTTAGTGCTGAGGCCATTCTTGATTTCAATTTTCACACACTTGGCAAAGGTAGGCAACACAATAAGCCAACTGTTCCATAGCCATGATCCCCTTGATGATTTTTCGGCCCTAAGAAGAGAGTCAGATGAAAATATCTATCTTTGAGGATTTTGCTTACCAACAGCTCAGGATATGTGGCAATTCTCCAGAGTTGTTTGCAAATAAGAGCCTCATTGAATAGGCCAATATCATGAAATCCCAAACCCCCTTTAAGCTTTGGAAGAGTGACTTTTTCCCATTTTTTCCAATGGATGCCTGTTTCAGAGTTCTTACCTGTCTTCCACCAGAATGTGGCACACAATTTTGAGATTTCCTTACAGATGGAAATTGGCAGCTTGAAGCATCTCTTAGAAAAGATGGGCAGTGCTTGGATAACTGATTTGATTAGCACTTCCTTGCCAGCAGTGGACAAGAATTTGTTTTTCCAACCCTGCAGTTTGTTCTTCACAGAGGCAATAATGTAGTCAAACACCTCCTTTTTTGATCTGCCTATGCCCAATGGAAGGCCTAAGTACCTTGTGGATCTATGAGGTACTATGCCTTGTAGCACATGGCAGATATTATGTTTAAGGCTTTGAGCAGTGTTCCTGCTGAAGAAGATCCCTGATTTATGAAGATTTACTCTCTGGCCAGAAAATAGCCTATACTTTTCAAGGAGAGTCATTAGATGTAGGGCCTGATCCACTCCTGCTTTGCAGAATAGCAAAGAATCATCTGCAAAAAGCAGATGAGAGATTGCAGGGCCATTTCTAGAAAGCTTGAGCCCTTTAATACTTCCTTGGTTTTGAGAGTTGAGGATTAGAGCTGAAAGCAGCTCTGCCACAATGATGAATAAATAGGGGGCCAATGGGTTCCCCTGCCTAATGCCTCTGGTGGGAGTGATATAGCCACTAACTTTCCCATTGACCTTAAAAGAAATGGATGTGGTGGAAACACATACCATGATGAGCTTTATAAAACTAGAGTGAAATCCCATTTGAGTCATGATTCTTTGGATACAAGGCCACTCCACCCTGTCAAAGGCCTTCATGAGATCCAATTTGAGTGCCATAAAGTAGTTGTGCCCTGAAGAGTGCCTATTGAGTAAATGAAAGGCTTCCTGAGTAATAATGATGTTGTCCATAAATTGTCTTCCTTTCACAAATGCAGATTGATGGGGACTGATACAGTCATTCAAACAGTGCATAAGTCTCTGTGCTAACACCTTGGATAGAATCTTATAGATCACACAGCATAAGCTAATAGGCCTGAACTTAGATAAGGTTTCTGGTTGAGCAACTGTAATATCCCATTCAGTAATTAATAAAAGAAATTTTTTTAGTTCTAAGTTTGAACTAATAATGCTCGTTCCTAGTTTCGAGCCCAGTTATTAAGTTATTCAGTTAAAAGTTCGACTTTAAGTTGAAAGTATTCTCGGTTAAATTTTATTTAGTAATCGAGCCAGTTCAGTAATTAATTAATTCCGGTCTGTTTATTTTTATAAATGGACTTATAAGATGGGATTAATTATAATAAGATAACGAATAATAAAAAAAATCGAGTATATTTTGATTACTCGTTCAAGATAAGTCGTGAACCGAACCAAGCATGTTCGGTTACGAGTTAAGATTATTACCGAGCAAATGATTCTCGAGCCTAGCTTAGTTTTGAGTATTGATCAAGTTATAAGGATTAATTAGACATTAATGTTTATTGAATTGAAATAAGTTATTTAAGATGAAGTTCAAGTTCAAGTAACATTCCATTTTATTTAGCTAAATGGATGTAAATTTGGCCATTTCTAGTTTGAATGAGAAAGAAAAAGAATAATGAGTCGAGACAAGTTAAGTCTTTAGTTTGGTTAAGTATCCATGAACATTTAAGTTATAAATGTTCAAAGAAGTGAGAAAATTTATTTAGACATTTTAGTCTATTTAAATTATTAGAGAGAAATATGAAATTTTTAGAATTTTTATTTTTTTTGGTTTTCGATTGTAGTCGGAATATATGTCCGATTTAAGTTCCGAGAAATAAATTAAATTATTTTCTCTCTATATTCTTAGTAGACTACAAGATAAGAAAAATTTTTCAGCATAAAAAGGAAAAATGCCAAAAGAAAAGAAGGAAATTCGAAAATTGTAAGAATTTTCGATTTTACGGTAACTGTTCGTTTTAAGTCAGAATTTGGTTCTGTAAATTGGAGAATTTTCACTAAATCTCGAATTTAATCATTGGGATCAGATTAGGATCAGAAAAGGGGCCTTTCTAAGCATTGACTATGGGTTGGAGAAGTTTACAAGTTAAGAATACTATTTATTATCTATATTTACTTTTACAAGTTTGTATTGTTTATTTTGTTATTTTCTTCACTCAATTATGATGTCTTGCAAATTGTGCTTATAAATAGAGGCCTACAAATCAGAGTTTATGCACCAAAGTTAAGTACCAAAAGTTATATAAGAGTGTAAGAGAGATAAATAGTAGAAACTTTGGAGAAGTGAAGAATTTGCACTACAAGAAATCTGCGAAAAAATGACGACAAAAAGCGTCACCAAAGTGTATTTTTTCGTCACTTTTGGTATTTGGTGACGATTTTCTGGCGTCACACAAGCGTTACTTTAAGTGCGTGGTATTTCGTCAAAATGACGCTCCAATGTCGTCACTATTTGGTTATATTTTTGGTGACAATAACTTCAGGCGTCACCATAGAAAAGTATGTATCGTGACGACTAAATCGTCGTTATATGTGTCTCCAAAATCGTGGGGTTATATTGTATTTCGTCACTAATGGTGCACCTTTTGGAGACGAAAGCTGTGTTCGTCACTTTACGGACATACTGAACATGACGCATATTGTCGTCAACGTATGTGTATTTTATTCGTCGTATTAGCTTGTTGTTTCGTCACTAATTGTGCACCCTTCCACGACGAATGAGTTTCGTCATCTTCTTAAAATACATAACATGACGAATATTGGCATCATCGAATGTGTATTTTATTCAACTCAATAGATTGCATTTTCGTCACTGATTGTGTACCTTCTCCGACGAATAACGTTTGTCATCTTATTAAAATACATAACATGATGATTTGTTTTGTCATTATTTGTGTATGATTACACGACAATTATTACTTCGTCACCGTATTATGTTACTTATCCTGACGAATATTGTCGTAATATTATTATACGCATCGTCATAATTAAACGATATTTTAATGACGTTTTACTCGTCGTCACCATTTTAAATTTTTAAAAATCACGTTTAATTCGTCACTACAGGATTACTGATTTCGTCATTTAATACTATACTTATAAATGACACATTTACACTTCATCACCAAAGCANTCATCACCAAAGCATTAACATTTAGCGACGAATCTAATTTGTAATTAATTGAATAGCAAATGCGACAAAGCATTTCGTCATATTAAATTTTTTTATTGGATACGATTTATGTTTAGTCATTAAAGTCAGTTATATTGTGACAAAATTATTCGTCTTACTATTGACCACATTAGAGACGACTTAATTATCGTCATTTTAAAGTATTTGTTTGTGACGACATTTTTTGTCAAGTTAGAGATACAAGTAGTTACAAATTTCATAATCATAAACGGAATATTATTAATGACGAATATATATATTACGAAATCATTGTCACTACAACTTTCCACAAGATGACACTCAAATTGAAATAATGCAATATTCATTATGCAAATTAATTGCAAAAAGTAGATACTTTTACAAAGTTTATTGCATAAAAGTAAAATACCAATGCTAAATACCATAATTTCCAATAAAATATTATAAATAACCTAAAAAAAACAATGCTAAACAATCTTGATTCTCTAAACCTCCACGGACTAAACAAGCCCTTGAGAACTGTTAAAGTTTCACCTGCAAAAGAAAAAAAAAATTGAAGCCTAAAGAACACACCTGCACTAAAAAAAATGGATATAACTCATTAATATGATTTCAAGCACAACATAATTTCAGATTATGTTAACATTTACACAACATACTTTAA